>CM033470.1:63742114-64087909 GCA_019447015.1 Hymenochirus boettgeri | reverse complement strand
ATGTGGGATTATGTGTTATAATGTGCATGAATGTGGGGAATGGTCATAATGGATATATTGGGATATATGGTCATAATGTTGGGATTATAATGTGGGGACATTGAATGTGAGATATAATGTCGGGAAAAATGCGGTATACAATAAGGGAGTAAATAGGGATATGGGGATATGAGGGATAAGATGGAATATAAGTGGGATATGTGGGATATAATAAGGTATATAATATGGGATATAATGTGGGATAATGTGGGATATAATGTGGGATATAAAGTGTGATATGTGGGATATGATAGGGGATATAATGTGGGACATAATGTGGGATAAAATGTGGGATATAATAAGGGATATAATTTTATGGGATATAATATGGGATATGTGGGATATAATAAGCGATATAATATGGGATATAATAAGGGATATAATATGGAATATAAAGTGGGATATGTGGGATATATAATAATGGATATAATATGGATATAAAAGTGGATCAGATGTGGGGAATAATAATGGATAAATATGGAATATAAAGTGGGATAGTGGGATATAGTAAGAGATATAATATGGGATATAAAAGTGGGATATGTGGGATATAATAAGGGATAAAACGTGGGATATGTGGGATATAATAAGGGAATAATATTGGGAAAAATGTGGGATATAAGTGGGATATAAAGTTGATATGTGGGATATAATAAGAGATATGGGGATGATAAGTGGGAAGGGTGGGATATATAGGGGATATAATGTGGGGATATAATAAGGGATATAATGTGGGATGTAATGTGGGATATAATGTGGGATATAATAAGGGATATAATGTGGGATATAATGTGGGACATAATGTCAGATAAAATGTGGGATATAATGTGGGATATAAAGTTGGATATGTGGGATATAATAAGAGATAATGTGGGATATAATGTGGGAAGTGTGGGATATAATAGGGGATATAATGTGGGATATATAAGGGTATATATGGGATAAATGTGGGTATAATGTGGGATATAAGTTGGATAGTGTGGGATATAATAAGAGATAATGTGGATATAAGTGGGAAGTGTGGGATATAATAGGGGATATAATGTGGGATATAATAAGGGATGTAATGTGGGATAGAATGTGGGATTAATCTGGGATTAATAAGGGATATAATGTGGGATATAATGTGGGACATAATGTCAGATATAATGTGGGATAATGTGAATATAATAAGGACAAATGTGAGATATAATGCGGGATATAATAAGGGACATAATGTGGGATATAATGCGGGATATAATAAGGGACATAATGCGGGATATAATAAGGGACATAATGTGGGATATAATAAGGGGTATAATGTGGGATATAATGCGGGATATAATAAGGGAGATAATGTGGGATATAATAAGGGACATAATGTGGGATATAATGTTGAATATAATAAGGGACTAAGTGGGATATAATGGGAATATAATAAGGGACATAATGTGGGATAAATGCGGGATATAATAAGGGATATAATGTGGGATATAATGTTGAATATAATAAGGGACATAATGTGGGATATAATGGCGGGATTATCAATAAGCGGATATAATGTTGGATATAAATAATGGGATCCAATGTGGGATATAATGTGGGATATAATGTGGGATATAATAAGGGATATAATGTTGGATATAATAAGGGACATAATGTGGGATATAAGCGGATAATAAGGGATATTAATGTTGGGATATAATAGGGATATAATGTGGGATATAATGTGGATATAATAAGGGGATATAATGCGGGTATATCAGATAAGGGACATAATGTGGCTATATGGCGGGATTAATAAGGGATATAATGTGGGATATAATAAGGGATATAATGTGGGATATAATGTTGAATATAATAAGGGACATATGTGGGTATAATAAGGGATATTAATGTGGGATATATAAGGGATATAATAAGGGATTAATGTGGGATATAATGTGTAATATAAAGGGAATAATGTGGGATATAATGGGGATATAATAAGGGAATATGTTGAATAATAAGGGGACATAATGTGGGATATAATGTGGGATATAATAAAGGACATATGGGAATATGGGATTATAGAAGAAGAGATATAAGTGGGGATATATGTGGGATATAATGCGGGATTAATGAAGGGAATAATAATAAGGACATAATGTGGGATATAATGTGGGATATAATATGGGACATAAAGTGGGATTAAGTAGGATTATGAATATGGGACATAATGTGGGATATAATAAGGGATATAATGTGGGATATAATGTGGGATATAATGCGGGGATATAATGCGGGATATTAATAAGGGAGTATCATGTGGGATATAATATGGGACATAATGTGGGATATGTGTAGGATATAATATGGGACATAATGTGGGATATAATAAGGGATATATGTGGGAATATAAATGTGGGATAATAAATAAAGGACATACAATGGGGATATAATGGGGATATAATGGGGAAATATAATGTAGGATATAATTGGGACAATAAGGGATATAATGTTGATATAAGAAGGGTACTAATTGGGAATATAATGCGGGATATAATGCGGGATATAATGTAGGATATAATATGGGACATAATGTGGATATAATGTGGGATATAATAAGGGACATAATGTGGGATATAATGTGGGATTTAATAAAGACAGAAGTGTGGGATATAATGTGGGATATATAAGGGACATAATGTGGGATATGGGATGATAAGGTGATATAATGGGATATAAAAGGATTAATGTGGGATATGTGGGATATAATAAGGGATATAATGTGGGATATGTGGGATATAATAAGGGATATAATAAGGGATATAATGTGGGATAGAATAAGGGATATAATATTGGGATATAATGGGATATGTAAGATGTAATAATGGATATAATGTGGGATAGTCAGATATAATAAGGGATCATAATGTGGGATATAATGTGGGATAAAATAAGGGACATAATGTGGGATATAATAAGGGACATAATGTGGGATATAATAAGGGATATAATGTGAGGGAACTAATGTGGGAATAATAAGGACTAAAATTGGTATAATGTGGGATATAATGTGGGATATAATAAGGGGATATATAAGGTTTGGGATATACTAATGGGGATATAAGTGGACATAAATGGGGATAAATAAGGGATATATAGGTATACTAAGGGACATAATGTGGAATTAGAATAAGGGATAGTAATGTGGGAGTATATAAGGGAATTAATGGATATAATAAAGGGATATAAGTGGTGATATACTGTGGGAATAATGTGGGCATATAATGTGGACTAATGTGGGATATATGTGGGATATAATGTGGGATAAAATAAGGGACATAATGTGGGATATAATAAGGGACATAATGTGGGATATATAATGTGGAATATAATGGGGACATAATGTGGGATATCATAAGGGACTAAAATGTGGGATTATAATAATGGGATATAATGTGGGATCTAATGTGGGATATGTGGGATATAAGGGGGATATGGAGGATATGTGGGAATAAGTGGGATATAATAAGGGATAATGGATTACTGGGATAATGAATAATGGGTATAATGGAAATAATGTGGGATATAATGAATCATGTGGGATTAATGGGATTTAATTGGGATAATGTGGGATATAATGTTGAATAATGGGATATAATGTGGGATATAATGTGATACTAATATGGGACATCAGTGGGATATAATAAGGGAACATAATGTGGGATATAATGGATATAATGGTGGATATAATGAGGGCTAGTGTGGGCATAATGTGGGATATAATAAGGGATATAATGTGGATATAATAAGGGACATAATGTGGGATATAATAAGGGATATAATGTAGGGATAATATGGGATCATAAATGTTGGGACTAATAGGGATCAATGGATTCAATTTTGGGATATAAATGTGGGAATAATGTGGGTATAATAAGGGATACTAATTGTAGGGATATAAATGGGACATAAATGTGGGGAATAATGTGGGTATATAAGGGATATATGTGGGATATACTATGGGAAATGTGGGACATAATGTGGGATATAATAAGGGACTAATTGGGATTTAATATGGCTAATAAGGGATAAATTGGGGATATAATGTGGGATATAATAAGGGATATAATGTGGGATAATAGGTATTAATTTGGGATATAATAAGTATATATGTGGGACTATAATGAGATATAATAGGGATATAATTATGGGAAACATAATGTGGGAATAATAAGAGGGACCTAATGTGGGATATAATAAGGGTATATAAATTGATGGGGATATAATAAGGGGACACAAGTGGGATTAAATGTGGGATATAAATGTGGGATATAATAAGGGATATAATTTGGGATATTAATAAGGGTCACTAATGTGGAATTAATGTGGATATCATAAGGGACACAATGTGGGATATAAATAAGGGATATAATATGAGGATATTATAAGGGGGATAATAAGGGGACATAATGTGGATATATAAGGATTAATTGGGTATAATGTGGGATATGTGGGATATAATGTGGGATATGTGGGATATAATGTGGGACATAATGTGGGATATAATGCGGGATATAATAAGGGACATAATGGGATGATATAATGGGATATACATGTGGGATATAATGTATAATGGGGATATAATGCATAATGTGGGGATAATGGGGATATATAAGGGATATATGTAGGATATAATAGGGACATAATGTGGGACATATAATGTGGGGATATAATAAGGGATATAATGGGGATATAATAGGGATTAATGTGGGATATAATAAGGGATTCTAATGTAGGATATAATATGGGACATATGTGGGACTAATGGGGATATAATAAGGGATATAATGTGGGATATTGTTGGACATAATATTTTTTTTTTTATTATGGGACATTAATGTGGGAATAATAAGGGGATATAATGTAGGATATAATAGGACATAATTGGGACTATAATGTGGGATATAATAAGGACCTATAATGTGGATATAATATGGGATATAATAAGGAGATATTTGGGATGATAATGTGGATATAATAAGGGATATAATGTGGGATATAATAAGGGATATAATATGGGATATAATGTGGGATATGGGGGATATAATAAGGGATATAATAAAGGATAAAATATGTGATATAATGTGGCATATAATAAGGGATATAATAAGGTATATAATATGGGATATAATGTGGGATATAATAAGGTATATATTATTGGATATAATGTAGGCTATGTGGGATATAATGAGGGATATAATAAGGGATATAATATTGGATTTGTGGGATATAATATGGGATATAATATCGGATATAATGTGGAATATGTAGGATATAATTAGGGATATAATATGGTATATAATGTGGGATATAATATGGGATATAATGGGGGATATGTGGGTTATAATAAGGGATATAATGTGGGATATAATCTGGGGAATAGTGTGGGATATAATGTGGAATATACTGTGGGATATAATAAGGGATATAATGTGGGATATAATGTGGGATAAAATGTGGGATATAATAAAGGATATAATATGGGATATAATAAGATATATAATATGGGATATGTGGGATATAATAAGGTATATACTGTAATATGGAATATAAAATGGAATATGTGGGATATAATATGGAATATAAAGTGGGATATAATAAGGGATATAATATGGGATATAAAGTGGGATATGTGGAAAATAATAAGGGAAATAATGTTGGATATAATGTGGGATATGTGGGATATAATGGGATATAATGTGGGACATAATGTGGGATAAAATGTGGGATATAATAAGGGATATAATATGGGATATAATATGGGATATGTGGGATATAATAAGCGATATAATATGGGATATAATAAGGGATATAATATGGAATATAAAGTGGGATATGTGGGATATAATAATGGATATAATATGGAATATAAAGTGTGATACAGTATGTGGGATATAATAATGGATATAATATGGAATATAAAGTGGGATATGTGGGATATATTAAGAGATATAATATGGGATATAAAGTGGGATATGTGGGATATAATAAGGGATAAAACGTGGGATATGTGGGATATAATAAGGGATATAATATGGGATAAAATGTGGGATATAATGTGGGATATAAAGTTGGATATGTGGGATATAATAAGAGATAATGTGGGATATAATGTGGGAAGTGTGGGATATAATAGGGGATATAATGTGGGATATAATAAGGGATATAATGTGGGATGTAATGTGGGATATAATCTGGGATATAATAAGGGATATAATGTGGGATATAATGTGGGACATAATACTTTTTGATATTGGTCAAAAGTTTTTGACTTATTACCCTTTAATATGGCTGCCATGGAATGGAGTGTAGGTCAGAAGGTGGTTGTACTAGTTGGAAAAATATAAATCTCCCATACTATACTGTGCCATTTTTTTTGTGATTCTGCTCCCTATTTCACAGATATCCAATATGAACACTGCTTACATTTTAGCATTTCTGTAGCAGTTTTGCTGTAGTCTGGAGACGTGTTTGACAATTTAGTGTGTGCATGCGTATGCAGTATGAACAGTTTGGTATGGTGGGAAATAGACGGTTCAGTGGTCAGAGCCCTGAGCAAAACAAGTATTTTATTAGGCAAGGCATGCAGCAGAACACACACACCACACATCAGAGGTTAAGTGCCACTTACGGTGTATTATTAATATAAGAACGAACAAAGTAAATTTTTCATATACATACAACTTTAAAGTCAATGTGCAAAAAAAAAAAAATCCTGATAATCTAATGGATTCTTAGCTAACCAACAGAGAATTCTCCTCTTGTGTCCCAAACTGTACGTAACATACAGTCTCTTTGCTACTCTACATTGAAAGTGATATGATGGGTGGCGAACTCAGGAAAAATGAAAGACAGACAACACAGAAAAGAATGAAGAAGAAATTAAAAAAAGAGAGCAAAAATTCCTATTATCCCGTATAGAGAACGGTGTAAAAATAAGTTAATCTAAATATTACTAACTAAAAACCCTTAAAAAATCTTACTTAATATGATGGGAAGAAACGTCCCACCTGCAAGCACTGTTTATCCCCCACTGATGAAAAGTGGGAAAGCTTAAAGACCTACAAACACAGTCATGGTCATTTAGCAGTCAGAAGCATAGCTGGAGCCTTGTTAGTGAAAGAACTTTAAATCAGGCAGTATAGTCACTCAGATAAAAGCCTCTGAAAAGCTATTTAAGCAACATCAACGATAGGCCATGCTCTTGAGTAAGCTTAAGGACAGTATCAGCACCTTTAATATGAGCGTCACACGGAATGAATGTTGTAGGTCAGTGTGGTTGTATAACTCTTGTCAGGTTGGGTGGAATAAAAGACTAACTTTTGTGATGATTGGTCAAATGTGTTTTGACTATACTACCCTCTGTAAATATGGTTGCCAAATGAGATGAATGGGGTAGATTATTTGGTGTGTGACCTGGTGTCAAGGTTGGAATAAAAAAACTTTTTGATTATTGAGTAAAATTTTTTTGACTATGTTAACCCTTAAGTATGGTGCCATGGAAATGGAAGGGTAGTGTCATTATGTTTTGTGTACCTACGTCAGGTTGCGGGAGGTTAAAAAACAAAACTTTTTTTGATAATTGTCAAAAATTTTTTTGACTATAGTACCCTTCAATTGCTGCCATGGAAATTGGCAGTTGTCGGTCAGAAGGTGTGTGTACCTGTGTCAGGTTAGGGTGTTAAAAAACAAACTTTTTTGATGATTATTCAAAACTATTTTTTGCTTAGTTACCTTTAAGTATGTCTGGCACAGTAATGGAGGGGTAGGTAAGTAGGTGCGTGTATCGGTGTCAGGTTAGGGTGGTTGAAAAAAAAACAACCTTTTTTTTATTATTGGTCAAAATTGTTTTTTTGACTATAGTACCCATTAAAGGGCACGTCCAGTCCCAAAATGAAACTATACATACAGGTAAAATCATCTCCCAAAAACCTGAAACGGTAATAATTATTTGAAATCTAAGAATAAGTCTAACTGGAAATACTGCAAATTGCCTGTGTTTCCCGTGTTCTGTCTCTGGCTTCTCCAGTTAGCAACTGTCAGTAAGATTTGACAGTTGACATCACAGCCACATGACTGAACTTTAATCTGTTCTGCCTCTTCTGAGAATTCCAGGCTAGTACACGTTTCTAAATTGCTCCAGTTGTCCACGAGGCATCCAGAAGCATAGCAGCCTACAGTAAGAATTCATAGGCAACTATGATATATCAACACTATTTTAAAGAGGCATTCTCTTCTAAAAGCTGTTCATATGAGGGTTTGGAGTTACCCTTTAAATATGGCTGCCATGGAAATGGAAGGGTAGAGGTCAGAAGAGGGTGTTACCTGTGTCAGGGATTGGGGGTTAATAACAAACTTTTTTGATGATATCAAATTAGTTTTTTGACTTGAGTTACCCTTTAAGTCATGGCTGCCACAAAAATGGATCAATATCAGTAGTTGTGTTACCTGTGTCAGGTTGGGGGGGTGTTGAGATAACTGTAATGATACTCCTGCATTTTTTCAAAAGTAAAGTATGCAGCCCTTCCACATATTTTTTTCCTGATTGTTGAGCTTCCTCTGCCTTCAATTAGACAGGGGTCAGACATACTGGCTCTTGTCCTTCCGCTGTCTCTGCTGCGATGTTAACCGCATCGCGAGACATGAAACGAAAATAGGCCTAAGGTAGGCTCTTCAACGCTGAATGGTCCACGCTGCAGGAAAAGCCAGCACAAAGGTGAGTAACTTTTGAACCAGGGACGATTTAGAATGCTGTAAAGTTTGTTTTGGAGCAGGTATTTGGGCCAAATAATATAGAAAGTTGTTTGGGGAGTTAGACATTCTCTTTAAACATTTCCATTTTTCCCCCAAACATTTGTTAGAGCTCCGCTTATAATAACACGCCTGGGTAAATGGACTTCATGTCAAACCATTTACGGGATCCGAGAAATAATGACTTTTTTTTTTTTTTATAACGTATAGGTTTAATTTAACCTATGCATCGATTAAGTCCCAAGTTATGTGTGCACGAATCATCTCACTCTAACTCAGTAAGTCCCCTTAGACTGATGCTTGACCATGCCCCCAAATGCAGCAGAAAATGAAAACAAAAAAACCCTTTCTTCCACAAATGCAGCAGCATTATGATTAATTAGTGAAGTGATGACTAGTGAATGCAACATCTTACATTTATTTAGTCTGCCAGAAAAAAATGTTTAAAGCACACTCCCAGTATCCCCTGGCTGCCTGGTTTTTTGTAAAATAAGGCTTGGGACCTGTTGTGTTTCAAACTCTTGAGTATCTATCCCTGGTATAAACTCATTATCCTTAGTGATTTCTTGTATTAATCATCTATTATACAAAGAAACATTCCAGTGGCTTTTTAGAAATTATCACCTAATGAAAGAGTTCAGTGACGCAGAAATTAAGTAGAACTGGGCTATGAATGTCATGAAAACTCAAGACATAAGCTCCCTGGAAAGACATCTTGATTTCCCTAAGGCCCCAGCAATAAAGTATAGATTATTACAAAAATAAAAATTCTTGGTGTTTAATATGGGTAAGAAGTCAACAGAGTCATTTCTATGTCTTGTTTATATTCTTCCCTGACAAAAAACTGAAGCACCACCACATTGAATGTGATTATACGCCAAAAACTGCTGTAGTACCGCTAGTGCTGGTATCCCCAATACAATTAGTCCCCTTTTCCATTTCAGATCGGTGATGGTATTGGGAGATCTAAGGACAATGGGGTTGGGGCAATCGCTATGACAAAATTTTAGGGCTGTACACCACAGGTTCATATTGGGCCAGATCAACTGCATTTTTTCAGTTGGTGTAAATCTAAGCTGATCCTGGCTCCTTAGATTGCCTGCCCTACCATACACATAAGACCAGTCGCGTATTGTGTCCTTTGGTTTTGTAAATAAACCACTTATCATGGCAAACATACCAAAAAGGTTTTCTGAAATTAAGTCCCTTAAGGCTGTAATGATTGTTTTTAAGATACATACCTGTCACAATGTTTACATGTTATGTGATCTTTCTGACAACCAAACCATTCCCAAGTAGCTACTACATTGGGACTGTAGTGTTTGTAAGCCTCATTGTGTCTCTAGAACTTTGCGACCACCTGATCTTTCGAATGGAAACAAAGTTGCTTCGTCCTTTTTTCCTTTGTATTTGATTTCCTAAAACGAAACGATTGAGGGCCATTGATAGGCTAAAGGTTATAATACAAAGCGTCAGTGAATCGCCTAGCAAAATACTCAAGGGAAGAGGTTTAAGAGTTGAATAGAAAGACGTAACTGTACTGGCTCGGATACTTTTAGTTAAGACTCCACTGTTACAAGAAAATCCTGTCCAAGCCATTAATACGGGAGCCGTGTTGTGCATTTCTCCATCTGCTCCGTTTTGCTAGCGTCCTTAGCATTAACCAGTAGTGAAGAAAGCTGCAGGGTGACCTTATTATCAAAAGAAAGCAGTTGGGTTGTATGTTGTTCTGGTCTATAAGCTCTAGTTAGGTGTACTCACCAGCTGTAGTATACACCATTAATTATTAAAATCCAAAATACTGAGTTTATAGCTGTTCAAATATAGTCAATTAATCCTACTACCTAAAGGTTATTTAATGTTAATTCATTAGACTGGTATATGCCACTAGCCAACACTGGCCGCAAGCACCACCACTTACTGGGATAGTGTGTTTTCCAAAAACGTCGCATCTATTTTCCTCATTTATTCAAAAAATATATTTACAGATTTTATGCCAAGGTATGCCTTACATCCAATTTGGGCATTCAATATTACGTTTTAACGGAATTGTTAAAAACACTGCTTCAGACTGCAATTCCTGTTTATATGCATCACTAACTTATTTCTGTGACTGATATTAGGGTGTGCCAAACATGGGCCCAAACATTGTCTACCATGTGGTTCCCATACTGTTGTGGGTGGAGTTTATCCAAACTCCAAAATCAATCAGGGTAACCAGGTGCAGCGCAACCATTTGCCAGTGTTGGGCACTCCTTTATATGTTTACACTGTAAAGTGCTCGTCATGGTATATGAATGGTGATCTGTCCTGACAGGACCGTATCATAAGCTTGCAAATAGTGACTTGTTTTTAGAAAGGCAATTCAATTTTCTAAAAAACACAGCTCCAGGCAACATTTTCTGAATTATCCATCAGCAATTACAAGCGGAAATGTTTACGGCCTTGTGCCAACTGCTAGATTGGTTGCCTTAAGGTTTAAAAGGAGATTAAGGGGAATGTGGTCCAAAAATGACTTTTTTTTGCAGTATTATTTTCATTGTTTTTTGGCTATTTTGAGGATATTTACATTTTTGGTGTGATATGGCAGCAGCATCACAGGCCCCTGCCCTTCTCTCTGAACCTGTCAGTCAAATCGGTCCCGGTCCCTCCCACTCAGGGACCCCATGGTCCTCCAGTTGCAGGGCCCCCCATGGGCCATTATCTATACAGCCCCATGTGGTCCCCGCCCACTCGCAGTACATAAGCCCCTGCCCACTTGCATGGTACCCAACCCCGCCCACCCAAAGGGTTGCCTAAGCCCCCACCCACTCGTGGGTGCCGTGGGTTACTCAGACACCCCCAGAAACTCTGTGGGAATAAGCCTTTCTGGCAGAGTGAGAACTCTGCCTGAAACAGGCTGTTTTCACACATGGAAAGAGAAGGGCTCCCACACAATATTGCAAATATAAGTCTAAAAAAACATGGACACCTGGTGTAACTATCAGATCAACATTGTTTGTGTAGCGCCATAGAACGTAGCGCTCCTGATACACCCCTACCTCCCAGGCAAAAATTTACAAGCACAGCATGGGGATTTAATCAGCGTCACAAGCTTTTTGGCGATATTGTATCTCCCCGAATATAGAAATTTTTCATTTTTGAGCTAACAAAAACTTTTTCGCATCATCAACCACCTCCTTTCTTTATCTATCCACTGTTCCTTTTAGCTGTGTGATGATCGCCCCTTACAAATAAAAGTTGTGGTTGAACACTAGAAGTCCACAAGAACAGCAGAGGAGGACGCTGGGAAGTAAATAGAGAAGGAGGCAGTTACACTACAAACCAATAATTTTAAGGCAACTGAAATTCCATTTCTAGAGGTAAAAAAGATAGCTGTAGGTCGGAACATGGACAACCACCGCGAATGTCTTATTTATCACACATGTTTCCCTCTTTAAGTGCTAAAAAGGAGTACAACAGAAGGACAAACTACTGTAATATGTACTTAAAAAACAAACAATCCTGGGGGAGGGAGCGGTAGGATTCATTGTTATTATTATTTCCAATAAAATCCTATGCCCAGCATGGTGTTTTTCACCATGCCGGTTAGTGTTTGGGGCTTTAAGGTATTAAAGACAGTGCTAGACAGGCAACTAAGAAGCCTAACAGACTATTGTTCTTGCGCGTGGAGCCTCCTCACACAAAACACCTATTGGGAAAGTAGGAATTACGATCCTACATCCTGCCACATACTTCTCAGTTTAATGAGAATAATATGCTCTATAGTTTCGTACGAAGGAGTAAAAACCTTAAAATACTGATACTAGGATTTCTGTATGGGAAGGAATCTCCGAATAAATAACCTTTCCTTTACTACCTATGTCCACATCGGCTGAAAAGACATATTGTGTTTCATCATTCCCTTGTTAATACATGTTTGGTCAGAAGAGCAGAATGTCCCAGTCTTTGATCTATAACATAAGAAACGAAGAGACATTCTGAAACAGCCAATGTTTAATAGGTGAAATCTTTACCAGTAATTAAAAATAGTAATTCTCTATAACCTTTACACTGTACTGTATTTATCTTGTCATTGAACTGAGTAATTGAGAAAGAAATCATTCTGGGGGATACTAGTGGAGCATTTTTTTGCTTATACATAAACCTGTATTGCTATTCTGATAAATGTGGTGTAACCGGGGGTGATCATTCGATTTAATGTTCAACTTAACCTAACATTAAACCACCTAAATATCAGGGCCATCCTGGTTTCTGTAGGTCAGGCACTCACAGCCCAGGGACCTTCATGTGATCGATAAGAGAATAATATGGATCACAAAATGATTGTCCCAGGGCTTATATACTGTGGCAGTTGCGAAATGTCACAGAAAACAATTAATAGTGTTATGCTGCAAAGGTTTTTTTATATTTTCAGAGACGGGAGTTTTGGAAATACAACGTCGCTATTGAACTAACGAGCTACCCAAATCTATTCTGAAATCTATTTGTTTGCCCTAACATTGTGCTGACGGTGTTGAAAGTTTTCTGTGCATTTTAGCTCCCTGTTTTCCAGTGACTAGGGTAGGATTTGGGCCAGTTGACATCTGTTTTTAAGTCCTTGTCTTGCATTTTTTTAGCCATAGGACATCCTATTAAACAGGTGATGCCTCTAGGAGTTTAAAGCAGTGCATTGTTTACGAGGTCTGTTTCCCAACTTTAATTTACACCCGAATTGTATAAGAGAAGCAGGGAGTGACATCCTGGAAGTTGGCTTGAAGACAGTGGAACCTGTGTGCAGACAGAAAAACTTTATATCATGCACCTTACAACCTTTCAAAGTACTGCAAAGTTTTGGGGTGTCTGTGTAATATGTGTGTGCAATGCATGACATAATCCTCACGGCAGAAATAAAAGGGAAGTGTCCCTGGTTTCCATTGCCGAGGATAATGGAAAGTTGTAATTACAAACTCGTTTAATTGCAGAGATTTAAGGAAAAGTGTGCATTTTGCGTATTGGATAGAATTAATAAAGGATAACTGATCGTGTGTATAAAGTGTTCTTAAAACACACGTTAAACATGGTACAATGGATTAAATTGATAATTCCCAACTTCAACAAATGTCTCAGTGTTTACAGTATATTGGTCATTTAAAGGAAAGAGAAGGGTTTAACATCTTGTTGTCTAGCACAAATATAAAGAACGTGTGTCCTTTAACATCTTGTTCAAATTGCAGAAGTTAGCATAACTTTTTTATCATGTCGAGGGCACCCGATCCCACTCCCCAAGTTGCCAGGGTTTGTTTGTCAAAAACAATCAAACGGTTCTTGCATGTGTCATTCCCCAAGCCTCTGATCTCGCCCTCTGCTTGCCGGAACTTCAAGCAGAGGGAGGACTGAGCGACCATCTGTGATTGTCTTGAGAGGCAGCCAATTGCAGATGCAGCTCTGGGAATTGGAGAAACGCCAGGGGGGAAAAGCTATATAAGTATAGTTCTGATGTTTTTTTTACAAATGGACTTAGCGAATGGGGTTTCTGCGATAAGGGCCCTACACCAAAAAAGGATTTATAGGTAGGGCACCAGGCAACCAACGGTCATCTGTACTTATTAAGTGAAACACCCAGGACCCGGATTGACTCACAGACACCCTACTCTCCTTCCTTTTTGGACAAGACACTAACAGGAGAACCATAGGGGCGAAGGTAAGATAAGGAATTTTATAACTCTACACCAGCTGGGGCGAGTAGTTGGGTTAAGTTTTAGTTTGGCGGTGGACATGCCCGAATAACTTAAGTGTGCCATCATTTCAGGATAAATATCAACAAACCAACAAAGCCTTCATAGCTTAAAAGAAGTAAGCTATAATTTACCATAGTAACACTACTTTCAAAAAGGATTTTCGGCTTACATGAACTTGTTGTTTTTTCATCTCTAAAGTAGCAAGGCAGAGTAATGATTGCCAAGTATCATATGTTCACAAGGACATTGTGAAATGTGTATCGTATGATATTGCATCACATCTTTTGCTATTTTGCTGTTTTAATTGTATTCTAAAAAAGCTGATGAAACCGTTACACTAACATACATTTCATTGTAACCCTTACTTTTGTTCAAGAATGCCACACCTGGAAAAATGCACAAAACATGGGTAATTTGACCTGATTTTCAAAGATGAAACTGTTAATAACTTTATGGGAATAGGGCGACCATTCCTAACCAGTATTAATTCAAAAGTTAATTACTTCATTACCTCTAATCTGTGATGTCATTAGAGTGAGATGTCATCAATTGCCCAGGTGAATCCCTCCCGGATCATGTGGTCATGTATTTGGGAGGCCCAGGATGAAGCCGTGCCCAGAAGAAGATCAGAGAGAGGACTGCACAATATCAGTTAAGTAACTCAGAAAGTATACATTTTCCGAAAGTTAAGACCAGCCATCCAGTTGCTCAATTGCTGCCTTATGTCTCCCTATGTATATATTTCACGTTAGTTCCCTTTACAACACACCTATAAATACATTGATTAGCTACACAAGTTCAATGGAAGTAAAATGGTGCCCATTTGTCACTGAACTATTGTCCAGAAAGTACCTACTGTGACTCTTTCTAAAGTGTTTTGTTATTTGGTGCCACAGTCCGATAATGACAAAAACCTGAAAGTGGTACAATAATTGCACTGGTCTAAAAATTTCCGAACAGGGCCCTGGTATTATGTTTTCAAATTAGGCACATTCATAAAAATTATATTAGGGCTAAAACTGTTAATTATACCTCACAACTCCATGGCTTATGACCACTGATAATATGGAGAAAATAGAAGCCTTACTGATTTGGAATTGTGCACTAAGAAATGTACACGTTTCGGTGTTTGAGGGGTTGTCCCCAACTTAACTTTGTTAAAAAAATTGTTGTTTACACAGTAAAGTTTCTCTATATGATCTGTTTCTGGTAGGTAGTATAGTATGTAGTATCAGAAAAAGCTCCAAACAATCTGATTGGTTGGGGCAAATTAGCGACCAATTTTAAACGGTAAGAACTTTTATTGAATAACCCGAATGTGGGCGAAATACATTAAGAGCGCTGAGACACATGATCTAGAGCTATTATTAGTTCGTTTTTACTGTCACAAGTAACAAATCATATTAATATAGTCCATTATGTTCTGTAACTCCAAATAGCCACAAAAAAACTGGACATCATTTCCCCATCGCTATAAAACTGAAGATTTCATATAAATTATGAAGAAATTTATAATCTGGCCCCAAAATGTACCCATAAATTCTGCCCTGTAACTACAATTTTCCATCCTTATCTAAGGAAACCTTAGCAGTATTACTAGCAGGAGGGCATCTCCTTGCTAATAATAATTCAGGATCCTTAGCAACACTGTCTAGTCTGATAGACGACACATCTCTAACACCCACCCACCCTGAATATCCATGTCTTATTAGACAATGACTGACTTAGGAAAGAGGAGTCATAAGTGCTACCCCAACGCACCACCTAGCACAAAAAACGCTTGGGCAGTTCTAACGCTAAAAACAGTAATACAGATTTTTCATTGACAAATGGCAGTATTAAGCTAACTCATTGCAATGAGCGGGTTTCATTGTAGCTTTCTGTGCACCAAATCAGGATGTAAACAGGATGTCTCTTTTGACCTGCGATATTAACAATATTTAAGGGTTTTAGTACTAGAGCAGCTGTCAATGATAGTCTATGTTCCTGATCCTTTACCGCATGCCCCCAGATACTTGTACGATGTTGTTTAGAATCTGTTACTGTGCACTGACCTGGAACTACTGACCTAACGTAGCCTACATTTACGTGTAATGCCTGGTACTGTACAGTATATGCCTGAACATTTCCGATGACTGGTGACTCTGTACACGTAGGCCTGGCACCTGTTCATACATGGTGACTTACCTTGTAGCCTGGATCACTGTATTCTACGTCGGACATACCTGGAACCTTACCCGTACATGCCTGGAACCTGTACAAGATATGCCTGGAACCTGATACCGTACCATCCCTGGTACCTGCGCACCGTACATGCCGGATCCTGTAACCGTTACTTGCCTATAATTAGGTAAACAAGAAATTGCAAGAAACAACATCACAGATGTTGCACCATTGTCTGCAATCTGACAGACTGGACCATGTAATCCCCCTGCAGGTGACTAGTAACATTCCTAATATTTATTAAGTTCTCATATAAATCTATAGATCATCCACATAAAAATGGCTGTATATGAGATTGATAATGAGATGGTAGGTGAGAGATACCAGGGGGCACATCACCCCACGACACAACCATATATTACAGCTAAATAAGATTTATTAGGGGTTTGATGACGGGAAGGAGAAAAACCCAGAACCCTCCAATTGAGTTACAATGATTAACAATTTACAATTAGGTCCTTAATTACATTAATATCGTTGTCACCAATCAGATGGCTGGTACCATATCCCTTATTGTACATCCACACTGACCAGCTCCATAGTATATCTCACCCTGCCCTGGTGTGATCTACTCCCGGTCTTTATACGCCGTTCCCCCAACAAACTGCATAGAACCGGGTCTCCCCTACCGCATCCTGGAACCTACAAACACCCCTGGTCTCCCCGTCAGAATTCCCTGGCACTACACCCCCCGTCTCCCATCACACCTGGCACTACAGCCCCAGTCTCCCCTCCTGATCCCCCCGTCTCTCATTCGATCCCTGGCACACAACCCCCCCATCGTCCTCACCACTCCCATGCCCGATCCTGGCACTACAACCCGCTCCCCATCCGATCCCTGGCACTCACCCCCGGACTCACCCATCCGATTCTCCTGGCACTACACCCCCGATCCTCATCTCGATACCCTGTGCACTTACAAGACCACCCCCGGTCTCTCCCACCAGATCCCTGGCAACTACCCCGGTCTCCTCTAGCATCCACTGGCACTACCACCCCGGTCCTAACTTCCTGCCATACCCGTCCCTACCGACCCTGCACTACACCCCCGTCTCCCTACCCGAGCCCCGGTTCTCCTCAGACTCCTATTGGCCAGTAAACACCATGTGGTATGCGAGAACGACTGGAGGGAAGGGGGACGGGGACCGACAGCAGCCGGCTTATTCTATACCGGTGGATAATGGGGCAGTGAGAGGGTCCGGGGTGGGTATCGCTGCACCGTCCGTCAGTTGGGGCGGACAACATTGACCCACTGCGGGCAGGAAAACAGACTCACCCAGAAGAGAAGAGTAGATAATGAGCAGCGTTTTCAGACACTGTATCACAGCTGGTCTCATTCTCCTTTATGCCATGTCTATGAGAGTCCGTAGCCGGGTGTTACTGTTGCCACTGCGCGGCCCCTCTCCTGCCTGTCGTTTAGTCCCCCAATCCGCCAGGAGAAGGAAAGGAATGAGGTTATGGGAAGCGCCTGTCTCAGCGGCGCGTGGCCCCGCCCAGAATGCAATGAGGAAGGGGCCACACCCACACCACCCCCAAAGGGATTGGATTCCGTCGCTGAAGGTTAATGCTGTTAGGGTTGTCAACAAGGGCGGGTGGATGGAAATGAAATAGAAGGGGTGTGGGGTGTTTAGGTGTGGGGGGCATTGCCATCCTCCTCCGATCAGCCGCACTTGAACATTCTAAAACCTGGCTGGATTCCATTGCACTGTGACAAGATTTACTAAGAAATGTTTCAAGACAGGAACTAGGTCTATATGGGATGGGTTGTGTGATTTACACCGGGGTGTAACACATTATTTATCACACAGCGATTCTTATTATAATGGTAATATAGTGGATTAATACCCCCAATGTAAATCTTACAAGGATAAAGAAGTCACAGAGATATAAAAGCACAAGTACACTTTTATCAGTGCAACGGAAACTCCAAGGTGACTGACTATATCCTATAATTTAAGTCGGGACATTGTTGTATTACAACCTACCCACATTTGTGGCTTCTGGTTTCCTTCTCCTAATGGAACTAAGATATAAAGGATACTTATCCATTCATCTCAAGAAATCCCTACAGCGGATAGGTTATATAAATATTCCATATCTACATATGCCGAAAGCATGCACTGACAAAATTCGTTTTTTTTATTAACCATAGTCAGGGCCAGATTTACAACTCGGGAGCCTGTAGGCCCAAACAGCCTGGCGCTCCTTAGCCACACCCCTAACACAGACCAACCCCCTAAACTACCCCCATTTTCTCTTTTTTGAGGAAGAAAATAGGACTATAAAAGGGGTTGAATTGGTGGGAGGAGATTGTCAAGCCGCCCCTCCAACCTCAGGCTGCCCTAGGCATATGTGTCACTTATTGTCCCACACTAGAATAGAGCCCTGCTACAAAACGGCGCTAGAAGCACAGAGTGTCCCATTCCCAGCAGAGTACCCTCTTAGTGTCAAGGCCAGAGTACCCTCTAGGTCCCCAAGGCCAAGTCCCACTCTGCACAGTCCAGAGGCCCCCCTCTTGTCCCAAAACCAGCCCCCCCCTTCTGTCCCAAATCCAGGCTCCCCCTCTGTCACAAATCTCAGCCCACCAGTCCTCAGAACATCCAGGGCTCCCCCCTCTGTACCAAATCAAGCCCCCCTCTGTCCCAAATCCAAGGGTCCCCTGTCGTCCGAATCCGGGCCCCCCCCTGTACAAATCCAGGGGCCCTGTAACCAAGCAACCTTACCTGCCATCCTGTTTAATTGCTGTTCTCCCCTCTTGTGTTTCCATGTGTTTCTCCCTCTAGGGTGAGTCAAGTAGAGAACTGCAGACACTCTCCCTGCAGTGGTAGTAGTCATAGGAACTGCGAGGGTAACTCTCCCCTACTAGTGGTGAGTTCACAATAGGAACTGACAGAGGACTCTACCCTTAGTGGGATTCAATAGGAACTCATAAACTGCTCCCTCAGTGGGATTCATAGATACTGCAAGTGACACACACACACGGACACACACGGGTTTTATTATATAATGATTGATGATTAATCCCTCATTATTTTACCATTCGATACACACATTAATATCAATTACTTATATCCCGTTATTATATCCCCATTGTGTCCACTTATGATATCCCCAAATTATATCCTTATTATATCCACACATTGTGTCCCTTATTATGTCCAATTATATCCCTATTGGTATCCCACAGTTATGTACCTTATTAAATTCCCACTTATAGCCACATTATGTCTCGTTCCCTTCTTCCCTTATTAATATCCAATTATATTATTAATCATTATTGTCCCTACATGAACTCATTATCCCTTATTTATCTATCCCACATTATGTCCCTAATTAGAAATGTGGCCCTGGTACTACTGTGGTCGATATGATGTGGGACATAATGTGGGATATAATGTGGGAGATATTAATAAGGGACATAAGTGGGATATAATGCGGGATCCCCTTACCTTCTATCTTCCCCCCCCAAGGACCCTCATATGTCCCTCCCCCGCCGGACCCCCCTGTACACCCCCCATCAAGACGCCCCGACTATAATCAAGGGACATCCTCCCTAACTCCCAGCTGCGGATATAATTGCCTCCCCCGCCAGCGACCTATACTGCATCCCCCCCCTACTACCACATCGCTCCCCCCGATGGGACAATGGGATATAATAAGGGATATAATAATGGATATAATAAGGGACATAATGTGGGATATAATAAGGGATATAATGTGGGATATGTGGGATTATAAAGAGATATAATGTGGGAATGTGTGGGATATATGTGGGATATAATGTTGGACATAATGTGGGATATAATGGGGATATAATAAGGGATATAATAATGGATATAATAAGGGACATAATGTGGGATATAATAAGGGATATTTGTGGGATATGTGGGATATAATAAGGATATAATGTGGGATTGTGTGGGATATAATGTGGGATAGATACTGTTGGACATTAATGTGGGATTAATGTGGGATATAATAAGGGATATAATAATGGATATAATCTGGGATATAATGTGGGATATAATATGGGACATAATGTGGGATATAATGTGGGACATAATGTGGGATTAGTAGGATATAATGTAGGATATAATATGGGACATAATGTGGGACATAATGTGGCGGACATAATGTGGGATATAATAAGGGATATAATGTGGGATATTAATATGGGATATAATAAGGGATATAATTTGGGATATAATGTGGGATGATAATAAGGGATATAATGTGGGATATAAAAGGGAACATAATGTGGGATATAATAAGGGATATAATAAGGGATATAATTTGGGATATAATAAGGGACATAATGTGGGATATAATAAGGGATATAATTTGGGATATAATAAGGGACAATGTGGGATATAATAAGGGATATTAATTGGGGAAAATACGGCACAATGGGGAAAATTTGGGATATAATAAGGGACACAATGTGGGATATAATAAGGGATATAATATGGGATATGTGGGATATAATGAGGGATATAATAAGGGACATAATGTGGAGTATAATGTGGCATAATGTCAGATATAATGTTGGATATAATAAGGGACATAATGTGGAATTAATGGGGATATAATGTGGTATATAATAAGGGATATAATAAGGGATATAATAAGGGACATAATGTGGAATATAATAAGGGATATAATGTGGGATATAATAAGGGACATAATGTGGGATATAATAAGGATATAATGTGGGATTATAAGGAATATGGGGATAAAGGAATAAGTGGTTAATAAAGGGATAGCATAAAATGTGGGATATAATAGGGACTATAATGTGGGATATAATAAGGGATATAAGTGGGATATAATGTGGGATATAATAAGGGATATAATGTGGGATATAATAAGGGACATAATGTGGCATATAATGTGGGATATAATAAGGGACATAATGTGGGATATAATAAGGGATATAATTTGGGACATAATAAGGGACACAATGTGGGATATAATAAGGGATATAATTTGGGATATAATAAGGGACACAATGTGGGATATAATAAGGGATATAATATGTGATATAATGTGTGATATAATGTGGTATATAATGAGGGATATAATCATCATCATCATATATAATAAAACCGTGTGTGTCCGTGTGTGTGTGTCACTGCAGTTCCTATTGAATCACCACTAGAGGGAGAGTATATGCAGTTCCTATTGAATCACCACTAAAGGGAGAGTCTCTGCAGTTCCTATTGACTCACCACTAGAGGGAGAGTCTCTGCAGTTCCTATTGACTCACCACTAGAGGGAGAGTGTCTGCAGTTCCTATTGACTCACCACTAGAGGGAGAAACACAGGAAACACACAGAGGGAGAACAGCAATTAAACAGACTGCAGGTAAGGTTGCTTGGGACAGGGGCCCCTGGATTTGGGACAGAGGGGGGGCCTGGATTCGGGACAGACAGGGGGACCCTTGGATTTGGGACAGAGGGGGGCCTTGGATTTGGTACAGAGGGGGAGCCCTGGATTTGGGACAGAGGGGGGGGCTGGATTTGGGACAGAGGGGGCCCCTGGCCTTGGACAGAGGGGGGACTCTGGCCTTGGGACACTAAGAGGGTACTCTGGCCTTGGGACACTAAGAGGGTACTCTGGCCTTGGGACACTAAGGGGACACTCTGTGCTTCTAGCGCCCGTTATTGTAGCGGGCTTAATGTCTAGTGTGGGACATAATAAGTGACACATATGCCTAGGGGCGCCTGAGGTTGGAGGGGCGGCTGACAATCTCCTCCCACCAATTCAACCCCTTTTATAGTCTATTTTCTTCCTCAAAAAAAGAGAAAATGGGTGTAGTTTAGGGGTGTGGTCTGTGTTTAGGGGTGGGCTAAGGACGCCAGGCTGTTTGGGCCTACAGGCTCCCGAGGTGTAAATCTGGCCCTGAATATGGGTTATAAAAAAAACGAATTTTGTCAGTGCATGCCTTTCTGCATATGTATATATGGAATATATATATAACCTATCCCTGTAGTGGATTTCTATGGGATGAATGGTAATATTATAGCCTTATAATCTTAGTTCCATGAGGAGAAGGAAACCAGAAGCCACAAAGGGGTAGGTTGTAATAAACAATGTACCCCGAACTGTAAATTATAAGGATATTAGAAGTCACCTTGGAGTTCCGTGCACTGTATAAAAGGTACTTGTGCTTTTATATCCTCTGTGACTTCTATTATCCTTGTAATTTACAGTTGGGGGTGCATTATCCACTATATTATCCATGTATAATAAGGAATACGCTGTGTGATATAATAATTTTATTACACCCCAGGTTAAATCACCATCACCTCCCATATAGCCTAGTCTGTCCTTAAACATTTCTTAGTAAATATTGTCACAGTGCAATGGAATTCACAGCCAGGTTTTAGAATGTTCAAGCTGCGGCTGATCAGGGAGGATGGCAATGCCCCTCACACACCTAACACCCCCACACCCCTTCTATTTCCACCCGCCCCTTGTTGACACCTACAGCATAATCCTTCAGACGGACGGAACCAATCCACTTTGCCGGGGTGGTGTGGGTGTGACCCTTTCCTCATTTGCATCTGGGGCGGGGCCACGCGCGCTGACAGACAGGCGCTTCCCATAACCTCATTCTTTCCTTCTCCTGCGGATTGGGGGATAAACTGCAGGCAGGAGGGGCCGCGAGTGGCAACAGTAACACCCGGCTACCGGATCTCATAGCATGGCATCAAGGAGAATGGAGACCAAGCCTGTGATAACGTGTCTGAAAACGCTGCTCATTATCTACTCCTTCGTCTTCTGGGTGAGTCGGTTTCCTGCCCGCCAGTGGGTCAATGTGTCCCCAACTGACTGACGGTGCCCGCGATACCCACCCGGACCCTCTCACTGCCCCATTAATCACCGGTATATGATAGCGGCTCTGTCGGTCCCCTCCCCCTTCCCTGTCCAGTCTTTCTGCATCACCACAATGGTGTTTACTGCGCCAAATAGGAGCTGAGGAGACCGGGGGATCGGGTAGGGGAGACCGGGGGTGTAGTGCCAGGGATCGGGTAGGGGAGACCGGGGTGTAGTGCCAGGGATCAGGTAGAGGAGACCGGGGTGTAGTGCCAGGGATCTGATGGGGAGACCGGGGGTGTAGTGCCAGGGATCGGATGGGGAGACCGGGGGTGTAGTGCCAGGGATCAGATAGGGGAGTCCGGGGGTGTAGTGCCAGGGATCGGATGGGGAGTCCGGGGGTGTAGTGCCAGGGATCGGATGGGGAGACCGGGTTGTAGTGCCAGGGATCGGATGGGGAGACCGGGGTGTAGTGCCAGGGATCGAATGAGGAGACGGGGGGGATCAGGTAGGGGAGACTGGGGGCGTAGTGCCAGTTGTGATGGGGAGACCGGGGGTGTAGTGCCAGGGATCTGATGGGGAGACCAGGGGTGTAGTGCCAGGGATCGGGTAGGGGAGACCGGGTCTAGTGCCAGTTGTGTTGGGGAAGCGGCGTTATAAAGACCGGGGAGTAGGATCACACCAGGGCAGGTGGATCTCTATGGGAGCTGGTCAGTGTGGATGTACAATACAGGGATAGGTACCAGGCCATCTGATTGGAGGACACGATTATTAATGTAATTAGCAGGACACTAATTGTAAATTGTAATTCATTGTAACTCAGCTGGATGGTCTGTGTTCTCCTTCCCGTCATCTAACACCCCTAATAAATCTTATTTATTTATATATATTTGTGTCTGGGTGATGCCCCCCCCTGTATCTCTCACCATTACCATCTCATTACAATCTCATATACAGCCATGTTTATTGTGGATAGATCTATAGATATTATATAGATAAATAATATTAGGAATGTTACATATCACCTGCCCGGGGGATTACATGTCCATTTCTGTCAGATGCAGCAATGGTGCAACATCTGTGATGTTGTTTCTTGCAATTTTATTGCTGTACCTCTAATTATAGGCATGTACGGTACAGGTACCAGGCATGTACGGTGCAGGTACCAGGGATGTACGGTACAGGTTCCAGGCATATCTGGTACAGGTTCCAGGCATGTACGGTACAGGTTCCAGGTATGTACGGTACAGGTACCAGACATGTACAGTGCAGGTTCCAGGCATACACGGTACAGGTTCCACGCATGTATGGAACATGTGCCAGGCATATCTGGTACAAGTACCAGGCATACACGGTACATGTTCCAGGCATATACGTTACAGGTTCCAGGCATGTATGGTACATGTTCCAGGCATGCACAGTACAGATTCTAAACAACATAGTACAAGTATCTGGCATGCAGGGTACAGGTATCAGGAATACATAGACTTCTCATTGACAGCTGCTCTAGTACTACAACCCTTAAATCATTGTTAATATCAGCAGCAAAAGAGACATCCTGATTTACATCCTGATTTGGTCAAGAAAAGCTTACAATGAACCGCTCTATTAAATGTAGTTAGATTAATACTGCCATTTGTCAATGAAAAATCTGTATTAACTGTTTTTACTGTTTAAACTGCCCATAGCTTGTTTGTGGCTAGGGTGTCGGTGGGGGTTATTGACTCCTCTTTTCCTAAGTCAGCAGTGGTCTAATAAGACAGTGTGATATTGCAGTGGGTGGGTGTTAGAGATGTGTCTGTATCTACAGCTAGACAGTGTTGCTAAGGATCCTTGAATTATTATTAGCAAGGAGATGCCTCTGCTAGTAATACTGCTAAGGTTTCCTTAGATAAGGATGGAAAATGTAGTTACAGGCAGAATTTTATGGGGGACATTTTGGGGCAGATTATAAATTTCTTCATAATTTATATGAAATCTATCAGTTTTATAGCTGAATGGAAATGATGTCCAGTTAATTTTGTGGCTATTTGGATTACAGAAATATGACTAGTATTAATTGATTTTTTACTTGTGTAACAGAAAACGAACTAATAATAGCTTTAGATCATGTGTCAGCGCTCTTAAATGTATTCGTCCCATATTCAGGGTTATTCAATAAAAGTTCTTACCGTTAAAAATTGTGCTAATTTTGCCCCAACCAATCAGATGTTGGAGCTTTTTCTGATATAATACTATCTACCCTAACAGAAAATCATATAGAGAAACATTTACTGTAAACAACATTTTTTAACAAAAGTTAAGTTGGGGAAACCCCTCAAATACACCGAAACTGTACCATTTCTGTAGTGCACAATTCCAAATACAGTAGAGGGCTTCTAGTTATTCTCCATATTATCAGTTGGGTAATAAGCCATGGAGTTGTGAGGTCTAATTAAAGTTTTAGCCCTAATATTAATTTTTATGAATGTGCTATTTGAAAACATAATACACCCTTCTGGATTTTTAGACAAGCAAATTATATTACACTTCATGTTTTTGTATTATAGGACTGTGGCACCCAAATAAAAAACTTTAGAAAGAGTCTACAGTAGGTACTTTCTGTACATAGTTCAGTGACAAATGGCAAATTTTACTTCCATTAGACTTGTGTAGACTAATCAATGATGATTATAGGCTGGTAGTTGTAAAGGGGAACTAAACGTGAAATATTAACATAGGGTAACATAAGGCAGCAATTGAGCAACTGGGATGGCTGTCTTAAACTTTCGGAAAATGTATAAATTCTAAGTTACTTAACTGATATTGTGCAGTCCTCTCCTCTGCTTCTTCTGCTGGCAGGGCTTTCACCCATCCTGGGCATTCCCAAATCATGGACCAATGCTGGAGGATTCACTGGGCATCTGATGACATCACTCTAATGACATCATGCAGATTAAGGGCATGAAGTATTAACTTTTAGGACATTAAATCCTGGGTTTAGGATGGTCGCCCTATTTCCCATAAAGTTTATTAAAGTTTCTATCTTTGAAATATCAGGGTCAAATTACACCAGTTTTGTGCATTTTTACCAGGTGTGGCATTCTGAACAAAAGTTAAGGGTTACAATGAAATGTATGTTAGTGTATACTGTTTCATCAGCTTGTTTTAGTAATAACTTAAAACAGCAAAATAGTCAAAAGAATGTGATGCAATATCTACCGATACACATTTCACAAATGTCCTTGGGTGAAAATATGATACTTGCAATCATATACTCTGCCTTTTACTTTAGAGATGAAAAATAACAAAAGTCATGTAAAGCCGAAACCTTTATATGATAAGTAAGATGGTAGCTATTGTAAGATTATAGCTACTTTTTTAAGCTATGAAGCTTTGTTGGTTTGTGATATTTATCCTGAAATGAATTGGCACACTTAATTATTAAAGGGCATGTCCACCCCAAAACTAAAACTTAACCCACTACTCGCCCCACTGTGTAGAGTTAAAAATTCCTTATCTTACATCTCTGCCCCTTATGGTTCTCCTGTAGTGTCTGTCCAAAAAGGGAAGAGTAGTAGGTGTCTGTGAGTCATCCGGTCCTGGCTGTTTCCTTAATAAGTACAGTGACACTTTGTTGCCTGGTGCCCTACCTATAAATCCTTTTTGTGTAGGGCACCTTATCGCACCCCATTCGCTAAGTCCATTTGTTAAAAAAACATCAGAACTCTACTTATATCGCTTTTCCCCCCTGGCGTTCTCCAATTCCAGCAGCTGCATCTGCAATTGGCTGCCTCTCAGACAATCACAGATGCTGCTGCCAGTCCGGCCCTCTGCTTGAAGTTCCGGCAAGCAGAGGGCCGAGATCAGAGCGCTGGGGGAATGAAAGCATGCAAGTACCGTTTTGATTGTTTTTTTGACAAACAAACCTGGCAATTGGGAGTGGGATAGGGTGCCCTACTACATATAAAAAAGTTATGCTAACTTCTGCAATTTGAACAAGATGTTAAATGGCACACGTTCTCTTTAATTTGTGCTATGAAACAAGATGTTAAACCCTGCTCTTTCCCTTTAAAGGACAATTATACTGTAACACTGAGACAATATTGTGAGTTGGGAATTATCAATCTTATATCCATGTACCATGTTTAACTGTTTTTTAAGAAAACTTTATACACACGATAGTTATCCTTTATTAATCTATCCAATACGGCAAATGGCACACTTTTCCTTAAATCTCTGCAATTAAACGAGTTTGTAAATTACACACTTTCCATTATCCTCGGCAATGAAACAAGGGGACACTTTCCCTTTTATTTCTGCCGTGAGTATTAATGTCATGCATTGCACACACATATTACACATGCACACCAAAAAACTTTGCAGTACTTTGAAAGGTTGTAGGGTGATGATGATAAAGTTTTTCTGTCTGACACAGTGTTCCACTGCTTCAGCCAACCCTTCACAGGATGGTCAACTCCCCTGCTCTCTTACAATCTCTGGGTGTAAATTAAAAGGTTGGGACCACATGACCTGTAAACACATGCACTGCTTAAACTCCTAGAGGCATCACTGTTTATAGCTTTCTATGGCTAAAAAAATGCAGACAGGACTGAAAAACAGATGTCACTGGCCCAAATCCTACCCTAGTCACTGGAAACAGGGAGCCTAAAATGCACAGAACTTTTCAACCACCTTGTCAGCACAATGGTAGGAGCAGGACAAATAGTATTTCAGAAGAGATTGGTAGACTTTAGTTCACATAGAGACGTTGCTATTTTCAAAACTCCGGTCTCTGAAAATATAAAAAACCTTTGCAGGCCATAACACTATTAATTGTTTTCTGTGACATTTCGCAACTGCCACAGTATATAAGCACCTGGGACAATCATTTTGTGATCAATATTATTCTCTTATATCGATCACATGAAGGGTCCTGGCTGGTGAGTGCTGACCTACAGAACCCAGGAATGGCCTGATATTTAGATTGGTTTAATGTTTATGTTAAGTTGAACATTTAATCGAATGATCACCCCAGGTTACAGCCAACATTTATCAGGAATAGCAATACAGGGTGTTATGTATAAGCAAAAAAACTGCTCCACTAATCCCCCAGAATGCATTTCTTCAATTCTCATTTCAATGACAAATGGATAAATACAGTACATGTAATAGTTTAGAGAATTCACTATTTTTAATTACTGGTAAAGATTTCACCTATTAACATTGGGCTGTTTCAGATTGTCTCTTCGTTTCTTATTGTTATAGAGCAAAGACTGGACATTCTGCTCTTCTGACCCTGAACATGTATTAAAAAGAATTGATGAAAACAAGATGTATTTTCAGCAGATTCATAGGTAGTAAAGGAAAGGTTATTTTATTCTGAGATTCCTTCCCCAATACAGAAATCCAAGTAATCTAGTATTTTAGGTTTTATCTTTAAAGTAGAACTATAGAGCATATTATTCTAAGTTAAAATGAGAAGTATGTGGGTCAGGAAGGTAGGATCGTAATTCCTACTTCCCAATATTGTTTGTGTGAGGAGCTCCAGCGCAAAGAAAACTGATTCTGTTAGGCTTTCTCCTGGCTTTAGCACTGTCTTTAATACATTAAAGCCCAGAACACTAACCTGGCAGGTGAAAACTACATGCTGGCATGATATTATATTGGAAATAATAATAATAATGAATCCTACCTCCCTGCCCCAGGATTGTTTGTTTTTTAAGTAAATATTTACAGTAGTTGTCCTTCTGTGTAGCTCCTTTTAGCACTTAAAGAGGAATAAATGTGTGATAATAAAATACATTCAGGTGGTTGTCCATGTTACGACCTAACAGCTATCTTTTTATCCTCTAGAAATGTTATCAGTTGCCTTAAAATTATTGTGTTTGTAGGTACTGCTCCTTCTCTACTTACTTCCCAAGCTCCTCTGCTTCTTGTGACATCTAGTGAACCAAACTTTTATTTGGATGGGGCTATCATCACCAGCTACAAAGGAACATGGGATATATAAAGAAAGGAGGTGTTGATGATTGGAAAAGTATTTGTTAGCTTCAAAAATGAAAAAATATATCGGAGATACAATATCGCAAAAAGCTTTGCGCTGATTTAAAGTCCCCATGCTGTGCTTTGTAAATTTTTGCACTGGGAGGTAAGGGGAGTTGTATCAGGAGCGCTACGCTATGGCGCTACACAAAAATGTTGATCTGATATTACACCAGGTTCCATGTTTTTTTTAGACTTATATTTGCAATATTGTTGGGAGCCCTTCTCTTTCACTGTGTGAAAACAGCCTTTTCAGGCAGAGTTCTCACTCTGCCAGAAAAGGCTTATTCCACAGAGTTTTCTGGGGGGGTCTGAGTAACCCACGGCACCCACGAGTGGGTGGGGCTTAGGCACCCGTGGGTGGGCGGGGCTTGGGTACCCATCAGTGGGCAGGGCTTATGTACCTGCGAGTGGGCGGGCCACATGGGGCTGTAAGATAATGGGCCATGGGGGGCCTGCAACTGGAGGGACCATGGGGTCCATGAGTGGGAGGGACCGGACAGATTGACTGACAGTTTCAGAGCAGGAAGTGCAGGGGACCTGGTGATGCTGCTGCCATATCACACACAAAAATGTAAATATCCTCAAAACTATGCAAAATAAACAATGAAAATAATTGCAAAAAAAAGTCATTTTTGGACCACAGTTCCCCTTTAATTCTCCTTTTAAACCTTAAGGCAAACATCTAGCAGTGGCCACAGGCCTTAAAACTTTCCTTGTAATTGCTGATGGATTAATTCAGAAAATGTTGCCTGGAGCTGTGGTTTTTTAGAAAATTGAATTGCCTTTCTAAAACAAGTCACTATTTTTGAAGCTTATGATACGGTCCTGTCCAGACAGATCACCATCATAATAACATGAGACATTTACATAGTGTAAACATATACAGGAGTGCCCAAACACTGGCAAATTGTGGGCTGCACCTGTACCCTATTGATTTTGGAGTTTGGTATAAACTCCACCCACAACAGTACTGGGAACCACATGGTAGCATGATTGGTTGGGCCATGTGTTGGGCCACCCTAATATGCAGTACAGAATAATTAGTGATGCAATAATACACAGAATTGCAGTCTGAAGCAGTGTTTTAACAATTCCGTTAAAACGTTAATTTATTGATGCCCAAATTGGATGTATGCATACCCTTGGCATAAAATCTGTAAATATATTTTTTTAGAATTAAATGAGGAAAAATAGATGCCAGACGTTCTTTGGAAAACACAACTATCTTCCAGTAAGTTGGTGCTTGAGGCCAGTTTGGCTAGTGGCCATATACCAGTATATGAATGTAAACATTAAATAAAACTTTAGGTAGTAGATTATTGACTTATATTTTACAGCTATAACTCAGTATTTTGCATTTTAATAAATTATGTGTTTATACTACAGCTGGTGTAGTAACCCTTAACTAGAGCTTATATAACCAGTAACAACATACAACCCATCTGCTTTCTTTATATAATAAGGTCACCCTGCTACTTCTTCACTACTGGTTAAATGCTAAGGACGCTAGCAAAACAGGAGCAGATGGAGAAATGCACACACGGCTCCCTTATTAATGGCTTGGACAGGATTTTCTTAGTAACAGTGGAGTCTTAACTAAAAGTATCCAGCCAGTACCGTGACCTTTTCTTATTAACGTCTTTAACCCTCTTCCCCTTGAGTATTTTGCTTAGTCTGTTTCACTTGACAGCTTTTTATTATAACCTTTCAGCCCTTAGTCAAGGCCTCAATAGTTCTTTTTAGAAATCAAATACAAAGGAAAAAAGGACTGGAAGCAACTTTGTTTCCATTCAGAAATCAGTGTGTCGCAAAGTGTCTAGAGACACAATGAGGCTTACAAACCTACAGTCCCAATGTAGTAGCTACTTGTGAAATGGTTTGGTGTTCAGAAAGATCACATAACATGTAAACATTTTGACAGGTATGTATCATTAAAACATCGATTACAGCATTAAAGGAGACTTAATTTCAGAAAAACCTTTTTGGTATGTTGCCCATGTAAAGTGTTTATTTACAAAACTCAAAGGAACAGCATACGCGACTGTCTTATGGTGTATGGTAGGGCTAGGCAAATCTAAGGAGCCAGGATCAGCTGAGATTTACCAAATGAAAAAAAGCAGTTGATCTGGCCCAATTATGAACCTGTGTGTACCAGCCCTAAAATTTGTCCTACGATTGCCCAACCCTATTTGTCCTTAGATCTCCCAATCCATCACCGATCTGAAATGGAAATAAGGGGACTAATTAGTATTGGGATACCAGCACTAGCGTTACTACAGCAGTTTTTGCAGTATAATACATTACAATGTGGTGGTTGCTTCAGTTTTTGTTGCAGGGAAATAAACAAGACATAGAAATGACCTTTGGATCTTCTACACTATATTAAACAGCAAAGAATTTTTATTTTTGTAATAATCTATTACTTTATTGCTGCCTAGGGAAAAGCAAGATGTCTTTCCAGGGAGCTTATGTCTTGAGTTTTATAGACATTCATAGCCCAGTTCTACCTGTATTTCTGCTGTTAACTGAACTCTTTCATTAGGTGATAAATGTTCTAAAAGCCATGGAATGTTTTACATTTGTATAATAATGATTAATAAATGATCACTAAGATAATGAGTTTATACCAGGGATAGATCTCAAGATGTTTGAAAACAACAGGTCCAAGCATTATTTTACAAAAAACAGGCAGCCAGGGAATACTGGGAGTTGCTTTAAAACATCTGGCAGCACTAATATAAATGTAGATTTGTTGCATATATAGCATCACTTCACTACATTAATCATAATGCTGCTGCATTTGTGGAAGAAATGTTTGCATACTTTCTGCTGCATGTGGGGCATTGGTCAAGCATCAGCTTAGAGGGACTTACCCTGAACTTAGAGTGAGATGATCTGCACACATAACTTGGGACTTAATGATGTCATAGGTTTAAATTAAACCTATACGTTAGTAAAAAAAAAAAAAGTCATTATTTCTGGATCCAGTAAATTGGTTCTGACATGAATTCCATTTTACACAGGGCTGTGTTATTATAAGCGGAGCTCTTAACAAATGCTTTGGGGGAAAAAGGGAAATATGTTAAAGAGAATGTCTACTCCCCAAACTAACTTTCTATATTTATTTGGCCCAAATAACTGCTCCAAAACAAACTTTACAGCATCTAAATCGGTCCAGTGGTTCAAAAGTTACTCACCTTTGTAGCTGGCTTTATCCTGCAGCGTGGACCAGTTCAGCGTTGAACAGAGCCTTACCTTGCCTCTGTTCTTTTCATGTTCTCGCGCATGTCGGTTAACATCCAGCAGTGAGCACAGAGGAAGTAGCATCCAGTAATGATCTGACCCCTGGCTAATTGAAGGCAGAGAGAAGCTCAAAATCAGGAAAAAAACATGTGGAGGGCTGCATACCTTTACTTTTTGAAAAAATGCATTGAGTTATCATTACAGTTATCCTTTAACCCCCAACCTGACACAGGTAAACACAACTACTGATCTACTGATCCATTTTTGTGGCAGCCATACTTAAAGGGTAACTAAAGTCAAAAAACTAATTTTGACTAATCATCAAAAAAGTTTGTTTATTTAACCCCCAACCTGACACAGGTACACACATCTTCTGACCTACCCTTCCATTTCCATGGCAGCCATATTTAAAGGGTAACTCCACCCTCATATGAACATCTTTTAGAAAGAATGGCCTCTTTAAAATATGTTGATATATCATAGTTTGCCCTATGAATTCATTACTGTATGCCTGCTATGCTTCTGGATGCCTCGTGGAAACTGAGCAATTTAGAAACCTGTACTAAGCCTGGGAATGCTCAGAAGAGGCAGACAGGATTAAAGTTCAGTCATTGGCTGTGATGTCAACTGTCAAATTCATAACTGACAGTTGCTAACTGGAAGAACCAGGAAGCAGAAACGGGAAACAGGACAATTTGCAGTATTTCAAGTTAGACTTATATATTTCAGATTTCAAACTATTACCGTTTAGGGTTTTGGGGAGTGATTTACCTGTATGTAAGTTTCATTTTGGGACTGGACTTGCCCTTTAATGGGTAACTATAGTCAAAAAACAAATTTTGACCAATAATAAAAAGGTTGTTTTTTTTCAACCCTAAACCTGACACCGATACACGCACCTACTTACCTACCCCTCCATTACTGTGCCAGACATACTTAAAGGGTAACTAAAGTCAAAAAAATAATTTTGAATAATCATCAAAAAGTTTGTTTTTTAACCCCTAACCTGACACAGGTACACACACCTTCTGACCTACACTTCCATTTCCATGGCAGCCATATTTAAAGGGTAAATATAGTCAAAAAACTATTTTGACCAATTATCAAAAAAGTTTGTTTTTTTAACCCCCAACCTGACGCAGGTACACAAACATACTGACCTACCCTTCCATTTCCATGGCAGCCATACTTAAAGGGTAACTATAGTCAAAAAACAAATTTTACTCAATAATCAAAAAGTTTTTTTAACTTCCAACCTGACACAGGTTCACACACCAAATAATCTACCCATTCATTCATGTGGCAACCATATTTAAAGGGTAAGTATAGTCAAAAAACACATTTTGACCAATCATCAAAAAAGTTAGTCTTTTATCACCCAACCTGACACGAGTATACACACCAACTGACCTACACATTCATTCCTGTGACAGCTATATTTAAAGGGTGCTGATACTGTCCCTTTAAGCTGACTCAAGGAGGCATGCCTATCATTGATTTTGCTTAAATAGCTTTTCAGCAGGCTTTTTATCTGAGTGACATTAATGGCCTAGATTACAAGTTCCATTCACTAAAAGGCTCCAGCTATTATCTGCTGCTAATGACCATGCACTGTTTTGTAGGTCTGTAAAGCTTTCCCACTTTTCATCAGTGGGGGATAAACAGTGCTTGGCAGGTGGGACTGGTTCTTCCCACCACATATTAAGTAGATTTTTTTAAGGGTTTTTAGTTAGTATATTTAGATTAACTTATTTTTATACACAGTGTCTATAAGGGATAATAGGAATTTTTGCTCTCTTTTTTTAATTTCTTCTTCATCTTTTCTTTTATTCTTCCTATTATTTCCTATGTCTCCACCCACAACTTTCAAGGTAGAGATACAAAGAGACATGTATGTTACGTACATTTGGGACACAGAGGAGAAGTTCTCTGTTGCTTAGCTAAGAAATCCATTAGAGTTATCAGGATTTTTTTTTTGCACATTGACTTTAAAGTGTATGTATACTGAAAAATTACTTTGCGTCTTAATCTATAAATAAATACATGTAAGTGGCACTTACTCTGATGTGTGTGTGTGTGCTGCTGCATGCCTTCAATAAAATACTTGTTTTGCTCAGGCTCTGACCACTGACCTGTCTATTTTCCCACATACCAACTGTCAATACTGCATACAGCATGCAGCACACTAACTGTCAAACCATTCCAGCTACAGCAAAACTGCTTACAGAAATGCTAAAATGTAAGATGTTTCATATTGGATATCTGGTGAAATAGGGGACAGATCAACAAAAAAATGGCACAGTGATAGTTGGGATGATTTATAGTTTCCACTAGTACACACACCTTCTGACCTACACTTCCATTTCCATGGCAGCCATATTAAAGGGTAAATATAGTCAAAAAAACTATTTTGACCAATTATCAAAAAAGTTTTTTTTTTTTAACCCCCAACCTGACGCAGGTAAACAACTACTGACCTACCCTTCCATTTCCATGGCAGCCATACTTAAAGGGTAACTATAGTCAAAAAACAAATTTTGATCAATAATCAAAAAGTTTTTTAACTTCCAACCTGACACAGGTTCACACACCAAATGGGCAATTAAAAAAACAAATTTCCAGTGTACATACCCTTTGAAAAGTGAATTATTCCTTTAATGTATTGATTGCCTTACCTTTCGTTCTTCAATCAATGCATGTGGAACAAAGATAGAATATATATACCACACAATCCGCAGCAGCAGCACTGAAGGTCCCGAAAAACTCCTGGTTCAGATTAACTATAGCGTGCATGCACAACAATGCACGCTATAGTTAATCTAAACCAGGAATTTTCAATTCTGCTGTGGAGGATCGCGTGTAAGCTATATATATATATATTTATATATATATATATATATATATATATATATAATATATATAATATATATATTTCTATCGGCTCCTGGTCAATATTGACGTGAAGGAACGGAAGGTAAGACATAGCTCCTTAACCTTCCGGTCTTCAATCAATACATTAAAGGAATAGTTCACTTTTCAAGTGAATTAACTATTTCTTTAATGGATATGTCGCAGGTGCAATCAACAGTGAATATCTGCCTCTTGGTTGCATTTTGCTGTGAGCAGACACACACATTAAAGAGATTGGTTTAGCCTTTCAAGCCAAATTCAAAGTTTATAATTAAACTTTCTCATTCTAGTTTATAATTTATTATTTATATATGTACATCTGATTGACCTCAAATTGAACATTCAGCCACCCTACACTATTGCAATTGCTGTTTACCCCCATCATAAGTATGGGAGCTACAATAGTGACCAATGGTGATTTTCAGGTCACAACTGGAACATTGTCCAAAGGAGATGGCCTATTAGACTCAAGGTTAGGAGGCAAATACAGAAATAAACCAGCAAGATTCCACCACTGCTAGTTATCGTGTCTTTTGATGGACAGCTTCATATGTCTTCCATAACTTATTTAGTCTCCTTTTATATCTGCCATCGGAGATTAGGATGAACTTTAGGGATAAAAGCATAGCAGAATTGCAGCTAAAGGTAAGTTTGACTTTGGGGGTCGAACTTGCCCTTTAAGTTTAAGGCTTTTATTATATGTATTTAGCCCCTAATTCAGATATCCATAAACTGTGGCCCTCCAGATGTTTAAAGACTACAACTCCCTGCATTGCTCAACTGGAGAGGGAAGCCAGGGAATGTGCATTAACCAAAAAAGGACCAGTCAGGCAAAACTCAGAAAAGATTGAACATTAATTCTATTTTCAATTAACGCCCTCAAACTTACTGGTCAGTATAAAATACACATATCCCAATAATTATCAGTAACAATATAAGTAGTTTAGATAAAATTAACTTTGCTTAAAGCACAACTGTATGAGATAAATGATATAGAGGAAGTTGGCATGTAGATAGTAATATAATGTTTCGTATACATGGGCCAATTAGGGCACATTATTCCGGATAATTTACTAATTCATAAACTGTTCAGTAGTCTGATGATTTGTCCAAAATCATGGCTGCAGCAGTCAAATGGGCTGAATTATTGACGTGTAAGCCAGTAAAGCTTTTATTGATCCCTGTTTCTTGAATTGTTTGCTTGGCTGTAGAGCTTTTAAAATTTAGAATGTCTTACTTATTTAAGCAGGGTACACATTGTAACATTTTTTTAAAGGGCATGTCCACCCTTATAAAAAAAATTCCACATATAATAGTATGCCTTCCCCCAGCCCCAACCGCTTTAAATTAATTTTAAGAAAGTGCCCCGATCTTTACTTGCCTTCCTTCTCTCCTCCGACGCCCGGCCCGGCCTTCTGCTTGCAAGACACTGCAAGCAGGGGGCGGGACTGGCAGCCGCGTCCGTGATTGGCTAAGAGGCAGCCGCGTCCGTGATTGGCTAAGAGGCAGCCAATCACGGATGCAGCTGCCCGCTGCTGAGAACGCCGGGGGAGAGAGGGAAGGTAAGTGGAGTTTGGTCGACTTTATTAAAATTGTTTTTTAGTGGTTGGGGCTGGGGAAAGGAACCCTAATATATGGCCAAGGGTTTCTATGCTAGGGGGAGGGATCGCAAAACGGGAGGGAGGGGGAGAAGGGCTGCAGTCCACATGCCAAACTTCTCCCGGAGGCGAGACAAGGGGCAGAGTCCTATATGGACTCTGCTATCCTCCTGGTGGGCAGTTTTTGGGACTTTGGGGGGGGGACTACAGGAGAACCGTATGGAGCTGGGATGTGAGGTAAGGATTTTATTACACTACATGGTGGGGCCATTAGTGGGGGGGGATTATAGTTTTGGGGTGGACATGCCCTTTAAAGATGACAGACAGGATCTGTAAGATCTGTCATTGTTCAAACATGTGGCTACACACAGTCCAGAGCGTTCTCCCTTTAAAAGTACCGTATATATCGAGTATAAACCGAGGTTAAAGCCTGAAAATCTTACTCGGTTTATACTCGAGTCAGCCTATCTCCTACCTTGTCGCCGGCGATCCGCATCCTCGCTCCACAGCTTCTGCGCATCCGGATGATGTCACTACCCGGCGCCGCAAAGTGAGAGGCGCCGTGGGTGTGACATCATCCGGATGCGCAGAGGCTGTGTAGAAGGATGCGGATCGCGCGGCCGGCGGACAAGGTAGGAGATAGGCTGCTTTTTGCTTTCACAGGGAATTGGCAAATACTTACAAAGAAGAGTAAAACCTTCTTTATTTGTACATACTGTATGCACAAATATAGGAGGATTTACCCCTATTTGCAAGTATTTGCCATTTAAGATGTTTGATAACTACAACTCCCAGCATGCTTTATTGGTGGGAGTTTTAGTTGTAGTTTCCAAACATCTTTAGTGGCAAATACTACCCCCTCGGTTTATACTCGGGTCAGTGTGTGTTTCCTACTTTTTTCCCTAAAACTAGGTACCTCGGTTTATACTCGGGACGGTTTATACTCGAGTATATATGGTATAGGGAAATTGTTTGACACACTGACACACTCCCTACAACAGCGGACAGCGCCCTATACTTTAGTACAGGGGGACAACCGTGACAGAGGGAAAGTTTATAAAACTTTAGATCATTCCCAAGGTGAACGTTCATCGGCCTCGGGAACACTCGATTTTACGGTACACACTTCCCCGATAAAGGGGCGATTCCGTTGTGAAATTGTAATTTGGTTCTAAACAAAACATAACATTTATTTTGTAAGCTACTGTTGTTTGTAGCAAACATAAGTGTTGTAAAAACAGATTTATAATCAGTACAGTTGTAAATTGTTTTAAAAAAAAACTTTACATGTTTGCATAACAAATACCAAACCCTGTAAGCTCGGTTATTGTATTTGTCATGGTGCTTTGTCATTCATCCATAATGATCATTGTATTCCTCTTGTAAAATTGACTCTTTGTTCCCTGTGTTTATTTGGGGCAATCAAGACTGGAGATGTACAGAAATAAACACTGGTGCAAATAAACAGGTTCATATTTATCATCATACCAGGCCCAAGAATATTGTAGCTCTTCAACCCTTGGGCGATCCCTGGAGTTGTAGTTTAGTAACTGAGGAAGGCTACCTTCATATTTCTGTACTACATTATTAAAACATGTTATAGGAACTATTGATCTTGTCTAAATTAGTGTAGCCCTTATAGTGTGCAGTGTATACATTTTTTTCATGCCTGCAAATTGATTTCAGTAGAAAGATGTAATCACTCTCCCAAGTTATCGGTCCTGTTGGTAATTAACAGTCAATCCTGAGGACTTCAAAAGACTACAGGATCGATCAGCCTGAAAAAGTGATGCAAGCACTTTCATTTATGACTACCGGTCGGTTTAGCAAACAGTTAGGGTTGGTCATTGTTAAAATTGTCCTGTGTACCCTCTGTACTAGGTAGGAGACCTTAACATTTTTCCCATATTCAGTTGGTCACATTTCTGTAAAAAAAAAAAACATATCTTAATCTTGGGTACACACCATCCAATATATCGGGGGGAGACCGACTGACATTTCAGTGTATCAGTCAATCGGCCCAAAATATTTGATGTTTTTTTCCTAGGCAGCCATGACCAACATCCAAACGGAATACCACAGAATATACGTTCTTTGTAAGGGTTTTCATTTCCAAACATTGAAATTAAGGGTGCCGATCTGCGACGCACGTTGTGAACGAACGGCCGTTTCAGACAATAATCGGCCTGTGTATGGTCACTTTATCGGCCGAAACAGCTGTTTGCTCGGGGATCGTTGCCTGATCTGACAGGCAGATCTCTGGACAAACGCCCATTTCGGTCCATAAAGTGCCTATACACAGGGCGATTATCTGCCGAAACAGACATTCTTACACATCGTGCGTCACAGGTCGGCACCCGCGATCGCATGTGTGTATGAACCTTTTAACTGTTGAAGGAAAGGGTAATTGATTATGTACTTTCTACTTCTAGATACCACACCCCCATTTTGTATTTTTTATAATTTATATTAATTTACTTATTTTAGTTTTTGGATTTATCACTGGTTTGGTGAAGTGAAGTTTATTTTTTGGAGATTGGGTCTAGAGGATTATTTGGTACTGAGAAAGCCTTAAGAATGTAAGTCAGCATAAAATGTCTATGACTGTAGCTGATGTAAAACTAGCAATATATTCTTAATATGTGGATACGCGCTGTACTAATAAAAGGCCAATCATTGGGCCTAGGTACAGGGCGCTGCCTAAAATAGATTAACTAATTGTGTTTTTAATATCTTCTAGCAAGGCAGTTAATTTAAATTAACAAATTATAGAAATTTCAATGCTATTGGTTTCCTATTGCTTGGAGCATGTTTAAATTACTTTTAAAATTATGTTTTTAATATTCTACCTTTGTTTCCATGGGCTAAAATTTGCATTCTTCCTTATTTATGTGTTAGAGCTTTTAACTTGTTTCTTTGCAAATTAAGACTAAATTATAATGAACTTTACAATTTTTGCTGGTTCAATTTAAGCTTAAACAGTCCGGGAGGCACCAATGGGAAGACACGCCTCCCATTGGCTGCCTCGTGACCTGTCACTCAAAGTGCCAGTGGGGAGGATCGGACCGGAGCGACAAGGGAGATTACAAGTAAGTAATACAGGACTTTTGTAAAGTACCCAGAGGTGAGGACTTAGCATTTTAGGTCCTCACCCTGGGTACTTTGCAGGAGTGAGGGGAAAGGAACGAGGGGGAGGTGAGTATAATTGTCCTTTAAAGAAAAATATTTAGGTACAGATTTTGCCCAAAATCTATTTGAAAGCCCGCCTTTATTAAATATTTGAATTGCAGTGGTATAATACGGTAAATGCTTTGGATGGCCTGAAAATTATATATTATTTAATTTAGTAACATTAATATAGTTATAGAAACATAGTAATGCTATAAAATCAGGGAGCACAAGAGGGGAAAAATTTATTTTGATTTCAAATGCAGGAATATCCCAGTAGATCTGCTGTCTACAACATCTTGACACAGACTACCTATTGCAAGCTAGACAGCACCCTTTTATAGCTCCCAGACTGCTCCCTACTGCCACCAAGTGGTCAGTATCTAGCCTATAAATAGATGAGCAGAGAGGCTGTGCCTCCCTTTAGGAAGTGGTCACTCTGGAAGTTGCAGGTAGAGCACCAATGCTTTGAAAAATAGTAGACCTCTGTTTGGCTAACACTTTTGCAAAATGAACTTATCATATCATAACATTATTACAAACAAATTATTTATATAGACATTTACTTTTTAGTTTACTAAACTTTTTAGTTTACTAACTAATAACTAATCAGTACTAATATCAATTTGATGTAATAACTTTATTCCTGTTTTCTAAGCTTATTCTTATCTTCACTACTCGCACCATATCTAGATAAATATTCAGCATTTTGATGCTGACTTCCCGGCCGGTGGACAACTGTAAACCTAAATGGTTGCATTGCCAGGTACCATCTTGTTATCCTGACATTTTTATCTTTCATGCAGTTTAGCCAAACAAGCGGGCGATGATCAGTCACTAAAATAAACTCTTGACCTAGTAAATATCATCTCAATGACTCCAATGCCCACTTAACTGCCAAAGATTCCTTTTTAATACTAAATCTGGTTTCTCTAGGGGCTTATATACAGTACATGGTGCTCCTCCACATTAATTTCTTGGCTGAGTATGGCACCTAATCCATTTTCATATGCATCTGTCTGTACAATGGATTTATACTAAAAATTAGGTCTTTTAAGAACTGGTCCAGCACATAACATGTCTTTAAGCTTTTGAAAAGCTTCTTGACATTGAGAACTCCAAACAACCTGTTTTCTTAGTAAGATCTGTTAATGGCTTAGCAATCTCAAAAGAAAATTTCAAAAGAAATTTGGCAAAAATCTTCTATAATAACCTACTAAACCTAGAAATTAGCGTACCTCTTTTTTTTTTTTTGTTTTGGGTGGGAGTTTTTCACTGATAGCTTTAATATTGTCTTTCACAGGCTGTACTTCTCCATTTCCCAGTATATAACCCAGATATCTAGTTTCTGGGGTTTTCTGGGGTTAATAGTAAGGCCAGCCATTTTAGTCAGGGAAAAAACAACATCTAGATGTTGCAGATGACTTTGCCAATCTGGACTAAATATCACAACATCATCCAAATAGGCCGCACAGTAAAGATCATGCCCTCTGAGGATGTGGTACATCTCAGAATGGCTGCCGCACCATGTAGGCCAAACGGCATAGTTATAAACTGATATAGACCTTGACTGGTGGCAAATGCAGTTTTTTCCTGTGATTCAGGATCTAAAGGTATCTGCCAATAACCTTTTGAGAGGTCAATAGTTGAAATAAATGAACTAACTCATCAATACGTGGCATTGGGTATACGTCAAATTTAGAGATAGCGTTTATTTTTCTGAAATAGACACAAACGGATTGTGCCATCTTTTTTTGGAACTAAGACCACTGGAGAACACCAGTTACTCACCGAAGGTTCAATTACACCTAGTTCTAGCACGTGGTCTACCTCTTGCTATACCATATGTTTGTATTTTTCAGATGTTCTCTATGGACACTAATGTATAGGTTTTACTTCATTAGTATCAATAACATCTATATTTTTCGTTCTTCCTGGCGTTACTACAAAAACATTACTGTACTTGTCTAATAACATGTCCAGCTCTTTGTGCTCAACCAAAGACAGTTTTGGCGACATGTTAATTTTGCAAGCTTGAGAGCTTTCTTTGTTTAGCCTTTGATAAGCTTCTTCAGCCATATCAGGAGTACGTTCTTGCAATGCCATTATGGAAGTACTATCTTTCTTCTACTTCCACCTTCTAAATAGATTTACATGGTAGATCCTTTTATTTTTTCTACCCGGACCCATTTGCCTTACTATCTCAAACGGACCCTGCCATTTAGCCAATAATTTGTTATGCTGATCAGGAAGTAACAGCAGAACCTTCTCCCCTGGTTTAAAAAAGTTCTCCCTTTAATGCTTATTATACCATACATTTTGGTTGGCTTGAGCATCAGCTACGTTTTGCTGTGCCAAGATTGACATTTTAGCCAACTTCTGCCTCCTGCAATCAATATAATTAATGACACTTTGGGGGCTTTTCTCAGTGCTTACCCAATTTTCACGAAGTACATGAAGAATATCCCTAGGTTGTCTACCATAAAATAATTCAAAAGGTGAAAACCCAGTTGAAGCTTGGGGTACTTCCCTGTATGCAAATAGAAGGTAGGGCAACTACCTATACACCATTTACAAATTTTCTGAGCATATGTTTTAAGGTTTGGTTCATCCTTTCTACAAGACCATCTGTCTGGGGATGATAGAGGGCTGTTCTCAGCACTCTTACTCAAAGTAGCTTATACAGATCTTTTAAAAGACTTGAAGTAAAATTTGTAAAAAAGAAAAACTTGATCAGTCAAGATCTCTCTTGGAATACCAAGAGAACTGAATATTTTAATCAGGGCTTCAGACACCGTTTTCACAGTAATATTTCTTAGTGGAATGGCCTCTGGATATCTTGTGGCGTAATCACAGACAACAAGTATATATTGATTACCCTGCTGCTTCTCTTTAGAGGTCCAACAATATCCATTGCCACCCTGTTGAAAACTTTACCTACAACAGGAATTGGAAATAAAGGAGCTTTATCCCTTAGTCTTATTAGAGCAGTTTTCTGGCAAACAGGACAAGTACTGCAGTACTCTGCTACTTGCTGATGTATTCCTGGCCAGTAGAATCTATACAAAATTCTATTCAGGGTTTTCTCAGTACCCATGTGACCAGACCAGGGGGTTTCATGGGCCAAACGCATGATATCCTCCCTAAATACTTTGGGGGCCACCATATGTTCTTGAAATACACCCAATTTTTTGTTTTGTCTAATTCTCATAAGAACATGATTTTGCAAACTATAATATGGTTGATCATCTGGTAATTCCGAATTAGCACTTACAACATTTCTAAACTGTGGCAACAAACTATAATTATTTCTCTGAGACTTTTCAATATCAATGTCCCAATTGACTGTAGCAAGAAAGTCTTTAATGGGATCATCGTGTTCTGCTTTCCACTGTGCCTTTAAAAGTCTCTTTTCCCTTTTAGTTTTTCCAGGTTTACCTTTACCTTCCATCAGATCTGGTTAAAAGGGAAATAGTTCCTCAAACATTTCCTCATCTGTTACAACTTCCCTTGCTTGAGCCCTTGTAGTAACAGCTATCACAGGGTGTTTTGTTTCTTGACGTGGTAACAAACCAAGAAAATTTGTAAAGTCTCTTCCAATTTATCACATGATAGGGTAACTTAGGTAAACTAGTCCCACAATCAAGCTGTGAACTGCCTTCCCAGCTCTGATTTTCACACTGGCATTGGAATGTTCTTGCTTGTCACTGTGAACACAGGTTATACTGTTTTTTCCTATAGAATCCACATTTTTTATGAAGCCAGCTCTCAGAAGTGTATCCAACAAAGCTGGTCATTTATATATGCTTCAATTAGGAAACCACTTTTGTCTCCTACAACATTAGTAGGGTTACTTTTGCCTTGCATATTGCGACAAAATCAAGCAATATGTCCCATTTTCCCACAATTGTGGCATTTTAAGGTTCCATGCTCCTGTAGACTTGGGTTGCAAAATAAAAAAATGGTGCATCTCACACACACACACACACACACACACACGTTGTCCAATGTACAACACAAGTTGTAATTAAAGGGCACGTCCACCCTACAAACAAAAAACTGGTGACTTGTCAGTTATCTGCCTGCAACCCCAACTGCTATTTTCCCCGGTTTATTATATGCATCTGTAACCAGATATTTAATGATAAATCCTATTCCTTTCTGGCAAAGGTATCTGTCTCCTCCCCCTGCTCCAAGGGCTGTTTATATGATTGAGTATGTGCAGAGCAGGCAGCAGGTAAACGTCAGTCAGTGATTAGTTGTCACAGTCACAGCCTTGATAAAATGCATGGAGGGAGGAGCCAGCTTACTCTGCCGGAATGGGGAAAATAATAATCCTTAAATATCTGGTTAGTAATACAGGTAATAAAGTGCAAAATATATCAGCTGGGGGCAGGTAACTGACAATTGATCACCTTTTTGTTTTAAAGGTGAACATTCCCTTTAATATTCATAATCTGGGAGAGGCCTAGTAGTAAGAGAAGGCATATTACAGTATATCCAGTTGTCTCTTACAGAAAATAATGTAATGCTGCTAAGTATTCGTTTGGGTCAGTTATACCCAAATATTACAGTTTGGTATTTGGTAACATCTTTTGTTTCGGATTCCTTATAGACCTGACCCAAATAATGAATGAAATGCATATAAATATGTTAATTGAATGCCGTTTGTGTAGGTGTATTTAAAAAACAAATACCTACAATATGTTTTGTGGTTTAGCAGAATTGCAGGTGCATTAAAGGGCATGTCCACCCCCAATATCAAAATTTAAACATAGGAAGAAGCCCCCCCACCCCAAAACCTAGAATCCGTTATACCTTGTTCAATTCTGCTTTTAGATTGAGATATTCATCGCAATGTCTTCTCATTCCTTGCTAGCAGCTCAAGGCACTTCACGCTGCAGTCATTGTCGTGAGGGGTGACTTCACAGCCAATGACTGCAGTGTATTTTCAGAGCTTTCTCTCCTGAATGCTGGAAATGCTCATTGATCATGTGTGAAACTCTGAGCTTCTGCAGGAGAAGGGGAGGGGGAGCATGATTTCTTCTTGTAGAAGGAGAATCGAACAAGGTGAGTATAACGTATACTAGATTTTGGGGGTGGACTTATTTTGATATTGGGGATGGACATCCCCTTTTAAATAAAACCTCTCTAGAGAATAACATCTATAAGAAGTCTTGGGCAATGTGTAGTTAATCGATCCCTCCTGTAGATACCTGTACTCGGCAATCTAACAGGAAACAGATGCATCAGTGGAACAAATGGTTTCTGTGGGACTGTTTATCAAACTGTGCAGAACACAGCAGCTGCACAAGTACTGAACGCTTGTAATCCATTCCTTGTTCAAGCTGATTTCTTGTTTTCTTTCAAGCTTTGCAAACAAAGCATGTATTGTGGTATATACAGTAATACTGAAGCACAGATGCAGGATCAGTGGCGTAACTTGGAATCACTGGGCCCCCAGAAAAACTATGTTGGGCCGCTATCCCTGCTACATCCACTGTGGTTTTCTGGGAGGAGGCTATATCTGTCATAGGAAAAATAAAAAGATTGGGTCCCGGGCCCCCCTGTAGTTGCTCCCCCTGCTCTGCTTCCCTGGTAGTTACGCCCCTGTGAAGGGTGATGTATCTTATTTATGTTCCTGTAGCAGTCACGTGATAGATACTTGATGATTTTATGCTGGCTTTGCACGTTCTTTTGTTCAGTCGAGTCTAATGTCCGGGATCATTTTAAAACTTTGCATTTTCTAGTAACTGACATGAATTTGTACTTTTCATTTCAGAAATTAGAGGAACATTTTGTAAATGACATTGATAGATGCTGCAATTTCTGCCTTGTAAAAGCATTCTTATTTGCTTCGCCGGCAGTGTAATGAGGCATTATACGTTGCAGTAGGGAATATCTGTAGAATAGAAAGTGCACAAAGGAATTGTACCCAGTATTGCGATAGAAATTTCAATACTTTCATCATGGTAAAAGCCACATTAATGTTATAACAGACTAGCACTGTTTGATTGCAATTACATTTCTGAAGTTAATCTTTGCTTTGTGTTAGATTGGTGCTTCTCTAATAGTGCGCTTTATTCTCTTAGTTTTAACAAAATCTATAATTTTTCTAATGCACATTTGTATAAAGTCAATGTAGGGGTAAACTTTACAACTGTAAACTTTAAAGGGCATGTCCAGCCTGAAAAAAACTTTTCATATAAATGCACACCACCCCCCTAAACCCCAGTTTCGCATTATACTTAAATGCCAAACCTGCCCCTGAAATGACATACCTAACCTGATACCTCAACCGCTCTGCACTGCTCTGCCGGCGCTTCTTTATGGTCGCAGCTGTAGTTCAAGGCACAATGTGATGTCACGCCCAATTACCTGACAGCCGTGACCAGGAAGTAGAGCTGTTGTCAGCACAGAGCCTCACTGCTGGTCAAAACAGGAGCAGGGGGCAATACCCAGGCGGCAAGGGGGTTAGGTAAGTCCCTTCAGGGGCATCTTTGACATTTAAAATATTATACATATTATGCGTGTTTAGCATTAAAGGAACACTAATATGCCAATTTTTGCTTTATAAAAATCTATTGCTCCCAGGGAGGTACTCTACTTCCCATTTTTACCTGCATGTAACATCCAATGTTACTAGTGCCACTAGCGCACTGTCTGACAACTCCTCCCACTGACCCCACCCACCTTCCCAACAGTCCCTCCTATTTCTATAGATTGTTGGAGGTCATTTGTATTTTGGGGAATCCCTTTTCCCTACAGTACTTTAGACACCGTTTAAGAACACAGACACACCCTTTAAGAACACAGGTGTGCTATAACAAACCTCAATTGATGGTAAAGAAGGAGGGCACCTGGATGTTGCTTTGCATAAGGCTGAAGCAGGATGGATTTTTGTCTTGTGCACAAGAACACCAAGTGGTCTCAACAGTACATTTGATATTACTGTTTTTGTTGGATAAGTATCTCTAGTGCAGTGCTCTATACCTGTACTCCAATACATGCACTTACTGGTGATCTATCCATTCAATTGTTATTATCTGATATTATGTGAATAATCAGTGTCACTCTTTTCTTTCGGCACCGGAATTTTCTTTTGTTATCATTATTATTTACACTGGTTTCATTTTCTGTATCTTTATTTAACTATATTTTATGTTTTTATGCTGTTTATTCTGACACTTATTCAGTGCCGACACACATGTTTATATTTCTTTTCTGTGTTTCGTTCTCTAGCCTTTCTGCGTGTGTCTTCTTATTAAGTATATGTTCGGGCAGTGGGTGGAGTCCTTGTAACTTCTTGTATTTAAGGGTCCTCCCCCACTCACCTCCCACTAAGTCATTTCTACCTGTGATTAAGTACCTACCTGGTACGAAATCCTATTTTTGGATTGTTCCGAGTGATTTTATGACTTCTTGAATAAATGTGATTTTTTTATGATGTGGTGTCCTGGTTCCATTTGATCAGTGTGCACGCTCGTCTTACCTTTTCTCTGGATACATTATCTGTGGCTGTGGCTCCGAGCTCCGGGCTTGTTGCACCCGAGCCACCCATCAAGCGTGGTTAGTGTACAAGCGCTTTTTTTGATGTTTTACAGACATGATTGCCCAAGTTCCTTTGGAGCTGTTTAAGTGAAGGATCCGGAGCGTCTGCACCTGTGTCTGCACAGTGTTTAACTGTGAGTGGTTGTGTTTAGATTCCTTTATACATAACCCTTTGTAGTTTTTTTTACAGAATTTTGAGTTACTTAAAGGGCATTGGCTGAGGCCTCACTAGAGCGTATCCAAGTGCTCCAGATAAGTGGACTGCATGCACAGCAGTGTACTAGTGTGGCCACATCAATTGGGCCCACTAGTGTGCACTTTTAAAAGCACCATCATGTTTAAAAGCGCATTAGTGTAACCTAGCCCTCATAAAAAACAGCGCAGAGCTGCCGGTGCAGCATATTGAAGTGAATATGATCTTGTCACAGCTCTGTGCAATGTATTTTAAAGGGGAATGTTGGGCAGGGTTGCCAGATCAGTGAAAAATGTAAGGACACCCAATAAAAACACATGAAGCATGGCCGAGTTGAAATTACTATTGTTTAATTGCAATCAGTGCAGCCCTGCTAATTACATGTATTAAGGGAGTCCCTACTAAACAAAATTATCTGGTAACTCAGATTGGAAATAATGTAAAGACAAAGGCCACCTTTGCCTTTAAGACCAAAACAGGTATGAAATCTACAAGACAAATGGCTGGCTTTAATTTCTAAAAGAAGCATGATGCAGGCTACATTGATTTCAGTGTAGCCATAGAGCATGCATTTAAAGCAATGACAATTAGCACAGCAGCATGTAGATTTAATTCATGTTTGGGTCTTAAAGGCAAAGGTGGCAACCCTAGTTTTTCGCTGTATGGTATGAGTAAAAGAGGCTTAACTTAACCATACTCAAGAGTATTTAATAGTGGTCCCTACATGTTTCACTGATCAGGCAACCCTGACCCTTTAAATAGGTACACTTCTAAGAAATGCATTTCACAGAGCTGTGGTAAGATCAGGTTCACTTCACTATCATCCCCCTCCAGTTTCTCTAAATACAGCATAAACAAAAAAAAAGTCCTCCAACATTCTCCTTTAAGAAGGTACACTTTCCACAAATATTGCTGCAGCTGACAGGAAGAGCTAGAGACTATCACACTACAACACTTAAACAGTATATTGCAACATACAAAGATACAGGACTTTACGTAGTTCTGTAGCTGTGAATAGTGCAGATTTATTGCAAAACATGTGTGCTACATGTTTCGGACCCACACATTCTCAACTGCTTCCGAAACATGTAGCAGGCATGTTTTGAGGAAGGACAAGGAGGTCCAAAATAAATAGCACACAATTTTTGCAATAAACCTGCACTATTCTTAGCTACAGACCTGTGTAGGGTGGCCACCTTTGCCTTTAAAACTCAAACACGTATGAAATCTAAATACTACTGTGCCAAGTGCCATTGCTTTAAATGCATGCCGTATGTTTACACTGAAATCAATGTAGCCTGCATCATGCTTCTTATAGAAATTATAATGAGCCACCAGGAGTTCTGGGTCTCTAAGTAAGCTTGCAGCGGACAGGAAAAAAAGACAAGGGTTAATGGGTAGATGGGGGCTTATAAAATTTCCTGTCCAAGCAGTTGGGGGAGGATTTAACCTTTTAGTGATTGCTGCCATTTGTGACTTGGGAAAAGTAGGTTTATAAAAGTTCTTGTTCTCCTGAGTACAGTGATAGAAAAGACAAAATTGTGGAAGAAATTCACAAAAATGAAAGCCTTAAAGGGCATGTCCACCCTTAAAAATTACTTTTGATATGCTGCTCCCCCATGTCTGGTAGCCCCAACCGCATGGTTAGTATTTTCCAAAAGCCCCCCAAACTCTTACTTACCTCCCCTCGTTCCTCCGCTGCACTGCCGGCCCTCTGCTTGCGAGAATGCAAGCAGAGGGGCGGGACCGGCAGTCGCGTCTGTGATTGGCTGAACAGCAGCCAATCACGGACGCGGCTGCCGGTCATTCAGTGCAGCGGAGGAAAGAGGAGAGGTAAGTAAGAGTTTGGGGAGCTTTTGGAAAATACTAACCATGCGGTTGGGGCTACCAGACATGGGGGAGCAGCATATTAAAAGGCTTTTACGCTAGGGGGAGGGATAGTAGAACGGGAGGGAGAGGGAGGGAGGGAGGGGGGAGAAGGGCTGCAGTACGCATGAAAAATATCTACCAGAGGCAAGGTAGCAGGCAGAGCCCTGCTAGCCTCCTGGTGGACTGTTTTTGGGACTTTAGGGGGGGGTCTACAGAGGAACCCTATGAGCTGGGATGTGAGGTAAGGATTACACTACACTACATGGTGGGGCCATTACTGGGGGGGATTATAGTTTTGGGGGTGGACATGCCCTTTAACTCAACAGAATTAAACATTATGCCATATGCATGATTGGTCATCACATCTGGATATACCCCCCAACAATCTATATATTTTTGGAATTTACAAACCTTTAGCAATGTAACGGTCACATTCTTGTCTTTAATACATACATGCAGAATTTCAAACACATGTCTTTATGGAATTTCATACTGATTCTTTTTTTTGGGGGGGGGGGAGAGGAAATGAAGTAACAAAGATGATTCAAAGTTAAAATTGGTCCTGAAAACCCACATGATAAGTAAATATCAATTTACAACATGTCCTTAATCAAAATGTATGCCACGTATACAATATGGGTGTATACGCATATATGGCTACCAACTAACACCAAAGGGGCCAAGGCATAAGAGAAAAAAAATTTAACTTGCTCTGTATTTTGAAAAGCTTTTAGATTTTCAAACTAGGCACCCCTCAAACTCAGAAATACACATACCCCCATACACACAAACTATACATTTTTGGAATCTACACACCTTTAGCTACATACAGCAAACTATATATTTTTACATCTTTAGCTATGAAATAGTGCCATTCGTTGTTCCGTTCTTTTTAGAATTTTGCACTTTTATCAGATTTTCAAAAAAAAGCTTCAAAGAAGGCTCAAACTTAGATATCTTGACTAAACTTAGAATGGACTAAATATCTAAAGAATATTGGTATAAATCCCAAAAACTTTGTATTATTGGAATCTAAACACATTACATAACAGAGCCACATATATGCAGAATTTCAGATTAAATTATTCAAAGAAATTCAAATGGGTGTGCACAGTCACCAACTCATCCCAAAGTGGAGGAAGGCGTAAGTGCAATAGCTCTTTATATTGAAAAAATTCTAAAAAGTAAGGAGCCAGCAACTTTATACCACCCAATGGCCCATGAACGACATGTGACCCACCCCCTTCCAACCTAGCTCCACCCAGTCACATTTAGCCCCACCAATTACACAACTACTAACTTAAAGGGCATGTCCACCCCCAAAACTATAATCCCCCCCACTAATGGCCCCACCATGTAGTGTAATAAAATCCTTACCTCACATCCCAGCTCCATATGGTTCTCCTGTAGTCCCCCCCAAAGTCCCAAAAACTGCCCACCAGGAGGATAGCAGAGTCCATATAGGACTCTGCCTCCTGTCTCACCTCCGGGAGAAGTTTGGCATGCGTACTGCAGCCCTTCTCCCCTCCCTCTCCCTCCCGTTTTGCGATCCCTCCCCCTACCATAAAACCCCTTGCCCATATCATAGTATATCTTCCCCCAGCCCCAACCGCTAAAAAATAATTTTAAAAAACAACCCCGAACTCTACTTCCCTTCCCTCTCTCCCCGGCATTCTGAGAAGCCGACAGCCGCGTCCGTGATTGGCTGCCTCTCAGCCAATCATGGACACGGCTGCCAGTCCCGCCCCTTGCTTGCCAAGTCTTGCAAGCAGAAGGCCGGGCGTCGGAGGAGAGAGGGAAGGTAAGTAAACATCGGGGCACTTTCTTAAATTTATTTTATAGCGGTTGGGGCTGGGGGAAGATATACTATGATATGGGGGAAATTTTTTGTAAGGGTGGACATGCCCTTTAAAGGAATTCTACATTGAAAAAATGACTTTGCCTCATTTCAATCTATAAATGAGCACATTTTTTGTCTTAGTCCCCCAGCAAGACTACCTGACTGTCTGTGGGCAAGTATGCTCATTAATCCCTGTGAGGCATCACTGGTAGAGGGAATTTCCAACCATAATGTTCACGTATCAACTGTCACCATTCCAGCTTGTTTGATAACATGAAACTTGATTGACAGCTGAAATGTTAAGGCCCCCATACACGCAATCATTATTTTAAGCGATCCCATAGATTGGATCGTTTAAAATATTGATCCCATGTATGATGTTTTTTTGATCACTCACTTGACAATGTCAAGCAGTATATTGGAAAAACAAGGGAAAATCTGTGGAAAGATCGGAGCCTCAACTTGAGCAATTCTTTCGAGTGGTTCTTTCCACAGAATAAAAGATAGATATAGAAGAGAAGGATAGATGGACAGACAATTTGAGATGTTTGGGGGAGTTTGTGATCCCCTCCCCTTTAGAACTTAAGTTTCCCAGTGCCAGCAGACTTTCCCGTTACCATTAAAAGGCATGTCCACCCTTTAAAAAAACTTGGAGATGCGGTAGGGCTTGCTCCCCCAGACCCAAACGCATTAATCTTATTTGCAGAAACTCCCCCGATATTTACTTACCTGCTGAGTAGGGTGTGATGTACTCTGCTTAGCCTATTCGGCAACAACGTTGCAAACATTCTCCTTCAGAACATAGTGAAAGAGAGGGGGGACAGGAGCTCAGCTACAATGAACAGGAGAGCAGTTCTAACACTGGAAAATGAATGCTGCTACCCGATTTTTAACTCCCAGTCGCCAGTAAACAATTTTCAGTCGGGAATTGTCCAGCCCTGGACTACTACATATAAAATCAGTTCCAGAGACAAAGTACAGAACATGTAACTAAGTTTCCATTAACTTCTTACAACTGATATTAGACTTACATGTCTATAGTTACCAGGCTGTAAACCTTTTTTGAATATTGGTATTACATTTTTTTCTCCCAATCCGGTGGAACATAGCCAGACAAAAGTGAATATGAAAAGATAAGGAACAGTGGTCTAGATAAAACTGGACTAAGCTCTCTTTAAAAGGGAACTGTGGTCTTCATACAAGATTACAAGCAATCAACCACCTCTCTACGTGCTCCACAGCCCAAGACATTACAGACCAGAAAGTTAATGGTTGGGGGGATGACATGTGACATTCCTAAGGCTGCTCCTCCACCTCGCCACCGGCGAGCACAGCCTCAGACTTCAGTGTGTTAGGAAGACAGGAAGTCCCTCCACCTCCCTGCTGTTTGAAGATCCCCACAGAGAAGGTAAGGGAATCTACAGCCGTACCCTCCCACTATGTGAAAACAGCCTTTTCAGGCAGAGTTCTCACTCTGCCTGAAAAGGCTGTTTTCACACAGTTTTCTGTAGGGGGGGCTGGGGTGTTTGAGTGGGGATGGGCCCATGGCACCCATGGGTGGGGCCAATGCACCCGCAAGTGGGCGGGGGCATGGTACTTGCTAGTGGGCATGGCCAAATGGGCTGTAATGGATGGGGCCATGGGGCCCATGAGTGGGAGGGACATGGGGGGTCTGCAAGTGCAGGAGGAGACATAGGGCAGAGTGACTGTTACATGGTTACAGAGCAGGAAGCAGGAAGTGCAGGGGACCTGGTGATGTTGCTGCCATATCACACACAAAAATGTAAATATCTCCAAAACTATGTAAAATAAACCTTCTCAGAAGAGCAATTCCTATCAATTTACCTAGTCATTTTTGGACCATAGTCCCCCATCAGGCCCTGGGGCTTTATTGATATTTACTTTGTCTAATTGTTTACGTACCGTACCCTGTCAGCCAGAGTGAATATTCCTTGTTTATAGGAAAAAGGCAATAGAGGATCGCACTCCAAGAAATTATAACAATTTTATTGTGATCCACACATCACACGTCACAACGTTTCGGGGGGATACCCCCTTCTTTAGGTGATAATGTGCAACTGTGCTCAGGGAAAATTTAAAGACTGTGACTCCATTTGGTCCCACCCACCAATCTGGGTGAACCAATAGCAGGTGTCTATGCAATCAATACAATTTGTGTCATACATATAAATAGTTAACCATATGTTGTACATCTCTAGTGTCACATTGTGTACAATAAAAAACAATCCTTAAATATACACACTATATCAGTGATAAATGATTAAATAAATAAATAAATATAATACTCATATCTGTAAGATCCCTTGGGTAACCAAGTGTATAAAGTGCTTATCAAGTGCGAATAAAGTGCTATTTAAGAACCCTGTCTTCCATCCTTGTCTCTAAAATCATCTGTGCTATAAGGGATGCTGTAAGGGATCTTAAAATTGTTATAATTTCTTGGAGTGCGACCCTCTATTGCCTTTTTCCTGTAAAACTACTGGTTCCAAAGGGAAGAACCCACGAGGCGTCTGCACCCACAGTTGGATAGAGTGCACCTCCACCATTGTTTATCTGTTTATTCCTCGTTTATACCTGCTCCTGGAGTGAACATGCTAAAGAATTGCATCGCTAAAGCTGCGTACACACGACCCAATAATTCAGCCCAACCGACCGTTATTTCAGTGTTTCGGTCGGTCAGGTCAATTATATGGCTCCTTGTGGCGGCTGCGACCAATCGCCGACCATTCCTTCGTCTGAACCAAACCGGACAAAAGAATGATCAGACAAGTCGGAAAATCACAACCGATCGAACGGTCCTCTATGGACCACACGATCGGTCGCACCTAACTGTCGGACGCGGCTGCTTTTGCCGCGACCGTCAGTCCTTCCTCCTGGCCAACCAGTCAGAAGCCTTGAACGGTCGGTCAGGAGGAAGGATCGTATAGTGTGTACCTATCTTATTAATCCAATGAATAGGCTCATAAACCACACTGTAAAAATGCTATTCACCTCCCTGTCCAAACATTCTCCAATTTTTAGCCCTTACTTAGAACTGTATAGGCAAAATGACTGAAAAACCCTCATTGAAGATGTTCTTTAATTATAAATCCTTGATAACTGCTGAGCATCACTGAACCTCCTCAACACATTAGACAAAACACATTTGAAAATATTCCAACATACAAATATTCAGGATAGCTGAACAAAGCAAGACTAAACCTAAAAAATGTGTAAGGTACTTTTTTTAATAGTAAAAAAGTAAGGACTGAAATTGTGGGGCCATTAAAAAATGGGGATAAGATAGTTACAGAGGGTGCTTCAGCTTTTATAAGTTTTTCCTCTTTATACACTATAGAACATCCAAGTACAGGTATTGTAGGATTTGTTTTAGAAAAACTAAATTATGTCAATATCAATTAAGATCATGGGCTGGATAAAATACATCCTTGGTTCCTAAGACTGAGGTCACACAACAACGCACCAGAATCAAGCACGCAATTGCACGGGCTATTCCGGCACATTGTTGCATTTACACATGGGATTTTGCTATTTTCAATAAGAAACCGCATGTAATCGCATTAAAAAATGGCACACGAAAAAACGGAAACTGAAACATGCTCAATCACATGCGCATCTGAAATCACGTGAATTTTTGCGTGCCTGTGATTTCCATTCAAAACAAAATTGGATGCGCAATCACGTGCGCAAAACGCAAAAAATGCACTGGTGTGGCCTAGCCCTAGGGAACTAAGTTTCGTTTTATCCAGGCCATTGTCTCATATTTCCCCAGATTCCCTCATGTCCAGGAACATGCGTCTGGATTGGAAAAAAAGTTAACGTAATTCCAATATTCCAAAAGGTAGTCATTCACAGCCCGGTAGAGATACTAGAAAGTTTGATACAGGAACATACTGTAAAGTATGTTTCTTAGACTGACCTTATAAGTAGTAATCAGCATGGATTCATGAGGAACATATCTTGTCAAACAAACTTGCTTGGATTTTATGAGGTAGTGAGTATGAATTTAGACACTGGCATAACAGCTGATGAAGTATACTTGAAATTTGCGGATGTTTTTGATACCATTGAAATCTGTACATGATATGCAATTATTGCAGGCAGATGAAATTCAATGTTGATAAATGTAAGGTGATGCATTTTGGGTTTAGAAAAAAAGTTTATACTATTAAATTGAGTTCCTCCCAATTTTTCAGAGAGTCCCATTTTCCTTCTGTTATTTTCTCTTTTATGGTAATGGTCAGTGCCAGTAAGATATTGTCTTGTATAAACAGGAGTATGTATAAAAGGAAGAAAAATACTATTCTCCCTCTTAATAAAGCACTGGTTAGGCCTCATTTGGAATGTGCAGTGGTGTTTTAGAATCATGCTAACAAAAAGGTCATCTTGAAAATAGAAAGGGTGCTTGGATGGGGATGATCATGGTGTATAAATACATTAATGGTCCATACAATCAACTAACTGGTGCATGGTTAACTAATAGGACATGTCAGAGGACACACAGACATCCCTTAAGACTGGAAGAAATGAAGATTAGTCTTCTCGTTCAGAAAAGGTTTTCCATTGTGAGAACAGTAAAACTATTGAACGTTCCTTTGGACGTTTTGATGGTGGGTTCATATTTTTTAAAAAGCTGAATGAGTATAAAAATAAAGAATGTTGCATGTTACTGGTATTGATAAATAAAGTTGGAGTTGATCCTGGGGTATTTTCCCAATTGCCACATGGAGTCAGGAAGGATTTTTCCCCCTTCATACGGTTTTATTTTTTGCCTTCCTCTATATCAACTGTTAGGCAGGAAAATGTGGGTATTGTTGAGTAGGTTTGACTAGAAGGACGTAAATGTCTTTATTAAACCTCAGATACTATACTATTTGAAACAATGGGAAAGGTAAAGGTGCATATTAGTTTGCTTTTCAATGATAGAACTTACAGTATACAGAACTAGATATCTAGTTCTAGGGGAGAAGGAAAATTCCCTACGTCAGTAATGGGAGAGGCCTCTGATAAAGTGTAATTGCAATGTATATATGTCTCAGGGATGTCTTGTCTGATTGCTACATTTTAGTATGCCGAAAAAATTTTGATTTTATTTTGTCTCAAAAGGACTTGATAATGCATGGTTTCTAGTAGCACGGCCATATTATTTATCTTTTCTATAAATGGTGTATACAGCATATTGTAACCAGGGCTAGATTTACACCTCAGGAACCCTGTAGGCACAAAAAGCTTGGAACCCTTACCACCACCCATAAACACAGAGCTCACCCTCACACCACACCCATTTTATCTTTTCTTGGGATGAAAATAGACTTTTCAAGGGGTGTGCAGGAGATTGGCAGCTACTCCTCTAACCACAGGCACCCCTAGACATGTGCCTACTGTGCATAACAGTAAATCCAGGCCTGATTGTACTCAACAAACTATTTATACTATTTTGACTGAAATAAAACCTATTAGCTAATAAACTTAGAAGGGAGAGGTGTACTCATTATTAGTATAAATGTCATATTTATAGTTATCATATATAATAAAACCCTAAGTGTGCGTCCCTGTGTCCGTGTGTGTGTGTGTCACTGCAGTTCCTATGGACTCACCACTAGAGGGAGAGTCTCTGCAGTTCCTATTGACTCACCACTAGAGGGAGAGTCTCTGCAGTTCCTATTGACTCACCACTAGAGGGAGAAACACAGGAAACACAGAGGGAGAACAGCAATTAAACAGACTGCAGGTAAGGTTGCTTGAGACAGGGGCCCCTGGATTCGGGACAGATGGGGGACCCTGTATTCGGGACAGACGGGGCCACTTGGATTCGGGACAGAGGGGCCCCCTGGATTTGGGACAGAGTGAGGGCCCTGGATTTGGTACAGAGGGGGGGCCTGGATTTGGGACAGAGGGGGCCCCTGGCCTTGGAAAGAGGGGGGACTCTGGCCTTGGGACATGGAGGAGGACTATGGCCTTGGGACACTAAGGGGGCACTCTGTGCTTCTAGCGCCTGTTATTGTAGTGGGCTTAATGTCTAGTAAAGGTATGAATCTGCATTCATCCTTTACTAATCTAATCTCCCTATACTTTGTAAAACCATTTATCAGATTCTTATTCCAAAATTATTATTGCACACTTTTTTTTAGGCCAGACATAAGTAGTAAATCAAAAGAAGTGCTTTTTACTGTATATGATACTGGATTGTCAGGCTGGGTGGTAGAATCTCAGTGGCGAAAGTGACCCCAGGTCTCAGTGGGGCAATGAGGTATGGAGCGAAACAGGATACAATGCTGAAACAGTAGACCAGAGAGGAGTACGGCTGAATACAGGCACAGCAGGCATTAATGAAGTTTGGCTGGATACAGATACAGAAGGTGGTAATGGCAGGCACTATGGTGTATGGTGTGGTCATTGGTGGGTGGGGTTATGGTTTTGGGGGTGGACATGCCCTTTAACTCAACTACCCTCATTATTCTTTACATTGTTGCGCTTTTTGTTTTGATGGGTGATTGTCTGAGCATATTTCTATGGTTATTTAATTACAGATTCCTGCCTTGTCATATATTAAAATGTTTGCAAAGTAAAGTATTAGATGATCTTATATAGGATTTACCCGCACAGATATTTAAAGGAGAACAATAGGCTTAATTAAAAATGCCTTTATCCAAAAGGATTAGATTTACAATACAAAATTATCTTTTTGTGTGTATGCTGTTGCTAATAAAGTTAACTGGTTTAATTTGAACTCTCCACATGTTCCATTCCTTCTTCCTGACCAACCTTTTGGGGCTTCCAACCAGTCGGACAGGAGTATTGTGGTTGCTGCAACAGCAGCCACATCTGACAGTTAGCCACGCCCCAGCCTGTGGTCTATGGAGCACACTCAGCCGTGGTTTTCTGACACGTTCCATTGTGACTTCGTCTGATTTGGATAAACAAATAGTCGGCGGTTGGTCGCGGATGCAAGAAATACCCATACAATATACAATAATTTTGCCCAACTGACTGAAACACTGTTAGTCGGGCATAAGATTGGGGATTGGGACCGCAGGGACCAAAATTATATCTCTGCTTGTTTAGGCTATATGTATCCATATAACCTAAACTATAGCCAAAGCCTGGCATGGCAAATCTTTGTGACAGCAGGAAAAACAGCCCAACTGGATTCTACAATCACAAATGTTCATTTAACTGTCAGATTAAGTCATCATTTTTTTTTTTAGCTGTTGGCCTGTTTAATGAAAGCTGACAGCCTTGCATCACAATGTTTGCCTTTATAATCTCAATAAATAAAAAAAACAATAATTATCCACTGTGAAGACAGAAGGAGTTGGCAGCAGTCCCTAGGGAATAAAGCACATCATTGTAGCACATTTAAGAGGAAATGTCACTGCTACCTGAAATGCCAAGGGTGAACATTATGGGAGAAAGGCTCAGTATTGCTCATTGCACAATTTTGATGTTTCAGAACTGGGGAGACTTTGTAGGTGTAATAATAACTGAATAAACTGCACCTGTGATATCACTGCTAGTACCCACCTGCTCACTTATAGCCCTATTTATAGACTTATTACTGTAGGTTTGATCTGTCACTCATCATCATGTTGTACCTAGACTGAATGGTGTGTGGGCACAGAATAAAGAAACACCTATTAAAGATGTTTGACAATGACAAGATGATGGAATGTGTATTTGCACCATGTTATGGAGTCTCTCTCTGTCCCTGAAATAAATAGAAAACAAGGAAAATTTTTATTTTAAATTGTCATAAAATCCTTACCCTGCAATCCAGCTTGTTACAGCACACTATACAGGGAAACTCACACCCTGAGGATCCATTTACAATCACCAGGTCACATATGTTTAAAGGCATATATGTTAATATCAAACAGGATATTGGCCTTTTAATGCTGGCCATGCACCATAAAGACTTTAGGATAAATTTAATGTTCAGTCATTAAAAATGATCTAATCCTATATACTAAAGCAAGGCTGTCAAAATGCACGGACGCTGGACCCATCTGCGCGCGGTGGTACTCTTTAGATAGTATTAAGGAAGATCGAGCCAGACAGTTCATTTTCACGGCCATCACAATAAAAAAATATATTTTGTAATATATATACATGGAGATTCAATAAAAGTTCTTATCGTTTATAATGGTGCTAATTTTGCCCCAACCAATCAGATCTTATTTAACATTTGAAAGCTAACATCTGATTGGTTGGAGCAAAATTAGCACCATTTTTAACAATAAGAACTTTTATTGAATAACCCTGATAGTCTACTAAACATATAGGGTGCCAATTACAATTGACGCATGTCAATCCCTATACAGATTATTGGGACACCTGTTATTTGTTCATTTGGGATTTGTCATACATTTACAGAATATTGGAATCTTTACTGAATATGCATCGAAAGCTGCTTGTGTATGGCCCAACTTCAGTGTAACAGACATAAATCCTATCATTTTAGCCAATCAAATCTGTTTTCAAAAAAGTATAACCTGATCAGAACAGGCCAATTTTAAAAGGAGTGTGAGGAGTTAAAAATTGACTATTTCAGTTCTTTTGGTAATAAATTAGGAACCATATTTGAATGATCCATTTATGATTAATCAGTTGTTGGTCAATTATGTATCTTAGTTCCATGTTCACAAACGAAAAACAATGCCATGACTACTCACCATCACACAATCACGCGAAATGGGAGGTTTTGAATTGTTTGCTTCTTTATAGTTATTGTTAACGCAGCTGCATGACTTGCTTTTTAACATGGATTCCTGACTGTACAAATTTAATTTACTTTTTTTACCTTTTGCCATTTCCCCTTTAGCGTTTTTCTCTCTTGATCTTCAGTTTGATAAGAATTACTTTGGTTTTGTCAAAACAAATATTATCTGTACTGCATGTCCAAGGTCAGATCAGAATCTCAGGCACTGGAAACCTTGCAGCAGTGATCAAAAGCGGAGCAGTTAAGCTACCACTACACGTGCAGAGTTTCTTTCGATCAGATTTACGGTCAAGTGCAACGATTGTAAATCCGATCGTAATAACAGCTCGATGTTCCCTACCTTGAGTCCTCGATCTTTCTGGACTCTTTCTGTCGGCGGAAAATCTTCCACCTGGCCCGATCTTCTTTTTTTTTGCTAAACCTCTTGACATTGTTGAGGGGTCATTCAGAAAAATATAATGCGGGTTTTGATTTTCTGATTGATCCAATCGCAATATGTTGAAATCGCTTGAAAAGTGTAGCCCGTGTAGAGGTAGCTTTTCTTATACTGCATTTGTTCATATAGGCTTTGGAAATAAATCTGATGCAAACTAATACATTAGCTTGAGATACGTTTATTATGATCATACAAAAATAAGCTTGACATAGGAAATAAACGCACACAGTACTAATGGCAATTAATACAATGTAGTGGCCATACACTAGGATTTTTACCACCCGACATTCCTGTGAGGTTTGCACAAAAACCTGGCCTGAGAATTTTTGCAATTGACGGGGAATGTCAATGGAGGTAAAACTCCTGGGAAGATAAGACTTTATACATTTCATAGATGATTGTATGTCAGGTGTATAACATTTCTATATAGTGTTTGGCCAACTACCATATATAGGGATTTGCCCTATATCACTATCACCTTTAAAGGACAACTCCATCCTCATAAGAACATCTTTTAGAAAGAATGTCCTTTTTAAAATATGTTGATATATCATACTTTGTCCTATGAATTCATTACTCTATGCCAGCTATGCTTCTGGATGCCTCATGGAAACTGAGCAATTTTGAAACCTGTACTGAGCCTGGGCATGCTCAGAAGAGGCAGACAGGGGATTAACATTCAGTCATTGGCTACGATGTCAACTGTCAAATTCATAACTGACAGTTACTAACCAGGAAGAACCAGGAAGCAGAAACAGGGGCAAAAGGACATTGTGCAGGATTGCTTGTTAGACTTATATATTTCAGATTTCAAACTATTACAGTTTTGGGGGGTGGTTTACCTGTATGTAAGTTTTCATTTTGGGGCTAGACTTGCCCTTTAAAGATTATCTCCACTGGCAAAAGTCAGTTTCTGATTTTCAGTTTAATTGAAGAACGGGAGGTAAAGGAGCAATGTCTTACCTCTCATTCTTCAATAAAACCTCTGCTGTCCTTCTGACAGGTCCCATGGAGTTTGTACTGTATGCGCATATGAAGCACGAGACCAGGTAAATTCCCCAACTTCATACCTAGCTCCTGCAGGTTTTATTGAAGAATGGGAGGTAGGATATTGCCCCTTTGCCTCCTGTTCTTCAGTTAAACTTAAAACCACAAACTAACTTTTGCCAGTGGAGAGACCCTTTAATGTTTCAGTGGATTTTAGACATTAGCAGGGTTATTCAATAAAAGTTCTTGGGCCTCATTTGCTCTGGGCAAATCTGGCTTCTGGTATTTAATACTGGATTTGCACCTGGTGGTAAATCCCAAAAGGGATTTTACCCCAACACCACTTTAAGACCAGCCAGTAGCTGGTCTTAAATTGTGGAGTTAAAAGTGGTGCAAATCCTTTATTAAATACATTGCACCGGTTGCACTGGTGTCTTTTGTGAAACTGGTGCAGCCAGTTCAATTATGGAGTTAAACTTGCACTAACCTATTCAATATTGGTTAGCACGAGTTTAATCCCTATTTTTAGCACAGCACGCCTGGGTAAATCAGGCCTCTTATCGTTAAAAATGGTGCTAATTTTGCCCCAACCAATCAGATACTATTTAACATTTGAAAGATAACATCTGATTGGTTGGGGCAAAATTAGCACCATTTTTAACGATAATTAGGGAGATTCACCCAGAGCCGTAACTGGTCTGGGTAAGTCTCCCGTACGGGATTTACCAGAGGCTGCACAGCTCTGGGTGAATCTCGCCCTGACGTAAGTATTTAACGCCAACTATTAGTGGCGTTGCATACTAGTTCCTGTTCCAGATCTCACGCAGCTGCCGCAAAGCAAGCCTTATGGTGGCGCTAACTGAGTGTAAACCAGTTAGCGCAAAGTTAAGAAGGGGCAGGAGCGCTGCGTGCCGGCAGCACTCCTGGGTAAATCGCCCCAAAGAACTTTTATTGAATCTCCCTGTTGGCGACAGCAACACTGCACCAACAATTAGCAGGAAATCCCAAGCGCTGTTCATTCAGCACCCACACAGCTCCTTGCCTATGGAGCTACCATCAATATATTTAATAAATGTAAGGTACAATGCAGGGGGAAATACTAACAACTAGTCTGTATCACTACAGTGTGATCTCTACATTTATTATTTGCATTGACATCCACACTCTCACTTTATTTTAGGTAACCAGTTCTACAGACATCAATATCAATCAATTAATGAGTCTCCAGGGTAAAGCTAGTGCATTGGCTAGTCAGTCAATCATTGTCTGTGCTGCTATCTATCATGGCCGTGATTGACTGCTTGAAGAAGGCTGTGAGGACATGCAACCTCTACATTAAAGGAGAACTATTGTGCGTAAAAAGGTTTTCCAAAAACAGTTAAAATGAAAAGTTCCTTGGGAAAGGAGAAAGGATTGGTGCATAATTAGTAAATAAAATATAGCACAAATAAAACTGCTTCTGCCAGGCTTCCTGGGTGCTTCATCACTATCTTTAATACTAATTATTATGGCCCAGGGCCATATCCTGTCAGATGAAAACTGTATGTGCTGTAGTTGGGGAAGGTAACTATAATTTTTTTGATGTGTGTGTGGGGGGTATATACAAGTATATCAGAGTTGTACAGGGAGGGCAAAATAAGGAAAGAAGTATGTGCCCAGCTCATTAATTGAAAGACATTACAGACGTTGGCAAACACTTCTTTTTCGTTCCTGAAATGATCCTCCTTACCGCCCCTTTTCTTTTAATCATTACATTTTGCTTCCTGCTTGTACTTTGCCGTTTTCTAATGAATCTCATTACCTTAAATGGCTTTTCTGCTTGTGATTTGGCAAAGACATTGCAGATTAATGGGTACAATCTTTAAACGGGTAATGTGCTGAGAATGATCTCTGTTGATTTGTGGATTCAGTGTTTGGGTGTTTGGCATAGTAAATATTTACACACCCTCCCCTTCAGAAAAAGTAAAAAGGAAAGCATCTGCTGAAAGGTAAACAGTAAATTCACATTGCAATGAGATCATCTGTTTGTTTCTGGAACGGAAAGTATTTGTTCACTAATAACAGGGAATGTCATCCTGCTGCTGATATGTGGTAAGACACTTGGGTCCTTGGGGCATATTGACCATCATTAGGTCCTTATGTCTGATTATCAGAGCTGAGCCCACAGGGTCCGTGACTGCAAGTAACAGGGCCTGTGACCCCCTTCCATAGTCTCATTGATCAGCAGTGTTTAAACAGCTGATCACATGTATGCTGTAATTATACAGCTGATCGAGGTGGGGAGGGGTGTGTATCAGGGGCTTAGCCTCCAATCTTTCTATCTATCTATCTATCTATCCATGTCTATCTATCTATCTATGTATATCTATCAATCTATCTACCTATCTGTCTATCTCTCCATTTCAATCTTTCCATATCTATCTATTTATTTATCTGTCTATATATCTTAGTGGCAAGCAAAGGATTTTCAAGGGGGGGGTATTCCTAAATGGGTTACCACTGAACAAGCGTCGGGGGAACACTGTCAGGGTGAGGCCACACTGCAACGCACAGGAATCGCGCACAAAATCGCGAGCGTTATCGCACGCGATTGTGTGCGCGATTCTTGCGCGTTTCGCGTTTTCGCCTTTTCACGTTATGGACACGCATGCGTTAACGCATCAAAAATGGTGAACGCATGCGTTACCATAACGCGAACGGACGCACAATCGCATGCGCATCGGAAATCGCGGGAATTTTTGCGTTCCCGCGATTTCCATTTTAGCGAAAATCGCGGGCGCAAGCGCGAAACGCGTGCGCAAACGCGCGAAAAACGCGCTAGTGTGGCCTAGCCCTCAGTGTCTATTTTTTTAAATAGACACTGTAAAATTTACAGCAAACATTAATAATTTACTAGAGTTCCTAATTAAAAGCACAGGAATACATCAACTGGAACTTGCATTGTGTGGTGCAATCTGAAATAAGTTTAAAAAACAGTGGTCCAGACTAAGGCCAGGTACACCAGGCAATGAATTGTCCCGACCATTCCATATAACGGTATTGTGGTTGATAGGGTTGAAATATCAGCAGTACATTTTCTTTCAAATTGGATGAAAGTTTGATCAGGCGTGTGTATAAATTTCAGCTAATCGTGCAGTCTTCTATGTGCTTCATGATCAGTTGCAGAAATATCAGCTGCGGCTGATGATATTTTGAACCGGACAACCAGTTGATTTAGTCGAAATTCTGCTTTGTATTTACATAGCCTTAATCACAGGTGGCAATTCACAGGGATGTCACAAAAGATTTGTTCTACATTCAATCCATTTAAAGGGCATGTCCACCCCCAAAACTATAATCCCCCCAACTACTGGCCCCATCATGTAGTGTAGTGTAATCCTTACCTCACATCCCAGCTCCATATGGTTCTCCTGTAGTCCCCCCCCCAAAGTCCCAAAAACTGCCCACCAGGAGGATAGCGAGTCCATATAGGACTCTGCTCCTACCTGGCCTCCGGGAGAAGTTTGGCATGTGTACTGCAGCCCTTCTCCCCCTCCTCCCTCTCCTCTTCCCTCTCCTAGCATTAATCCCCTTTAATATAGTAATCCCCCTGGTCTCCCAGCCCCAACCGCATGATTTTTATTTTTAGAAAGTGCCCCAAACTTTTACTTACCTCCCCTCTTTCCTCCGCTGCACTGAATGACTGGCAGCCGCGTCCGTGATTGGCTGCCCCTCAGCCAATCACAGACGCGACTGCCGGTCCCGCCCCTCTGCTTGCATTCTCGCAAGCAGAGGGCCAGCAGCGCGGCGAAGGAAAGAGGGGAGGTAAGTAAAAGTTTGGGGCACTTTATAAAAATCATGCGGTTGGGGCTGGGGGACCAAGGGGAAGGCTATATTAAAAAATAGAATTAAGGGTGGACATACCCTTTAATTTATTATCAGCATAATTGCATTATGAAAATCTTCAGAGACCAATTACATATAAAATATAGGGCAAATTGTTGTCAACTGTAAATTAAAGAGCATTTATAGCGTAGCATTTTTTGTTGATCCGTCTCCTGTTTTTTTAGATATCATTCGAAACATCTTACATTTCAGCTGTCTATCAAGTGTTTTATTATCATAAACTCTTCTGCTGTGTGCAGTTTTTCTGTAACTGAAATAGCGCCAGTTGGAATGTATGAATTAGATGGTTTGAAATTCTCCTTCCAGTGCTGACTCAGGGCTGACCCCTGATAGTGATTACTAAGCAAGCTTGACTTCTGAGAAAGTCATGTCAGATTGAAGGTGGAGTCAGTTAAGAGTGGGAGGGGAAAACATACAGCAACACACACACCCCAGACAATTAGAGCTACTTACATGTATATAGATGAAGATGGGGCAAAGTCATTTTTACAGTATACGGTAGTTGCCCTTTAGTGGAGAGCTGTCAAAAAGTGCCGTGGCTATAAGATTTCTCTCCTCCCATCTCTAATGCAGTCACGCATACATAGGCAGGTTGACCAGGGACATCAAAGACCCTCCACACCTTTCCATTCCTTCCCTGCCATACTTTGAATTACAATCTTAAAAGACCATGTTACCTTTTGTTCACGTTACTGTATCTCACATTCTGTTTGTAATGTGAACGACCTTTAAAAAAAATCTTCAATTACCACAGTTGTGTTAAAAATAAACTTTATTACCATCTGTCAGAGAGTTCCCCATCAGCACCGAACAAGGAAGCCTTCTTCATAACTGACTTAATCCAAGTGAAACCGAAGTCATTTCCTTTTTATTTACTGCAGACTGCTTTTTTGTTGTCACTTTTCCAATCCCAGTCCTGGACAAATCATAATAAATGTTTGTCTGAAATCCCAGACCTTACTACAACCTTCTAACCCTCTGTAAAGTGATTGTGGTCGTGGAGGCAAGACCTTCTTTGCAAACAGACGCCTGGGTTATTTAGCTGGAATTCAGTATGGCAGACACATGCACACTTTATTGCTTATGGAAAACATGAAAAGCTTTAATTATTACTTGATAGTTCCTGTCTATTACTAGATTTGGCACAATGATATTTTCTTAGGCTGTTTTTGTAAATGCTTAGGGGTCAGGCTGAAAGGATGTTTAACTATAACTTGCTGTGGACCCCTTTGTTTATATAGTATGCCAGTGTGCAGATAATATGATATTGTATGGGGAATGTGCATTGATAATCTTTTCTATGTTTGGCCAGATCAGTAGCACTTCCTCTAAATGTAATTGTAAATTAGCCTAATTGGAGAGCTTCCACAACATCAAATATCTTATAGATATATATATATATATAATTGTACATATGTATGTGCGTGTTTACAGACTTCCCAACCTGCCATTTGAGGCTTCCGGGCAGGGTGGTGGGGGGGTGTGACGTTAGTGATGTCATCTAGGGGGCGGAATTGGCATCTTAGAGGTTGGACAGAGGTGGGGTTAGGGGCATTCTGGGTTGAAGTAAAAAAACCATGATATATGATGTTACGGCCAATGACTAATGAGTTACCTGTGAGCAGTGGAAAACTCATATGAGCATATGTGAAAGAATATTGCTGGTCTTCGACCATACAGTGACCAAAATCAATATTGCAGATTCCAGTACATACTGCTTACATTATAGTAATAGTAATCCCTATTAAAGGAAATGGTTTTATAAAATGACCATATTCTAGGAAGTATAACAACCACACTAAGGTTTCCTTTCTTCGCCGAGTCGAAACCAGTCTGTGCTTCATATTTTGTAGACCAATATAACAGGTAATAGCAGAGCGTCCCAGGTAGGTGAAAACAGGTGCGATCCTAATGACTCCTGCCTGTTTGGAGTCCAGATTAGTCCATCATATAATTAGCTTCATATTTTGTATACTAGAGACTTTCTGGTTCAATAAACTGTTTACTGTTCTGATTACTGTGGCATTTAAAGGGCATCTATACTGAAAAATAGGTTATTTTAAATTGATCATAGCTGGAAACAATAATTCTTCCCAACCACCACTGTATCATTTTTTGTTGATCTGCCACCTATTTCTTTAAATATCCAATCTAAAACGTATTATATTTCAGCAGTCAATCAAGTTCCTTGCTCTCAAAAACTATTCTTCTGTGCAACACATGCATATCAGAGTAAGTGCTACTTACATGTATTCAATTATAGATTAAGATGAGGCAAAGTCATTTTTTCAGTAGTATCCCTTTAATACCTCCCTTTAACAAGCAGATAGACCCTATGGATGAAATACAAAGATACATGAGGCTTTAGTTGTCCTTTAAGGAGAATCATTTTAATAAATAAAAAAACAGCAGAACAGAGCTTTATTTTCATAGCAAGGTTTACAGTATATTGAAAGCCCAGGTACAGTACCAAGCAGTAGTATACTATATGACTGTGTGTGTGGGTTCTTTATAAATTACAGTAGATTCTTTTTCAAGGACCATGTCTCTTTAAGACTATATGTTATGAAAGCACTTTTGTAAATTATAGTGGTAAACAAGTCTTTCTGGTTTTCTCAGGACATTATCTAGTCATATGACATTGCATAATGCACCCACATTGCAATAATACAAATTACTGTGTTTAAATTTAGATATATGTGTAAGCATCTGCATTTAATATGGGTTACCTGCAAATGAAAGTTTATGGTATAAATGATCTGCTTAACATTAAACATTCACAAATTAGTTTCATTGTCTTCCTGGGAGTAATGTCCCTGATGCGTACATATCATTATGACACCCATTTTAAACATGTGTTTGTTAAATGGATTCATTTAATTACCTGGTGTAACTTTCTAGATAACAATAGATTGCATGCTTCCGGCTGGATTGGTTTTATATAAACCAAGCAGTCAGAAAGCAGATTAATCATTAACACCTGTAAGGTGAATCTTGTAAATAATAAAGTAACTTTTTATACAAAAATGTTCATGTTTTCCATATATAAATAAAACTGTTTGACAACATTGATGTGACGGCATTGTGACTTTAAATGCTCAATACAAATGCCTTGTCTGACCAAACAAATGTTCTTTACGCTTTGGAATGGCCACTGCTTTGCAGCTTTACATGCCCTACCTATATATAGGGTACATGGTAGATTCCTGCAAACCAGGAAAAGGAATATGGCAAAAGGTTAACAAAATACATATTTGTCAACAGTAACAAACTATTTAAGTTCACAGTTTAAATCACCTGCTGTCTTAACAGCAATGTGGTTTTCATTTAATTCTCATTGTTATATATGAAGCTAATGCATTGCAGTTATAATCAGAGTGTGGTTAACAGTGAGGTTCTAATTGGTAAAGCCTTTTTCGTACCACTGTGTGAAGAGTTGATCCCCCCTGATACTTTAAACTGTCATGTGTGCCCTTGGAATTTATCTGCTAACCGTGACTCATACTTTCAAAAAGTCCTGCTCATTGAATCTATTAAATGCCGCAGTGAAAAGATCTGACCAATTTGTTAAATGATTTTTAGCACTGTATGTTAAGCTTGTATCCATGTTAATTTTAGCGAATTCGTCGGATCTGGTCACAGGGTGAAGTTAAATGGCATAGAAGGAGAATACTAGTTTTCCCACAATTCTGGCATTAGCGGTTCCTTCTGTTTTAAGAGTGGATAACTTTTCTGTTCCCTTAAGATGAGTCTACCACATGCTATATAGCCCTGGGGCGGGTTACTTATGGTTTGGTTATATTTACAAATGTATAGTAATAATAGTAATAATAGTTTGTAGACTGGAAAAGTTTAAAAGTAAGGCCAGAAAGAATGAGGTGGTTAAAAATGTGAAGATTACTACTATAGTTAGTTAAAGGCTATGTCCACCCTAAAAAATTTTTTTTTATATATGGTCCCCCCTGGGCTCCCAGCCCCAACCGCTATAATTTTTTTTTTAGAAAGCCCCCCAAACTCTACTTACCTCCCCTCGATCCTCCGCCGCGCTCCCGGCCCTCTGCTTGCAAGGAAATGCAAGCAGAGGGGCGGGACCGGCAGCCGCGTCTGTGATTGGCTGAGCGGCAGCCAATCACAGACGCGGCTGCCGGCAGCATCACTGTTTTCGCCGGAGGAAAGAGGAGAGGTAAGTAAGAGTTTGGGGAGCTTTCTAAAAAAAAAAATATGCGGTTGGGGCTGGGAGACTGGGGGAAATGATTACTTAAGGGGTTTTATGCTAGGGGAGGGATAGTAGACGGGAGGGAGAGGGAGGGAGAGGAGGGGAGGGAGGGGGGAAAGGGCTGAAGTACGCATGGCAAAAATCTACCTGAGGCCAGCTAGCAGGCAGCGTCCTATATGGACTCTGCTACCTCCTGGTAGTCTTTTTTTGGACTTTGGGGGGGGACTACAGGAGAACCCTATGGAGCTGGGATGTGAGGTAAGGATTAACACCCTACATGGTGGGGCCAGGAGTTGGGGGATTATAGTTTTGGGGGTGGACATGCCCTTTAAAGGCACAATAGGCCGGGTACACAAGATTTTTCTGGCCAACCAGACGATATTTCCGTGTGTCGTTGGTTGACTTGAAAAATTGGAGGTGTTTTTGCAGGTGGGCATGCTGGTAATTCACTGGTGATTGTGCGGTCTCTTATAGATGCAGAAAAACAAGTGATCCAACCTGGCTAAGTCAGTCGGGACAGCCTTAAATTGTAGAATTATGCATACATGTAGTAAGATTTTGTTGAAGTATATCTTACTATACACACCCTTTATAGCTCCCAGACTGCCCCCTACTGCACCAAAGTGGTCAGTATCTGCCTATAAATAGATGAGCAGAGAGGCTGTGCCCTCCTTGAGAAGGTGGTCACTCTGGAAGTTGCAGGTAGAGCACCAATGCTTTGAAAAATAGTAGACCTCTGTTTGGGCTAACACTTTTGCAAAATGAACTTATCATATCATAACATTATTACAAACAAATTATTTATATAACATTACTTTTTAGTTTACTAAACTTTTAGTTTACTAACTAATAACTAATCAGTACTAATATCAATTTGATGTAATAACTTTATTCCTGTTTTCTAAGCTTATTCTATCTTCACTACTCGCACCATACTAGATAATATTCAGCATTTTGATGCTGACTTCCCGGCCGGTGGACAACTGTAAACCTAAAGGTTTGCATTGCCAGGTACCATCTTGTTATATCCTGACATTTTATCTTTCATGCAGTTTAGCCAACAAGCGGGCGATGATCAGTCACTAAAATAAACTCTTGACCTAGTAAATATCATCTCAATGACTCCAATGCCCACTTAACTGCCAAAATTCTTTTTAATACTAAACTGGTTCTCTAGGGGCTTATATACAGTACATGGGTGCCTCCACATTAATTTCGGGCTGAGGTATGTGCACCTAATCCATTTTCATAGCACTGTCTGTCAATGGATTTATACTAAAAATTAGGTCTTTTAAGAACTGGTCCAGCACATAACATGTCTTTAAGCTGAAAAGCTCACATGAGAACTCCAAACACCGTTTTCTTAGTAAGACTGTTAATGGCTTAGCAATCTCAAAAGAAAATTTCAAAAGAAATTTGGCAAAAAATCTTCTATAATAACCTACTAACCTAGAAATTAGCGTACTCTTTTTTTTTTTTGGTTTTGGTGGGAGTTTTTCACTGATAGCTTTAATATTGTCTTTCACAGGCTGTACTTCTCCATTTCCCAGTATATAACCCAGATATCTAGTTTTCTGGGTTTCTGGGGTTATAGTAAGGCCAGCCATTTTAGTCGGGAAAAAACAACATCTAGATGTTGCAGATGACTTTGCCAATCTGGACTAAATATCACAACATCATCCAAATAGCCGCACAGTAAAGATCATGCCTCTGAGTATGTGGTACATCCAGAATGGCTGCCGCACCATGTAGCCAAAACGGCATAGTTTAACTGATATAGACCTTGACTGGTGGCAAATGCAGTTTTTTCCTGTGATTCAGGATCTAAAGGTATCTGCCAATAACCTTTTGAGAGGTCAATAGTTGAAATAAATGAACTAACTCATCAATACGTGGCATTGGGTATCCGTCAAATTAGAGATAGCGTTATTTTTCTGAAATAGACACAAACGGATTGTGCCATCTTTTTTTAACTGAACCACTGAGAACACCGTTACTCACCGAAGGTTCAATTACACCTAGTTCTAGCACGTGGTCTAACCTCTTGCTATACCATAGGTTTGTATTTTTCAGATGTTCTCTATGGACACTAATGTATAGGTTTACTTCATTAGTATCAATAACATCTATATTTTTCGTTCTTCCTGGCGTTACTAAACAAAAACATTACTGTACTTGTCTAATAACATGTCCAGCTCTTTGTGCTCAACCAAAGACAGTTTGGCGACAGTTAATTTGCAAGCTTGAGAGCTTTCTTTGTTTAGCCTTTGATAAGCTTCTTCAGCCATATCGAGTACGTTCTTGCAATGCCATTATGGAAGTACTATCTTTCTTCTCTACTCACCTTCTAAATAGATTTACATGGTAGATCCTTTTATTTTTTCTACCCGGACCCATTTGCCTTACTATCTCAAACGACCCTGCCATTTAGCCAATAATTTTGTTATGCTGATCAGGAAGTAACCAGAACCTTCTCCCCTGGTTTAAAAAAGTTTCCCTTTAATGCTATTATACCATACATTTGGGGCTTGAGCATCAGCTACCGTTTTGCTGTGCCAAGATTGACATTTTAGCCAACTTCTACCTCCTGCAATCAATATAATTAATGACACTTTGGGGGCTTTTCTCAGTGCTTACCCAATTTTCACGAAGTACATGAAGAATATCCCTAGGTTTCTACCATAAAATAATTCAAAAGGTGAAACCCAGTTAAGCTTGGGGTACTTCCCTTATGAAATAGAGTAGGGCAACTACCTATACACCATTTACAAATTTTCTGAGCATATGTTTTAAGGTTTGGTTCATCCTTTCTACAAGACCATCTGTCTGGGGATGATAAAGGCTGTTCTCAGCACTCTTACCAAAGTAGCTATACAGATCTTTTAAAAGACTTGAAGTAAAATTTGTAAAAAGAAAAAACTTGATCAGTCAAGATCTCTCTTGGAATACCAAGAAACTGAATATTTTAATCAGGGCTTCAGCACACCGTTTTCATCACAGTAATATTTCTTAGTGGAATGGCCTCTGGATATCTTGTGGCGTAATCACAACAACAAGTATATATGATTACCCTGCTGCTCTCTCTTTAGAGGTCCAACAATATCCATTGCCACCGTGTGAAAACTTACCTACAACAGGAATTGGAAATAAAGGAGCTTTATCCCTTAGTCTTATTAGAGCAGTTTTCTGGCAAACAGCAGTACTGCATACTCTGCTACTTGCTGATGTATTCCTGGCCAGTAGAATCTATACAAAATTCTATTCAGGTTTTCTCATTACCCATGTGACCAGACCAGGGGGTTTCATGGGCCAAACGCATGATATCCTCCCTAAATACTTTGGGGGCCACCATATGTTCTTGAAACACACCCACATTTTTTGTTTTGTCTAATTCTCATAAGAACATGATTTGCAAACTATAATATGGTTGATCCCTGGTAATCCCGAATTAGCACTTACAACATTTCTAAACTGTGGCAACAAACTATAATTATTTCTCTGAGACTTTTCAATATCAATGTCCCAATTGACTGTAGCAAGAAAGTCTTTAATGGGATCATCGTGTTTCTGCTTCCACTGTGCCTTTAAAAGTCTCTTTTCCCTTTTAGTTTTTCCAGGTTTACTTTACCTTCCATCAGATCTGGTTAAAAGGGAAATAGTTCCTCAAACATTTCCTCATCTGTTACAACTTCCCTGCTTGAGCCCTTGTAGTAACAGCTATCACAGGTGTGTTTTGTTTCTTGACGTGGTAACAAACCAGAAAATTTGTAAAGTCTCTTCCAATTTATCACATGATAGGTAACTAGGTAAACTTCCCACAATCAAGCTGTGAACTGCCTTCCCAGCTCTGATTTTCACACTGGCATTGGAATGTTCTTGCTTGTCACTGTGAACACAGGTTATACTGTTTTTTTCCTATAGAACCCCCACTTTTTTATGAAGCCAGCTCTCAAAAGTGTATCCAACAAAGCTGGCATTGTATATATTGCTTCAATTAGGAAACCACTTTTGTCTCCTACAACAGTAGAGGGTTTTTTGCCGATTGCAGAGGCAAACAACATATGTCCAAGCATTTCCGATTTCCAACAATATGTGGCATTAAAGGTTCTGCTCCTGTAGACGGGTTGCAAAATAAAAAAATGGTGCATCTCACACACACAACACACACACCACACACGTTGTCCAATGACAACACAGTTGTAATTAAAGGGCACGTCCACCCTACAAACAAAAAACTGGGACTTGTCAGTTATCTGCCTGCAACCCCAACTGCTATTTTCCCCGTTTATTATATGCATCTGAACACAAGATTTAATGAAAATACCTATTCCTTCTGGCAAAGGTATCTGTCTCCCCCCTGCTCAGGGCTGTTATATGATGAGTATGTGCAGAGCAGGCAGCAGGTAAACGTCAGCAGTGATTAGTTGTCACAGTCCACAGCCTTGATAAAATGCATGGAGGGAGGACCACTTACTCTGCCGGAATGGGGAAAATAATAATCCTTAATATCTGGTTAGTAATACAGGTAATAAAGTGGCAAATATATCAGCTGGGGCAGGTAACTGACAATTGATCACCTTTTTGTTTTAAAGGTGAACATTCCTTTAATATTCATAATCTGGGAGAGGCCTAGTAGTAAGAGAAGGCATATTAACAGTATATCCAGTTGTCTCTTACAGAAAATAATGTAATGCTGCTAATATTCGTTTGGGTAGTTTACCCAAATATTACGTTTGGTTATTGTAACATCTTTTGTTTCGGATTCCTTAAGACCTGACCCAAATAATGAATGAAATGCAATAAATATGTTAATTGAATGCCGTTTTGTGTAGGTGTTTTAAAAAACAAATACCTACAATATGTTTTGTGGTTTAGCAGAATTGCAGGTGCATTAAAGGGCAGTCCCCCCCCCAATATCAAAATTTAAACATAGGAAGAACCCCCCCCACCCAAACCTAGAATCCGTTATACCTTGTTCATTCTGCTTTTAGATTGAGATATTCATCGCAATGTCTTCTCATTCCTTGCTAGCAGCTCAAGGCACTTCACGCTGCAGTCATTGTCGTGAGGGGTGACTTCACAGCCAATGACTGCAGTGTTTTTCAGAGCTTTCTCTCCTGAATGCTGGAATGCTCATTGACATGTGTGAAACTCTAGCTTCTGCAGGAGAAGGGGAGGGGAGCATGATTTCTTCTTGTAGAAGGAGAATCGAACAAGGTGAGTATAACGTATACAGATTTTGGGGGTGGACTTATTTTGATATTGGGGATGGACATCCCTTTTAAATAAAACCTCTCTAGAGAATAACATCTATAAGAAGTCTTGGGCAATGTGTAGTTAATCGATCCCTCCTGTAGATACCTGTACTCGGCAATCTAACAGGAAACAGATGCATCAGTGGAACAAATGGTTTCTGTGGGACTGTTTATCAAACTGTGCAGAACACAGCAGCTGCACAAGTACTGAACGCTTGTAATCCATTCCTTGTTCAAGCTGATTTCTTGTTTTCTTTCAAGCTTTGCAAACAAAGCATGTATTGTGGTATATACAGTAAACTGAAGCACAGATGCGGATCAGTGGCTTAACTTGGAATCACTGGGCCCCCAGAAAAACTATGTTGGGCCGCTATCCCTGCTACATCCACTGTGGTTTTCTGGGAGGAGGGCTATATCTGTCATAGGAAAAATAAAAAGATTGGGTCCCGGGCCCCCCTGTAGTTGCTCCCCCTGCTCTGCTTCCCTGGTAGTTACGCCCCTTTGAAGGGTGATGGTATCTTATTTATGTTCCTGTAGCATCCACGTGATAGACTTGAGATTTTATGCTGGCTTTGCACGTTCTTTTGTTCAGTCGAGTCTATGTCCGGGATCATTTTAAAACTTTCATTTTCTAGTAACTGACATGAATTTGTACTTTTCATTTCAGAAATTAGAGGAACATTTTGTAAATGACATTGATAGATGCTGCAATTTCTGCCTTGTAAAAGCATTCTTATGCTCGCCGGCAGTGTAATGAGGCATTATACGTTGCAGTAGGGAATATCTGTAGAATAGAAAGTGCACAAAGGAATTGTACCCAGTATTGCGATAGAAATTTCAATACTTTCATCATGGTAAAAGCCACATATATGTTTAACAGACTAGCACTGTTTGATTGCATTACATTTCTGAGTTAATCTTGCTTTGTGTTAGATTGGTGCTTCTCTAATAGTGCGCTTTATTCTCTTAGTTTAACAAAATCTATAATTTTTCTAATGCACATTTGTATAAAGTCAATGTAGGGGTAAACTTTACAACTGTAAACTTTAAAGGGCATGTCCAGCCTGAAAAAAACTTTCATATAAATGCACACCACCCCCCTAAACCCCAGTTTCGCATTATACTTAAATGCCAAACCTGCCCCTGAAATAACATACCTAACCTGATACCCTCAACCGCTCTGCACTGCTCCTGCCGGCTCTTCTTTTGTCGCAGCTTGTAGTTCAAGGCACATGTGATGTCACGCCAACCTTACCTGACACCGTGACCAGGAAGTAGCTGTTGTCAGCACAGAGCCTCACTGCTGTCAAAACAGGAGCAGGGGGCAATACCCAGGCGGCAAGGGGGTTAGGTAAGTCCCTTCAGGGGCATCTTTGACATTTAAATATTATACATATTATGCGTGTTTAGCATTAAAGGAACACTAATATCCAATTTTTGCTTTATAAAAATCTATTGCTCCCAGGGAGGTACTCTACTTCCCATTTTTACCTGCATGTAACATCCAATGTTACTAGTGCCACTAGCGCACTGTCTGACAACTCCCACTGACCCCACCCACCTTCCCAACAGTCCCCCTATTTCTATAGATTGTTGGAGGTCATTGTATTTTGGGGAATCCCTTTTCCCACAGTACTTTAGACACCGTTAAGAACACAGACACACCCTTAGAACACAGGTGTGCTATAACAAACCTCAATTGATGGTAAAGAAGGAGGGCACCTGGTGTTGCTTTGCATAAGCTGAAGCGGATGGATTTTTGTCTTGTGCACAAACACCAAGTGGTCTCAACAGTACATTTGATATTACTGTTTTTGTTGGATAATATCTCTAGTGCGTGCTCTATACCTGTACTAACATGCACTTACTGGTGATCTATCCATTCAATTGTTATTATCTGATATTATGTGAATAATCAGTGTCACTCTTTTCTTTCGGCACCGGAATTTTCTTTTGTATCATTATTATTTACACTGGTTTCATTTTCTGTATCTTTATTTAACTATATTTTTGTTTTTATGCTTTTTATTCTGACACTTATTCAGTGCCGACACACATGTTTTATTCTTCTGTGTTTTTTCGTCTCTAGCCTTTCTGCGTGTGTCTTCTTATTAAGTATATGTTCGGGCAGTGGGTGGATTCCTTGTAACTTCTTGTATTTAAGGGTCCTCCCCCACTCACCTCCCACTAAGTCATTTCTACCTGTGATTAGTACCTACCTGGTACGAAATCCTATTTTGGATTGTTCCGAGTGATTTTATGACTTCTTGAATAAATGTGATTTTTTTATGATGTGTGTCCTGGTTCCATTTAGCAGTGTGCACGCTCGTCTTACCTTTTCTCTGGATACATTATCTGTGGCTGTGGCCCGAGCTCCGGGTGTTGCACCCGAGCCACCCATCAAGCGTGGTTAGTGTACAAGCGCTTTTTTGATGTTTACAGACATGATTGCCCAAGTTCCTTTGGAGCTGTTTAAGTGAAGGATCCGGAGCGTCTGCACCTGTGTCTGCACAGTGTTTTAACTGTGAGTGTTGTGTTTAGATTCCTTTATACATAACCCTTTGTAGTTTTTTTTACAGAATTTAGTTACTTAAAGGGCATGTCCACCCTAAAAATAACTTGGATATGCTGCTCCCCCATGTTCTGGTAGCCCCAACCGCATGATTAGTATTTTGCAAAAGCCCCCCAAACTCTTACTTACTCCCCTCGTTCCTCCGCTGCACTGCCGGCACTCTGCTTGCGAGAATGCAAGCAGAGGGGCGGGACCAGTCGCGTCTGTGATTGGCTGAGCGGCAGCCAATCACGGACGCAGCTGCCGGTCATTCAGTGCAGCGGAGAAAGAGGAGAGGTAAGTAAGAGTTTGGGAGCTTTTGCAAAATACTAATCATGCGGTTGTGGCTACCAGACATGGGGAGCAGCATATTAAAAGGATTTTACCTAGGGGGAGGGAGAGAGAAACGGGAGGGAGAGGGAGGGGAGAGGAGGGGGGAGAAGCGCAGTACGCATGACAAATATCTACCGGAGGCAAGGTAGCAGGCAGCCCTGCTAGCCTCCTGGTGGACTGTTTTTGGGACTTTAGGGGGGGTCAAGGAGAACCTATGGAGCTGGGATGTGAGGTTAGGATTACACTACACTACATGGTGGGGCCATTACTGGGGGGGATTATAGTTTTGGGGGTGACATGCCTTTAACTCAACTACCCTCATTATCTTTACATTGTTGCGCTTTTGTTTTGATGGGTGATGTCTGAGCATATTTCTATGGTTATTTAATTACAGATTCCTGCCTGTCATATATTAAAATGTTTGCAAAGTAAAGTATTAGATGATCTTATATAGGATTTACCCGCACAGATATTTAAAGGAGAACAATAGGCTTAATTAAAAATGCCTTTATCCAAAAGGATTAGATTTACAATACAAAATTACTTTTTTGTGTGTATGCTGTTGCTAATAAGTTAACTGGTTTAATTTGAACTCTCCACATGTTCCATTCCTTCTTCCTGACCAACCTTTTGGGGCTTCCAACCAGTCGGACGGAGTATTGTGGTTGCTGCAACAGCAGCCACATCTGACGTTAGCCACGCCCCAGCCTGTGGTCTATGGAGCACACTCAGCCGTGGTTTTCTGACACGTTCCATTGTGACTTCGTCTGATTTGGATAAACAATAGTCGGCGGTTGGTCCGCGGATCAAGAAATACCATACAATATACAATAATTTTGCCCAACTGACTGAAACACTGTTAGTCGGGCATAAGATTGGGGATTGGGACCGCAGGACCAAAATTATATCTCTGCTTGTTAGGCTATATGTATCCATATAACCTAAACTATAGCCAAAGCCTGGCATGGCAAATCTTGTGACAGCAGGAAAAACAGCCCAACTGGATTCTACAATCACAAATGTTCATTTAACTGTCAGATTAAGTCATCATTTTTTTTTTTAGCTGTTGGCCTGTTTAATGAAAGCTGACAGCCTTGCATCACAATGTTTGCCTTTATAATCTCAATAAATAAAAAAAACAATAATTATCCACTGTGAAGACAGAAGGAGTTGGCAGCAGTCCTAGGGAATAAAGCACATCATTGGTAGCACATTTAGAGGAAATGTCACTGCTACCTGAAATGCCAAGGTGAACATTATGGGAGAAAGGCTCAGTATGCTCATTGCACAATTTTGATGTTTCAGAACTGGGGAGACTTTGTAGGTGTAATAATAACTGAATAAACTGCACCTGTGATATCACTGCTAGTACCCACCTGCTCACTTATAGCCCTATTTATAGACTTATTACTGTAGGTTTGATCTGTCACTCATCATCATGTTGTACCTAGACTGAAGGGTGTGTGGCACAGAATAAAGAAACACCTATTAAAGATGTTTGACAATGACAAGATGATGGAATGTGTATTTGCACCATGTTATGGAGTCTCTCTCTGTCCCTGAAATAAATAGAAAACAAGGAAAATTTTTATTTAAATTGTCATAAAATCCTTACCCTGCAATCCAGCTTGTTACAGCACACTATACAGGAAACTCACACCCTGAGGATCCATTTACAATCACCAGGTCACATATGTTTAAAGGCATATGTTAATATCAAACAGGATATTGGCCTTTTAATGCTGGCCATGCACCTAAAGACTTTAGGATAAATTTAATGTTCAGTCATTAAAATGATCTAATCCTATATACTAAAGCAAGGCTGTCAAAATGCACGACGCTGGACCCATCTGCGCGCGGTGGTACTCTTTAGATAGTATTAAGGAAGATCGAGCCAGACAGTTCATTTTCACGGCCATCACAATAAAAAAATATATTTTGTAATATATATACATGGAGATTCAATAAAAGTTCTTATCGTTTATAATGGTGCTAATTTTGCCCCAACCAATCAGATCTTATTAACATTTGAAAGCTAACATCTGATTGGTTGGAGCAAAATTAGCACCATTTTTACAATAAGAACTTTTATTGAATAACCCTGATAGTCTACTAAACATATAGGGTGCCAATTACAATTGCGCATGTCAATCCCTATACAGATTATTGGGACACCTGTTATTTGTCATTTGGGATTTGTCTACATTTACAGAATATTGGAATCTTTACTGAATATGCATCGAAAGCTGCTTGTGTATGGCCCAACTTCAGTGTAACAGAATAAATCCTATCATTTTAGCCAATCAAATCTGTTTTCAAAAAAGTATAACCTGATCAGAACAGGCCAATTTTAAAAGGAGTGTGAGGAGTTAAAATTGACTATTTCAGTTCTTTGGTAATAAATTAGGAACCATATTTGAATGATCCATTTATGATTAATCATTGTTGGTCAATTATGTATCTTAGTTCCATGTTCCCAAACGAAAAACAATGCCATGACTACTCACCATCACACAATCACGCAAATGGGAGGTTTGAATTTTTGCTTCTTTATAGTTATTGTTAACGCAGCTGCATGACTTGCTTTTTAACATGGATTCCTGACTGTACAAATTTAATTTACTTTTTTTACCTTTTGCCATTTCCCCTTTAGCGTTTTTCTCTCTTGATCTTCAGTTTGATAAGAATACTTTGGTTTTGTCAAAACAAATATTATCTGTACTGCATGTCCAAGGTCAGATCAGAATCTCAGGCATGGAAACCTTGCAGCAGTGATCAAAAGCGGAGCAGTTAAGCTACCACTACACGTGCAGAGTTTCTTTCGATCAGATTTACGGTCAAGTGCAACGATTGTAAATCCGATCGTAATAACAGCTCGATGTTCCCTACCTTGAGTCCTCGATCTTTCTGGACTCTTTCTGTCGGCGGAAAACTTCCACCTGGCCCGATCTTCTCTTTTTTTGCTAAACCTCTTGACTGTTGAGGGGTCATTCAGAAAAATATAATGCGGGTTTTGATTTTCTGATTGATCCAATCGCAATTGTTGAAATCGCTTGAAAAGTGTAGCCCGTTAGAGGTAGCTTTCTTATACTGCATTGTTCAATAGGCTTTGGAATAAATCTGATCAAACTAATACATTAGCTTGAGATACGTTTATTATGATCATACAAAAATAAGCTTGACATAGGAAATAAACGCACACAGTACTAATGGCAATTAATACAATGTAGTGGCCATACACTAGGATTTTTACCACCCGACATTCCTGTGGAGTTTGCACAAAAACCTGGCCTGAGAATTTTTGCAATTGACGGGGAATGTCAATGGAGGTAAACTCCTGGGAAGATAAGACTTTATACATTTCATAGATGATTGTATGTCAGGTGTATAACATTTCTATATGGGTTTGGCCAACTACCATATATAGGGATTTGCCCTATATCACTATCACCTTTAAAGGACAACTCCATCCTCATAAGAACATCTTTTAGAAAGAATGTCCTTTTTAAAATATGTTGATATATCATACTTTGTCCTATGAATTCATTACCTATGCCAGCTATGCTTCTGGATGCCTCATGGAAACTGAGCAATTTTGAAACCTGTACTGAGCCTGGCATGCTCAGAAGAGGCAGACAGGGATTAACATTCAGTCATTGGCTACGATTCAACTGTCAAATTCATAACTGACAGTACTAACCAGAGAACCAGGAAGCAGAAACAGGGGCAAAAGGACATTGTGCAGGATTGCTTGTTAGACTTATATATTTCAGATTTCAAACTATTACAGTTTTGGGGTGGGTTTACCTGTATGTAAGTTTTCATTTTGGGGCTAGACTTGCCCTTTAAAGATTATCTCCACTGGCAAAAGTCAGTTTCTGATTTTCAGTTTAATTGAGAACGGGAGGTAAAGGAGCAATGTCTTACCTCTCTCAATAAACCTCTGCTGTCCTTCTGACAGGTCCCATGGAGTTTGTACTGTATGCGCATATGAACACGAGACCAGGTAAATTCCCCACTTCATACCTAGCTCCTGCAGGTTTTATTGAAGAATGGGAGGTAGGATATTGCCCCTTTGCTCCTGTTCTTCAGTTAAACTTAAAACCACAAACTAACTTTTGCCAGTGGAGAGACCCTTTAATGTTTCGTGGATTTTAGACATTAGCAGGGTTATTCAATAAAAGTTCTTGGGCCTCATTTGCTCTGGGCAAATCTGGCTTGGTATTTAATACTGGATTTGCACCTGGTGGTAAATCCCAAAAGGGATTTTACCCCAACACCACTTTAAGACCAGCCAGTAGCTGGTCTTAAATTGTGGATTAAAGTGGTGCAAATCCTTATTAAATACATGCACCGGTTGCACTGGTGTCTTTTGGAAACTGGTGCAGCCAGTTCAATTATGGAGTTAAACTTGCACTAACCTATTCAATATTGGTTAGCACGAGTTTAATCCCTATTTTTAGCACAGCACGCCTGGGTAAATCAGGCCTCTTATCGTTAAAAATGGTGCTAATTTTGCCCCAACCATCAGAACTATTTAACATTTGAAAGATAACATCTGATTGGTTGGGGCAAAATTAGCACCATTTTTAACGATAATTAGGGATTCACCCAGAGCCGTAACTGGTCTGGGTAAGTCTCCCGTACGGGATTTACCAGAGGCTGCACAGCTCTGGGTGAATCTCGCCCTGACGTAAGTATTTAACGCCAACTATTAGTGGCGTTGCATACTAGTTCCTGTTCCAGATCTCACGCAGCTGCCGCAAAGCAACTTATGGTGGCGCTAACTGATGTGTAAACCAGTTAGCGGCAAAGTTAAAAGGGGCAGGAGCGCGGCGTGCCGGAGCACTCCTGGTATAATCGCCCCAAAGAACTTTTATTGAATCTCCGTGGCGACAGCAACACTGCACCAACAATTAGCAGGAAATCCCACGCTGTTCATTCAGCACCCACACAGCTCCTTGCCTATGGAGCTACCATCAATATATTAATAAATGTAAGGTACAATGCAGGGGGAAATACAACAACTAGTCTGTTCACTACAGTGTGATCTCTACATTATTATTTGCATTGACATCCACACTCTCACTTTATTTAGGAACCAGTTCTACAGACATCATATCAATCAATTAATGAGTCTCCAGGGTAAAGCTAGTGTCATTGGCTAGTCAGTCAATCATTGTTGTGCTGCTATCTATCATGGCCGTGATTGACTGCTTGAAGAAGGCTGTGAGGACATGCAACCTCTACATTAAAGGGAACTATTTGCGTAAAAGGTTTCCAAAAACAGTTAAATGAAAAGTTCCTTGGGAAAGGAGAAAGGATTGGTGCATAATTAGTAAATAAAATATAGCACAAATAAAACTGCTTCTGCCAGCTTCCTGGTGCTTCATCACTATCTTTAATACTAATTATGGCCCAGGCCATACCTGTCAGATGAAAACTTGATGTGCTGTAGTTGGGGAAGGTAACTATAATTTTTTTGATGTGTGTGTGGGGGGTATATACAAGTATATCAGAGTTGTACAGGGAGGCCAAATAAGGAAAGAAGTATGTGCCCGCTCATTAATTGAAAGACATTACAGACGTTGGCAAACACTTCTTTTCGTTCCTGAAATGATCCTCCTTACCGCCCCTTTTCTTTTAATCATTACATTTTGCTTCCTGCTTGTACTTTGCCGTTTTCTAATAATCTCATTACCTTAAATGGCTTTTCTGCTTGTGATTTGGCAAGACATTGCAGATTAATGGGTACAATCTTTAAACGGGTAAGGTGCTGAGAATGATCTTGTTGATTTGTGGATTCAGTGTTTGGGTGTTTGGCATAGTAAATATTTACACACCCTCCCCTTCAGAAAAGTAAAAAGGAAAGCATCTGCTGAAAGGTAACAGTAAATTCACATTGCAATGAGATCATCTGTTTGTTTCTGAACGGAAAGTATTTGTTCACTAATCAGGGAATGTCATCCTGCTGCTGATATGTGGTAAGACACTTGGGTCCTTGGGGCTATTGACCATCATTAGGTCCTTATGTCTGATTATCAGAGCTGAGCCCACAGGGTCCGTGACTGCAAGTAACAGGGCCTGTGACCCCCTTCCATAGTCTCATTGATCAGCAGTGTTTACAGCTGATCACATGTATGCTGTAATTATACAGCTGATCGAGGTGGGGAGGGTGGTGTATCAGGGCTTAGCCTCCAATCTTCTATCTATCTATCTATCTATCCATGTCTATCTATCTATCTATGTATATCTATCAATCTATCTACCTATCTGTCTATCTCTCCATTTCAATCTTTCCATATCTATCTATTTATTTATCTGTCTATATATCTTAGTGGCAAGCAAAAGGATTTTCAAGGGGGGGTATTCCTAAATGGGTTACCACTGAACAAGCGTCGGGGAAACACTGTCAGGGTGAGGCCACACTGCACGCACAGGAATCGCGCACAAAATCGCGAGCGTTATCGCACGCGATTGTGTGCGCGATCTTGCGCGTTCGCGTTTTCGCCTTTCACGTTATGGACACCATGCGTTAACGCATCAAAAATGGTGAACGCATGCGTTACCATAACCGAACGGACGCACATCCATGCGCATCGGAAATCGCGGGAATTTTTGCGTTCCCGCGATTTCCATTTTAGCGAAAATCGCGGGCGCAAGCGCGAAACGCGTGCGCAAACGCGCGAAAAAACGCGCTAGTGTGGCCTAGCCCTCAGTGTCTATTTTTTAAATAGACACTGTAAATTTACAGCAAACATTATAATTTACTAGAGTTCCTAATTAAAGCACAGGAATACATCAACTGGAACTTGCATTGTGTGGTGCAATCTGAAATAGTTTAAAAAACAGTGGTCCAGACTAAGCCAGTACACCAGGCAATGAATTGTCCCGACCATTCCATATAACGGTATTGTGGTTGATAGGGTTGAAATATCAGCAGTACATTTCTTTCAATTGGATGAAAGTTTGATCAGGCTGTGTATAAATTTCAGCTAATCGTGCAGTCTTCTATGTGCTTCATGATCAGTTGCAGAAATATCAGCTGCGGCTGATGATATTTTGAACCGGACAACCATTGATTTAGTCGAAATTCTGCTTTGTTTTACATGCCTTAATCACAGGTGGCATTCACAGATGTCACAAAAGATTTGTTCTACATTCAATCCATTTAAGGCATGTCCACCCCCAAAACTATAATCCCCCAACTACTGGCCCCATCATGTGTGTAGTTGTAATCCTTACCTCACATCCCAGCTCCATATGGTTCTCCTGTAGTCCCCCCCCAAAGTCCCAAAAACTGCCCACCAGAGGATAGCAGAGTCCATATAGGACTCTGCCTCCTACCTGGCCTCCGGGAGAAGTTTGGCATGTGTACTGCAGCCCTTCTCCCCCTCCCTCCTCTCCCTCTCCTCCCTCTCCCTAGCATTAATCCCTTTATATAGTAATCCCCCTGGTCTCCCAGCCCCAACCGCATGATTTTTTATTTTGAAAGTGCCCCAAACTTTTCTTACCTCCCCTCTTTCCTCCTGCACTGAATGACTGGCAGCCGCGCCGTGATTGGCTGCCCCTCAGCCAATCACAGACGCGACTGCCGGTCCCGCCCCTCTGCTTGCATTCTCGCAAGCAGAGGCCCGCACGGCGGCGAAGGAAAGAGGGGAGGTAAGTAAAAGTTTGGGGCCCTTTATAAAAATCATGCGGTTGGGGCTGGGGGACCAAGGGGAAGGCTATATTAAAAAATAGAATTAAGGGTGGACATACCTTTAATTTATTATCAGCATAATTGCATTATGAAAATCTTCAGAGACCAATTACATATAAAATATAGGGCAATTGTTGTCAACGGTAAATTAAAGAGCATTTATAGCGTAGCATTTTTGTTGTATCCTTCTCCTGTTTTTTTAGATATCATTCGAAACATCTACATTTCAGCTGTCTTACAAGTGTTATTATCATAAACTCTTCTGCTGTGTGCAGTTTTTCTGTAACTGAAATAGCGCCAGTTGGATGTATGAATTAGATGGTTTGAAATTCTCCTTCCAGTGCTGACTCAGGGCTGACCCCTGATAGTGATTACTAAGCAAGCTTGACTTCTGAGAAAGTCATGTCAGATTGAAGGTGGAGTCAGTTAGAGTGGAGGGGAAAACATACAGCAACACACACACCCAGACAATTAGAGCTACTTACATGTATATAGATGAAGATGGGGCAAAGTCATTTTTACAGTATACGTAGTTCCTTAGTGGAGAGCTGTCAAAAAGTGCCGTGGCTAAAGATTCTCTCCTCCCATCTCTATGCAGTCACGCATACATAGGCAGGTTGACCAGGACATCAAAGACCTCCACACCTTTCCATTCCTTCCCTGCCATACTTTGAATTACAATCTTAAAAGACCATGTTACCTTTTGTTCACGTTACTGTATCCACATTCTGTTTGTAATGTGAACGACCTTTAAAAAAATCTTCAATTACCACAGTTGTGTTAAAAATAAACTTTATTACCATCTGTCAGAGAGTTCCCCATCACACCGAACAGGAAGCCTTCTTCATAACTGACTTAATCCTGAAACCGAAGTCATTTCCTTTTTTATTACTGCAGACTGCTTTTTGTTGTCACTTTTCCAATCCCAGTCCTGGACAAATCATAATAAATGTTTGTCTGAAATCCCAACCTTACTACAACCTTCTAACCCTCTGTAAAGTATTGTGGTCGTGGAGGCAAGACCTTCTTTGCAAACAGACGCCTGGGTTATTTAGCTGGAATTCAGTATGGCAGACACATGCACACTTTATTGCTTATGGAAACATGAAAAGCTTTAATTATTACTTGATAGTTCCTGTCTATTACTAGATTTGGCACAATGATATTTTCTTAGGCTGTTTTTGTAAATGCTTAGGGGTCAGGCTGAAAGGATGTTTAACTATAACTTGCTGTGGACCCCTTTGTTTATATAGTATGCCAGTGTGCAGATAATATGATATTGTATGGGGAATGTGCATTGATAATTTTTTCTATGTTTGGCCAGATCATAGCACTTCCTCTAAATGTAATTGTAATTAGCCATTGGAGAGCTTCCACAACATCAAATATCTTATAGTATATATATATATATAATGTACATATGTATGTGCGTGTTTACAGACTTCCCAACTGCATTTGAGGCTTCCGGGCAGGTGGTGGGGGGGTGTGACGTTAGTGATGTCATCTAGGGGGCGGAATTGGCATCTTAGAGGTTGGACAGAGGTGGGGTTAGGGGCATTCTGGGTTGAAGTAAAAAACCATGATATATGATGTTACGGCCAATGACTAATGAGTTACCTGTGAGCAGTGGAAACTCATATGAGCATATGTGAAAGAATATTGCTGGTCTTCGACCATACAGTGACCAAATCAATTGCAGATTCCAGTACATACTGCTTACATTATAGTAATAGTAATCCCTATTAAAGGAAATGGTTTTATAAAATGACCATATTCTAGGAAGTATACAACCACACAATGTTCCTTTCTTCGCCGAGTCGAAACCAGTCTGTTGCTTAATTTTTGTAGACCAATATAACAGGTAATAGCAGAGCGTCCCAGGTAGGTGAAAACGGTGCGATCCTAATGACTCCTGCCTGTTTGGAGTCCAGATTAGTCCATCAATAATTAGCTTCATTTTTTGTATACTAGAGACTTTCTGGTTCAATAAACTGTTACTGTCTGATTACTGTGGCATTTAAAGGCATCTATACTGAAAATAGGTTATTTTAAATTGATCATAGCTGGAAACAATAATTCTTCCCAACCACCACTGTATCATTTTTTGTTGATCTGCCACCTATTTCTTTAAATATCCAATCTAAAACGTATTATATTCAGCAGTCAATCAAGTTCCTGCTCTCAAAAACTATTCTTCTGTGCAACACATGCATATCAGAGTAAGTGCTACTACATTATTCAATTATAGATTAAGATGAGGCAAAGTCATTTTTTCAGTAGTATCCCTTTAATACCTCCCTTTACAAAGCAGATAGACCCTATGGATAAATACAAAGATACATGAGCTTTAGTTGTCCTTTAAGGAGAATCATTTTAATAAATAAAAACAGCAGAACAGAGCTTTATTTTCATAGCAGGTTTACAGTATATTGAAAGCCCAGGTACAGTACCACAGTAGTATACTATATGACTGTGTGTGTGGGTTTCTTATAAATTACAGTAGATTCTTTTCAAGGACCATGTCTCTTTAAGACTATATGTTATGAAAGCACTTTTGTAAATTAAGTGGTAAACAAGTCTTTCTGGTTTTCTCAGGACATTCTAGTCATTGACATGCATAATGCACCCACATGGCAATAAACAAATTACTGTGTTTAAATTTAGATATATGTGTAAGCATCTGCATTTAATATGGGTTACCTTGCAAATGAAAGTTTATGGTATAAATGATCTGCTTAACATTAAACATTCACAAATTAGTTTCATTGTCTTCCTGGGAGTAATGTCCCTGATGCGTACATATCATTATGACACCATTTTAAACATGTGTTTGTTAAATGGATTCATTTAATTACCTGGTGTAACTTCTAGATAACATAGATTGCATGCTTCCGGCTATTGGTTTTAATAAACCAGGCAGTCAGAAAGCAGATTATCATTAACACCTGTAAGGTGAATCTTGTAAATATAAAGTAACTTTTTATACAAAAATGTTCATGTTTTCCTATATATAATAAAAACTGTTTGACAACATTGATGTGACGGCATTGTGACTTTAATGTCAATACAAAGCCTTGTCTGACCAAACAAATGTTCTTTACGCTTTGAATGGCCACTGCTTTGCAGCTTACATGCCCTACCTATTATAGGGTACATGGTGATTCCTGCAAACCAGGAAAAGGAATAGGCAAAGTTAACAAAATACATATTTGTCAACAGTAACAAACTATTTAAGTTCACACGTTTAAATCACCTGCTGTCTTAACGCAATGTTTTTCATTTATTTCTCATTGTTTATATATGAAGCTAATGCATTGCGTTAATATCAGAGTGTGGTTAACAGTGAGGTTCTAATTGGTAAAGCCTTTTTCGTCCACTGTGTGAAGAGTTGATCCCCCCTGATACTTTAAACTGTCATGTGTGCCCTTGGAATTTATCTGCTAACCGTGACTCATACTTTCAAAAAGTCCTGCTCATTAATCTATTAATGCCGCAGTGAAAAGATCTGACCAATTTGTTAAATGATTTTTAGCACTGTATGTTAACTTGTATCCATGTTAATTTAGCGAATTCGTCGGATCTGGTCACAGGGTGAAGTTAAATGGCATAGAAGGAGAATACTGTTTTCCCACAATTCTGGCATTAGCGGTTCCTTCTGTTTAAGAGTGGATAACTTTTCTGTTCCCTTAAGATGAGTCTACCACATGCTATAAGCCCTGGGGCGGGTTACTTATGGTTTGGTTTAATTTACAAATGTATAGTAATAATAGTAATAATAGTTTGTAGACTGGAAAAGTTTAAAAGTAAGGCCAGAAAGAATGAGGTGTTAAAAATGTGAAGATTACTACTATAGTTAGTTAAAGGCTATGTCCACCCTAAAAATTTTTTTTTATATATGGTCCCCCCTGGGCTCCCAGCCCCAACCGCTATAATTTTTTTTTTAGAAAGCCCCCCAAACTCTACTTACCTCCCCTCTATCCTCCGCCGCGCTCCCGCCCTCTGCTTGCAAGGAAATGCAAGCAGAGGGGCGGGACCGGCAGCCGCGTCTGTGATTGGCTAGCGGCAGCCAATCACAGACGCGGCTGCGCCGCAGCTCACTCGCCGGAGGAAGGAGAGGTAAGTAAAGTTTGGGGAGCTTTCTAAAAAAAAAAATATGCGGTTGGGCTGAGACATGGGGGAAATGATTACTTAAGGGGTTTTATCTAGGGGGAGGGATAGTAGAACGAGGGAGAGGAAGGGGAGAGGAGGGGAGAGGGGAAGGGCTGATACGCAGGCAAAAATCTACCTGAGGCCAGCTAGCAGGCACGTCCATATGACTCTGCTAGCCTCCTGGTAGTCATTTTTTTGGACTTTGGGGGGGGACTACAGGAGAACCCTATGGAGCTGGGATGTGAGGTAAGGATTAACTACACTACATGGTGGGGCCAGTAGTTGGGGGATATAGTTTGGGGGTGGACATGCCCTTTAAAGGCACAATAGGCCGGGTAACAAAGATTTTTCTGGCCAACCAGACGATATTTCCGTGTGTCGTTGGTTGACTTGAAAAATGGAGGTGTTTTTGCAGGTGGGCATGCTGGTAATTCACTGGTGATTGTGCGGTCTCTTATAGTGCAGAAAAACAAGTGATCCAACCTGGCTAAGTCAGTCGGGACAGCCCTTAAAATTGGTAGAATTATCAACATCTCTAACCAGCCATTTTCTCCTCTATCTCTCTGAATACAGCACAGTTGGGAATTTAACTAGTGTGGATCCTTTATTATACCGGAAGATTTGGACTGGAGAATCCTATTGAATTATGGATTTCCTCTGGACTGCAGGCACTCCTGCATCTAAATATGATACTGTCTCTAAAACAAAGGTAAAATAACTTTAATAATTAAAGTAAACTGCATTTTGATATGTAGAATATTCCCAAGAGAAAGAATAATAGTCACAAAAGGTCTCTGTGCGTAAATGGCTGTGTGTAAATTTGCAATTCTAAAAGGAAAGCCTTTCAGTTTAAAACAAAAAAAAGAGAATTTCACAGCTTTCCATCCTCTCTTTTTACTTTACCTTTTTTTTTTAATTTAAGAACATTGACAGTTCTATCACGTTATTCACTGAAAAGCTTTTTCCATCCACAGGAAAGGATTGCATTATGGGAAACCGTTTCACACATGCTGAGAATTCACCCCTTTCTAAATGGAATTCATTTTCAATTCCTGATGTTGATTTTAACAAAGCTTCTGCACTGAAATTGGCTGCCTGAATGAGGATCCATACGTAGTTACCGCATACTGATACATTTCCCTTGTTCGCATTACTTCATTCTGTGCATTGAGTGATTAAAACCTATTTACATTGAAATGTACTATAAAAATCATGAACCTTATTTAAAATGACAGTCCCAAACATGATCTATTTATCCCCCATTTGTATTTGCAGGGTCGGATTTTCTTATAAAACAAAAACACACATTTTTTTATTTACTTGCCCTTTAAATATAAAAGTTCTCTTTTTAAACAAAATGTCATTAAAGAGAATAGCAGCTAAAGGGCCTGACTTCATATGGCCTTATAAGTCTTTTAAAGGAGATATTATGTGCATCTCCTTTAATTTCCTAACCCACTAACCTAAACCTTCCACGTGAATTGGCTGTGCATAAGAAAATGCTTCTAAAATACAGACTTCCTGCATGCAAGAGCACCAAATAGAGTCTGCAAACTGTGTGTGCCCATTGTCCTGCTGGATGGAGGATCCCCTATAGTTTAAGCCAATGATGCAGAAATGACTATGGACTGAGGACATGAAATGAATCAAACATCCTTGGAAGAGAAGGACCATTGAAGGACCTGAAAGGGCAGCTCATTACCGACCACAGCACACACAAAGCTAAGGGAATGAAATATATGGATTTTGTTACAATATAAATAATAAAAAATAACAATTTCCCCCCCATGAACTTCTCCTTCTTATAAAAGAACTGCCTTTCCACTCGTAGGCTCTAAAGCAGAATGTGTGTAGTATGTGTTGCATTTCTTCCCAAGGAAATAACGCTGCCTTTCAACCTTGACCTAGTTTTCTGACTCGGAACTCACAGAATCCATTATTTTTCCATAGCTCGCTGTTCCTTATCACTGAACGCGAGACATTCCCAGCTAATGACAATTCCAATTCCTCCATTGCCCTAGCGCTACTTGTTTTGTTAAATAGGGATATCAGCTGTAACCCCTCTATTTCCCCACTCAGTACTGGAAGATCATATTGGTTGGGCCGTGGATGACAGATTTGTAAGTATCAAATTTATAAGGCTTACCTCATGACGGAACACAAAACCAGACTACCTGCAATCAACTCAGCCAGGAAAACCAGGATAAAAAATGGCATACTGAAAGAAAGAGAAAAATGTTCTAGATGTATGTGCACTTTATATACCACACATATGACAAATCACATTTATTAAAGAGAATGGGGACAATTTACCCAGAGCTGCTGGGCAAATTTATGGAGTATAGGTCACGCTAAGCCGGTTAGCGAATATTAGCCTAGATGACAGGTTCGCAAAAGAGACCCACGTATCCGACGCTCGCAATTCAATCTCGTGTTTGCTCTAGTTTTAGCGCTAATAGCTGGCATTAAAATCCCCAGTGAGTAAATCCCTTTTTTCAGGATTACCCACGTTCACAAACGCGATATTGAATCGTGATCAGGCCATTTACCCAGAGCGATAGTGGCTCTGGGTAAATGAGCCTGAAAATGTAGCAATACTCTCTGGAGCTTAAACGGGATATACACATGCACGATAAATGGCAAATATCAGATTTGTTAATTAGCATGCAGTGTATGCTTCAAAATGACTGAACCAGTCGAACTTGGCTATTGGCTGGCAGGGGTGTCTCTCTAATGAGGCAATATGAGCAAAAATGCTCAGTGCAGCACCCCTGATAAACACCAGAGGCGGCAGGCAGAGCTCACTTTATTTTTTTTAAAGAAGACGGCAGGAATTATGGTATGGATAAAGGTCTTTTTGAGGAATTGTATAAATGCGCTGTGATGTGCAGTTTAAAAAGACCAAATGTTAACCACACCACATTCCTGGAAGCCGCACAACAGTGGTTTTGCGGTGTAGCACTTCATGGCGCCTAGTGGTACATAAGGGCAGACTCAAAAGTTTGGCGGCTGAAGTGTCAGGCGGGCAGTTAATGCTAGTCCTTACTGGTTCTCACTTTAAATAAACGGAGCCAATAATATTTTGTTAATGCGAGCACCTATCTCCAAACAAAGTATAGGGAGGTGGATTGATGAGTGCTATGCAATTCAATGCAATATACCAATGGATTCTTTAACTCTAGAGAACAAGATTCTTACAAGAGCAAGATGCTATCTCTAATAATTGCAGCAGTCAGTGCACACAATCATGCAATTAAACAGCAAAACTCCGTACAAGTTTAAGCATCCATGGGCTTCACGGCAGGTTGCAAAGCATCCAAAGAGACCGAAAACAATGATGGTAGTTCCGTTCCAATGAGCACATAGGGAGCATTGTAGAATTTTCAGCAAAAGGGAGATGTAGGTTCCTAAAGTAAGTTTTCCCCAGACGCCGACTGCTAGAAGGATAACTCCTGTGATCTGCAACAAAGTGAAAATCCAATTTATGAGAAAGAAACTAAAAATGTAGTAGGCAATTACATTACTGAGTGCTTGCCCTTAAGAAGCTACACAAACATGGCAACATGGGTTTTGTTAAATTAGATCTATTCTATGTCAGAATACAAAACAAATCGGTTAGATAAAAGATTGCAATCAGTGCTCAGACCATATGCCACACACTGCATCATATCTCTGTCATATCTCAGTATTGTCCATGAAAAGATAAAATAGATGGGGGGTGTACTCACTTTCGTGACGTACTGTATATAAAATTAAGAAGGACAAACAAAGTTTTAATGTAATTTTATAGAAAACACATTTAACATGCACCCTGTTCACTGGGACGTTACATTGAATTTGGTGGTAAAAATTTGGAGAAATCTCTTACTTACTTACCTTAGGCAGAGAAATATTAATGCATTGATATATTTGTGTATGCTGATGTAAGTCAATAAAGCTCTAAACCTGGATTAAGTTAATGTGTGTGCATCTGAAAGATATTGGAAGCCACTTATTTACAGTGTGAGTTTCTGTCTGGAGGTCTTTATAAGGCCAGGGCCACACAAGAGCCCTGGTAACACCTTCAAGTCAGCTAAAGCTTCAGTCTTCCCCATAGACTTGAACAAGACTAACAGTCAACAGTTGGCATGCACCATGGAAAAAAGGAAATGGAGGCAGCATCAATGATCAAAACTTATTTTTAGCTTTAGTTTTCCATTAACAGCTAACAAGTGTTTTTACATTTTCCAGAAGGTTATTACCCTGAGCAATCACCTTGACCACTGGGGAGCCGTCTTAATGCACAGAAATAAAAAGCAACTGAAATAGGATATTAAACGTAAGCCAGACAGAAATGCTTCCCTATAAACAGGATTGAAACTCTGCTCCCTAAGTAGCTGTCCAAGGACATAGCAGGATCTGCATAGGGAAGGACTGGATTTGTCCTCAACAAGACGGGAAAGTTCAATACAAGCTTCATGCACTCTGCATTACGGATTATTTACTAATCGAATCAAATGGAAATTATAAACTGCATGTTTCTTCTGGTAGAAGTTTTCTGTATTGTAACCCCCCCCCAGAGCTGATGTTTCGAATGAGTCAGCGGCTTGTTACAAAACTAGTTATAGAACCTAAATAAAAGTAAAAAGCAAATATAATCAAACATGTTAGGAGTAATAAGGCAACAATACAGCACCATGGATAGCTGACTTTAAGGCCAAAAATAATGGGAAAAATGGACTTTAAAGGGCATGTCTACCCTAAAGAAAAACTATTATATCTTTTAGGGCACCCTGCCAACCCCGACCACAATGTGAGATTGCTAAAAAAGAACCGAACACTACATACAGCCCTTTGCTCCTCTGGCGCCCTGATCCGACTCCCTGCTTGCCGGAATTGCAAACAGGAGTGGACCAGCAGCTGCATCTGTGTTTGCTGAGAGGCATTCACCGACACCGCTGCCTGCAATGCAGAGCACCGGGGAGTGGAGGGCTGCAAGTAGATTTCCAATTCATTTTTTAGTAATCTGACATAGCAGTTGGGGGTGGCAGGGGTAGCCTACAAACAGATAAAGTTTTATGTAGGTGGCAGGGCAGCCAGGAAGGGGGGAAAAGGGCTCCTCTCGCGCATGTCAAACTCCTCCAGGAAAAACAGATTAGAGGCAGAAACCTTTTGACAGGAGACAGCCCTACTCTTCAGTTTCCAGGACTTTGGCAGGCACTGCAGGGAACCATAAGGAGCATGTAAGGTAAGGATTTTTTTTAAACTTCCCAGTGGGGCCGATAGTGGGTTAAATTTTAGTTTTGGGGGTGGACATGCCCTTTAAGTTTCTTATCGGCTTTTCAGGGAGGCAGGAAGCTGACAGCTTGCACAGTGCATGACTACCTTCCCTATTTCTAATATTAAAGGAGATATTAACACCTGCACACTGAAGCTAGTGGTGAAGCAGCTGCTACAGTGGACCAGTTATGCCACAGGAGGTAGGAATAGAAATTCTGACCACTCTGAAAAATTGACTTTAAAATCTGAACAAGGTTTTAAAGTCACTTTTTTCCACTATCGTTGCCCTTTAAACTTTATAGAAGTTTTTAAAATATACCTATCTTATAGGCGTTGGGTCCATTCCTCAATTACCCAAACAAATTGGCTAAAACCTCAAGCACAACATTGACAATTTTAGCATTTCGTAATTATATATAACATTTTCAATAACAATTACGTGTTTCCATATATGATTGGACACATTTTACAGATTTGTAAAGGGGGTATTTCCCAAAGCCACAATAGTCCTGGGTAAATCTCCCGTGTGATCTAATATTGGATTTTCGCATGTTGGCAAATCCTAAAAGGGACTTATTTCCACTAGAAGTTGTGCAAATACATTGCAGCATCTGCACGTTGTCTTTGTTGATGCATGTGCATGTACTGCAAGTATGGTTTTAAACTCAGCAGCAGAACATTGGAGGCTGGCCCGTGCCCCCCACCCCGATCAGCTGTGTTTAAACACTATTGCTCGTATTGTAGTAGATATATGCGTGATCACTGTTTAAACATCCGGTACCGAAACGGCAGAACTCAGCTGATCGCAGAGACTATGGAAAGGGGTTCCCGGGCCCTCTTACCTCTCCACACAGGAGAGCGCAGTAGTTACGCCATGGTTAATTGTGCTAACCTCTACTGAGTAGGTAAGTGAGAGTTTAACACCTCATATTACTGCTGTGGCCGCGGGAAATGAGGCCAACAGGAATCATAAAAAACCTAGTTGGGCAATGCCAAACAGCATATTTATGGGGCAGTTTTACTTGTCAGTGAAAGTGAATTGTCATTTGCATGGGCCTTTCTAGATATTTTTATAATGCATTTTAATGCCATGGGGGGGAATAGTCTCTTTACAGTGAGATGAAACTAAAAAACAGCCTCAGTTATTTCCTGGCTTTGGTTATTGATCTCCCCCAAAGCCCAGGAGATATTGAATTTGCTTGGTTCATCCAAAAAACGAAACACTGTATCCGGGTTGGATTGTTGGCTGGGAGAAAAAAACAGTTGTAATTACCGATCCAGAAATTCTCCCAAGGAGTATCTAATGTATGTTCCTTCCTCCCAAGAGAAATGTTTATAAAAAATACAATCAGGAACTAGGAGTTGTAAATTAAAGGAAACAAAAGGTAAAATAAATATATATCATAGCAAATATTATAGCAAACAGTTACTGTAGATGTTTCCCACATTAAACAGCAAGTACACTTTTTTTTTTTTTTTAATTTGCCCATTACTGGATTACTTTAGATATCTTAAGCATTTCCATCTCAGCGCATCAGAGCCTTTGCTGTAGCTGGAAAGGTGACAGTGGTAAATGTGAACTGCATGGTGGGAAATTCCCTACCAATACTGCCGCATAGTGTTATGAGCATGCTTGCCCTCCAGATAGCCTGGAGGGGTGGGGGACTACTGAGCCTGAGCTCCTGAGATAGAGAAAGTGCTGCTTACATGTATTTTTAAAGACCTTTTTTTTCTTTAGACCCTTTTCAAGCTGCTTTTGCACCCTCAATTAGTGTGAATGAAGTCCTAGTTGTGCACCTTGACTATACCATTTGAATATAATATAATCTCCAAGCATATAGCACCAGGCATATACACATGAACTGTGAGTGCACACATCTATAAAGATATTATATATCCCTTATATTATTTAATTTATAATTTCATGGGGAATACTTGGGTTTTTCGGATGTTGGTGGGTAAAAGTAATATACATAGGGACAGTGTTTAGTGTTGTTTAAGCACTAATAAATAGTTATATCAATATTAACAAATATGTAGTAATGAGGGGGATATCTATAGATCAGAGATAGGCAACCAGTAGATTTCCAGATGTTTGGAAACTACGATTCCCAGAATTCCCTAACTACAGACTGCTTGTAGAGAATGCTGGGAGTTGTAGTTTGAATTCCCTAACTACAGAGTGCTTGTAGAGGAATGCTGGGAGTTGTAGTTTTCAAACATCTGGAGATCTACTGGTTGCTTATCCCTGCTATACATGATAGGGGAACTGAAAGGAAAACATTTCCATGCCGACTTCTCAAAACAGTGAAGTGAGTTTTTTAATCATTTATTACATTATTTAAGCAATAGACCCATAGAAGCCATGAACCTGTGTCCTGAACTGATAAACGTAATAAGACTGAAACATGACAGGATAGTCTGGGTTCTTTATAGGACCTTACATTTACCAGTAGTGATCCCTCTCTAACACATTGACCAATAGTGATCCCTCTAACACATTGACCAATAGTGATCCCTCTCTAACACTTTTACTAATAGTGATCCCTCTCTAACAGAATTCCTGGTGAAGCTGTGAGTTAATGGAGAGGGTGAGTGCTGAAAGACAGATTGATACCTTTAATTATAGAATGATCCAAGGATCTCCTAATTAAAGGGAAAGATTGATTCAAGCTCTGCACAACGTTGTATTTCAGTGGTGTTTATACTGAACTATAATACTCTATCCAGTGTACAATAAATAGATCAAGAATAGAGATGGACTGGATCGCGGATCTGAACCCAGTTCCGCGACGGATTCCGTGAATCATGGCTTTTGCGGGAATTCTGCTTTGCAGATTTTTTCTAGACGCATTTTCGAAAATTCAAAGAACATTTAAAGGAATTTTTGAAATTTTGTAAAATTATACAGCAACTTACAGTTAAATAGTTTTGGGACACGGAAAATGGGTGGGGAAAAGACAATTAGATTCTTTCTGAAAGAATCTGATTGTAACCAATTCTGATTAGAAAATAATCTAATTGGTTACTATACCAAATCAGATTATTTCTAAAAGAATCTGATTGTAAATAATTCTGATTGGTTACAATTAGATTCTTCCAGAAAGCATACCAATCAAATTCTTTCTGAAAGAATCTGACTAACCATTCTAATTGGTTACAATCAGCTTTTTTTTTTAAAGCTAGGTGCACACAGTACGATTTCTGAAAGATGACACCATCTTTCAAAGATCTGTATACACACAGTCCCGAGAACGCTCGGGACTGTGTGTTCCATCGGCTGCGCTAGACTCCTCTATAGGGAGTCTAGCGCGGCCGATGGAAATTTTCGGTCTTTGCCGAACGTTCGGCCGACACGATCGTTCGGTGTCCGCGCTCATTCGGGAAACGAAGGTACACACATACGATAAAGCCCCGATGCCGCCGATTCCAACGGTATCAGTGCTTTATCGTTTCTGTGTGTACCCAGCTTTAGAAAGAATATTATTGGTATACCAATCAGATTATTTTCCAATCAGAATTGGTTACAATGAGATTCATTCAGAAACAATCTGATTGGTTAGTATACTAATCAGTTCTTTCACAATCACAATTGGTTACAATCAGATTCTTCTAGAAAGCATACCAATAAGATTATATCTGATTGTAACCAATTCTGATTAGATACAATTAGATTCTTCAGGAAGTATCTGATTTCTATACTAACCAATCAGATTCTTTTCCAATCAGAATTGATTTCAATCAGCTTATTTCAGAAAGAGTCTAATTGGTTAGTATACCAATCAGATTATTTAGAAAATAATCTGATTGTAATTAATTCTGATAGTTAAAATCAGATTCTTCCAGAAAGCAGACAATAAGATTCTTTCTGAATCTTTTTGGGGCCACTTTTATTTAACATGTTTTTCAATGATTTAGGAGGTTGGAATTGATAAGATGGCTGATAAAAAAAATATGTAAGGGTGGCCATACATCAGTGGATATTACTTACCCGACGAGCGCTCATGTGACGTTCATCGATCGTGCCGGAACCGCCTCTTCCGATCTTATATTCGACCAACACGTGATCGCAAAATCCCATTTATTTTGCGATCGCATGTCGGTCGAATATAAGATCGGGAGAGGCGGTTCTGGCAGGATCGATGAACGGCACGTGAGCGCTCGGTCGGGTACGTAATATCGCACAGATGTATCACCACAGACTAGAAACCAGACAAAGGGCCTCTCCTGGCACAGTTTCTAGTAGGAGTAAAAAGGTAAAGAGTGGGGTAAGAAATCCATAAATTAGAAATCATCAGCTTTACCTCAGCGGCGATGACAATAGTTCAGGATATTTAGGGGGCGATGTATATCGGCTGATATCTGGCTGAATAAGTGCAAAACCCACTCAAACCTAATGTATTAAGTGGTGGCTGTGCCATTTCCAAAACTTTTTGTAAATAGCCTCTTCTATATGGGCTACACCGTGCTAACCATTTGCTCAATTCTGAAAGCCTTTTCTATGGTGTCTTATCAGACTGGCAGCCTTCGGTGCAGCAATGCAAATAAGTTGGCGGGAGCACACTAATTCATTTCAGTGCTTTATTGAGCAAAAAACATACAACGTTCCTGAGGAAGGGGAAGTCATATCCCCGAAACGTTGTATGTTTTTTGCTCAATAAAGCACTGAAATGAAGTAGTGTGCGTCGCCAATTTATTTGCATTGCCGTATTCTGTGGCCCTTGAGGTGGAGGGCTGGGAGGATTGCACCTATCATTGAAGGCCGTGCCAAAAGGGGTGTGCTTGAATGTACTCTATGGAATATTTGGACAGCCTTCTTGCGGTGCAGTAAGTTTCACAAAGGAGTTTACAGCATTGTGGTGTTGCGGTTTTTAAGTAGCACCGATTTTCTGCATTAGTGTAGAAAAAAAGAAAAGAAAAAGTGAGTAAATGGCTATTGATCACAAGGCACTTTAACTACAGAACACTTTTTTAAAGGACAAACTAACCTTTTTTAATCTAAGGTTAATTAATTCTCAAGAGACGAGACATTTTCTCAGATTCTGACTGAGCCAACTAATTCTAAATGATTATAATTGTAATTGTAAATAGACAGGGATAACCGGCCATAGCAAATCATTACTCATTCGGCAAGTTCTGCTTCCAGTATCAGATTTATTAGATGCCGTGAATGTTGGTGTACCAATAAAACATTGGTACTCAATAGAAAAGTGTGAAGTGTATTGCCCAGGTTCACTCTCTGTACAGGAGGACGCTTTAAAAACATGATTACTTTATTGTTGGGGCTTCTCTGGGATTCCTTTTAAATCTGTTGTTCAATCTTCCATATCAGAGCAGAGGGTTTATTTAAAAATACTGACAAATGCTCAGTACAATGAAACCGTGCGGGAAAAGACACATAAAGGGAACTGCCTGTGAATACAAAGTGAGCTGGAAACGGCCCTCTAAATCTCAACAAAAACAATCATTCACTCTAACAAATTTAATTCAAATCATGATCTGCAAATAACATCTTTCCATTCCTTAGGCTGCAAACACATTAACAAAAATGGATTTGAATTTTGTTTCTCCAAACATCCTATTTGGGTTCCATTACAATGTGTGCAGATATCTTTATTCCTTAGTCTCAAAGTTCTCAAATTCTCCTTTTCCCTCCCTAAAGCCCATGTAGTATAATAATCATATGACAAGTGAAAAAATATAGGGCCCCACAGGCAAATGGGGTTGAGTTGTGTCATTCACCAGAAAACTGCTGGACATTGTAAGGTGCTTTAAGTAATTACTTCTATATTCTTTAGACTGTACAGAGATACCAAGGCAAGTTCTCTGCTAACAAAAGCAAATACCATTATTTATTAGGAGAGGTGACGGAGATAACATTTGGTCACATGATTGTTTATGCTGTGCTGGAGAGCAAATTTATATCCATACGTGTATAGTAAGATATACTTCAACAAAAATCTTACTACATGTATGCAACGTATGGATATAAATTTGCTCTCCAGCACAGCATAAACAATCATGTGACCCAATGTTATCTCCGTCACCTCTCCTAATAATATAATGGTATTTGCTTTGTGTGGCAGAGAACTGCATACATGTAGTAAGATTTTGTTGAAGTATATCTTACTATACACGTATGGATATAAATTTGCTCTCCAGCACAGCATAAACAATCATGTGACCCAATGTTATCTCCGTCAACCTCTCCTAATAATATAATGGTATTTGCTTGTGTGTAGGCAGAGAACTTGCCTTGGTTATCTCTGTACAGTCTATAAGAATATAGAAGGTGAATATACTTAAAGCACCTTACAATGTCCAGCAGTTTTCTGGTGAATGACACAACTCAACCCCATTTGCCTGTGGGGCCCTATATTTATTTCACTTGTCATATGATTATTATACTTACATGGGCTTTAGGAGGGAGAAAGGAGAATTTGAGAACTTTGAGACTAAGGAATAAAGAATAATTCTGCCACCAATTGTAATGGAACCAAATAGGATGTTTGGAGAAACAAAATTCAAATCCATTTTTGTTAATGTGTTTGCAGCCTAAGGAATGGAAAGATGTTATTTGCAGATCATGATTTGAATTAAATTTGTTAGAGTGAATGATTGTTTTGTTGAGATTAGAGGGCCGTTTCCAGCTCACTTTGTATTCACAGGCAGTTCCCTTTATGTGTCTTTTCCCGCACGGTTTCATTGTACTGAGCAGTTTGTCAGTAGTTTATAAATTAAACCTCCTGCTCTGATATGGAAGATTGAACAACAGATTTAAAAGGAATCCCCAGAGAAGCCCCAGACATAAAGTAATCATGTTTTTAAAGCGTCCTCCTGTACAGAGAGTGAACCTGGGCAATACACTTCATCACTTTTCTATTGAGGTACCAATGTTTTATTGTGTACACCAACATTCACGGCATCTTAATAAATCTGATACTGGAAGCAGAACTTGCCGAATGAGTAATGATTATCTGCCTGGTTATCCCTGTCTATTTACAATTACAATTATAATCATTTAGAATTAGTTGGCTCAGTCAGAATCTGAGAAAATGTCTCGTCTCTTGAGAATTAATTAACCTTAGATATAAAAAAGGTTAGTTTGTCCTTTAAAAAGTGTTCTGTAGTTAAAGTGCCTTGTGATCAATAGCCATTTACTCACTTTTTCTTTTCTTTTTTCTACACTAATGCAGAAAATCGTGCTACTTAAAAACCGCAACACCACAATGCTGTAAACTCCTTTGTGAAACTTACTGCACCGAAGGCTGTCCAAATAATTCCGATAGAGTACATTCAAGCACACCCCTTTTGGCACGGCCTTCAATTGATAGGTGCAATCCTCCCAGCCCTCCACCTCAAGGGCCACAGAAATACGGCAATGCAAATAAATTGGCGACGCACACTACTTCATTTTCAGTGCTTTATTGAGCAAAAAACATACAACGTTTCGGGGGATATGACTTCCCCTTCCTCAGGAACGTTGTATGTTTTTTGCTCAATAAAGCACTGAAAATGAATTAGTGTGCTCCGCCAACTTATTTGCATTGCTGCACCGAAGGCTGCCAGTCTGATAAGACACCATAGAAAAGGCTTTCAGAATTGAGCAAATGGTTAGCACGGTGTAGCCCATATAGAAGAGGCTATTTACAAAAAGTTTTGGAAATGGCACAGCCACCACTTAATACATTAGGTTTGAGTGGGTTTTGCACTTATTCAGCCAGATATCAGCCGATATAGCATCGCCCCCTAAATATCCTGAACTAATCGCCCGCTGAGGTAAAGCTGATGATTTCTAATTTATGGATTTCTTACCCCACTCTTACCTTTTTACTCCTACTAGAAACTGTGCCAGGGAGGCCTTTGTCTGGTTTCTAGTCTGGGGTGATACATCTGTGCGATATTACGTACCCGACCGAGGCTCACGGCCGTTCATCGATCCTGCCAGAACCGCCTCTCCCGATCTTATATTCGACCGACATGCGATCGCAAAAATAAATGGGATTTTGCGATCACGTGTTGGTCGAATATAAGATCGGGAGAGGCGGTTCCGGCACGATCGATGAACGTCACATGAGCGCTCGGTCGGGTAAGTAATATCGCACTGATGTATGGCCACCCTTACATATTTTTTTTATCAGCCATCTTATCAATTCCAACCTCCTAAATCATTGAAAAACATGTTAAATAAAAGTGGCCCCAAAAAGATTCAGAAAGAATCTTATTGGTCTGCTTTCTGGAAGAATCTGATTTTAACTATCAGAATTAATTACAATCAGATTATTTTCTAAATAATCTGATTGGTATACTAACCAATTAGACTCTTTCTGAAATAAGCTGATTGAAATCAATTCTGATTGGAAAAGAATCTGATTGGTTAGTATAGAAATCAGATACTTCCTGAAAGAATCTAATTGTATCTAATCAGAATTGGTTACAATCAGATATAATCTTATTGGTATGCTTTCTAGAAGAATCTGATTGTAACCAATTGTGATTGTGAAAGAATCTGATTAGTATACTAACCAATCAGATTGTTTCTGAATGAATCTCATTGTAACCAATTCTGATTGGAAAATAATCTGATTGGTATACCAATAATATTCTTTCTAAAGCTGGGTACACACAGAAACGATAAAGCACTGATACCGTTGGAATCGGCGGCATCGGGGCTTTATCGTTATGTGTGTACCTTCGTTTCCCGAATGAGCGCGGACACCGAACGATCGTGTCGGCCGAACGTTCGGCAAAGACCGAAAATTTCCATCGGCCGCGCTAGACTCCCTATAGAGGAGTCTAGCGCAGCCGATGGAAACACACAGTCCCGAGCGTTCTCGGGACTGTGTGTATACAGATCTTTGAAAGATGGTGTCATCTTTCAGAAATCTGTACTGTGTGCACCTAGCTTTAAAAAAAAAAGCTGATTGTAACCAATTAGAATTGGTTAGTCAGATTCTTTCAGAAAGAATTTGATTGGTATGCTTTCTGGAAGAATCTAATTGTAACCAATCAGAATTATTTACAATCAGATTCTTTTAGAAATAATCTGATTTGGTATAGTAACCAATTAGATTATTTTCTAATCAGAATTGGTTACAATCAGATTCTTTCAGAAAGAATCTAATTGTCTTTTCCCCAGACCATTTTCCGTGTCCCAAAACTATTTAACTGTAAGTTGCTGTATAATTTTTACAAAATTTTCAAAAATTCCTTTAAATGTTCTTTGAATTTTCGAAAATGCGTCTAGAAAAAAATCTGCAAAGCAGAATTCCCGCAAAAGCCATGATTCACGGAAATCCGTCGCGGAACTGGGTTCAGATCCGCGATCCAGTCCATCTCTATTCTTGATCTATTTATTGTAACATTGGATAGAGTATTATAGTTCAGTATAAACACCACTGAAATACAACTGTTGTGCAGAGCTTGAATCAATCTTTCCCTTTAAATTAGGAGATCCATTGGATCATTCTATAATTAAAGGTATCAATCTGTCTTTCAGCACTCACCCTCTCCATTAACTCACAGCTGTCACCAGGAATTCTGTTAGAGAGGGATCACTATTGGTCAATGTGTTAGAGAGGGATCACTATTGGTCAATGTGTTAGAGAGGGATCACTATTGGTAAATGTGAGGTCCTATAAAGAACCCAGACTATCCTGCCATGTTTCAATCTTATTACATTTTATCAGTTCAGGACACAGGTTCATGGCTTCTATGGGGTCTATTGCTTAAATAATGTAATAAATGATTAAAAAACTCACTTCACTGTTTTAGAGAAGTCGGCATGGAAATGTTTTCCTTTCAGTTCCCCTATCATGTATAGCAGGGATAAGCAACCAGTAGATCTCCAGATGTTTGAAAACTACAACTCCCAGCATTCCTCTACAAGCACTCTGTAGTTAGGGAATTCAAACTACAACTCCCAGCATTCCTCTACAAGCAGTCTGTAGTTAGGGAATTCTGGGAATCGTAGTTTCCAAACATCTGGAAATCTACTGGTTGCCTATCTCTGATCTATAGATATCCCCCTCATTACTACATATTTGTTAATATTGATATAACTATTTATTTAGTGCTTAAACAACACATAAACACTGTCCCTATGTATATTACTTTTACCCACCAACATCCGAAAAACCCAATGTATTCCCCATGAAATTATAAATTTAAATAATATAAGGGATATATATATATCTTTATAGATGTGTGCACTCACAGTTCATGTGTATATGCCTGGTGCTATATGCTTGGAGATTATATTATATTCAAATGGTATAGTCAAGGTGCACAACTAGGACTTCATTCAACACTTAATTGAGGGTGCAAAAGCAGCTTGAAAAGGGTCTAAGAAAAAAAAAGGTCTTTAAAAATACATGTAAGCAGCACTTTCTCTTATCTCAGGAGCTCAGGCTCAGTAGTCCCCCACCCCTCCAGGCTATCTGGGAGGGCAAGCATGCTCAGTAATCACTATGCGGCAGTATTGGTAGGGGAATTTCCCACCATGCAGTTCACATTTACCAACTGTCACCTTTCCAGCTACAGCAAAGGCTCTTGATTGACAGCTGAGATGGAAATGCTTAAGATATCTAAAGTAATCCAGTAATGGGCAAATTAAAAAAAAAAAAAAAAGTGTACTTGCTGTTTAATGTGGGAAACATCTACAGTAACTGTTTGCTATAATATTTGCTATGATATATATTTATTTTACCTTTTGTTTCCCTTTAATTTACAACTCCTAGTTCCTGATTGTATTTTTTATAAACATTTCTCTTGGGAGGAAGGTAACATTAGATATCTCCTTGGGAGAATTTCTGGATCGGTAAAATTACAATGTTTTTTTCCTTCCCAGCCAACAATCCAACCACGGATACAGTGTTTCGTTTTTTTGGATGAACCAAGCAAATTCAATATCTCCTGGGCTTTGGGGGAGATCAAGTAACCAAAGCCAGGAATAACTGAGGCTGTTTTTAGTTTCATCTCACTGTAAAGAGACTATTCCCCCCCATGGCATTAAAATGCATTATAAAAATATCTAGAAAGGCCCATGCAAATGACAATTCACTTTCACTGACAAGTAAAACTGCCCCATAAATATGCTGTTTGGCATTTGCCCACTAGGTTTTTTTATGATTCTGTTGGCCTCATTTCCCGCGGCCACAGCAGTAATATGAGGTGTTAAACTCTCACTTACCTACTCAGTAGAGGTTAGCACAAAATTAACCAGTGGCGTAACTACTGCGCTCTCCTGTGTGGGAGAGGTAAGAGGGCCCGGGAACCCCTTTCCATAGTCTCTGCGATCAGCTGAGTTCTGCCGGTTCGGTACCGGATGTTTAAACAGCTGATCACGCATATATCTTTACTAAATACGAGCAATCAGCTGTTTAAACACAGCTGATCGGGGGTGGGGGGCACGGGCCAGCCTCCAATGTTCTGCTGCTGAGTTTAAAACCATACTTGCAGTACATGCACATGCATCAACAAAGACAACTGTGCAGATGCTGCAATGTATTTGCACAACTTCTAGTGGAAATAAAGTCCCTTTTAGGATTTGCCAACATGCGAAAATCCAATATTAGATACACAAAGGGAGATTTACCCAGGACTATTGTGGCTTTGGGTAAATACCCCCCTTTACAAATCTGTAAAATGTGTCCAATCATATATGGAAACACGTAATTGTTATTGTAAAAATGTTATATATAATTACAGAAATTGCTAAAATTGTCAATGTTGTGCTTGAGGTTTTAGCCAATATTGTTTGGGTAATTGAGGAATGGACCCAACGCCTATAAGATAGGTATATTTTAAAAACTTCTATAAAGTTTAAAGGGCAACGATAGTGGAAAAAAGTGACTTTAAAACCTTGTTCAGATTTTAAAGTCAATTTTTCAGAGTGGTCAGAAATTCTATTCCTACCTCCTGTGTGCATAACTGGTCCATCTGTAGCAGCTGCTTCACCACTAGCTTCAGTGTGCAGGTGTTACTATCTCCTTTAATATTAGAAATAGGGAAGGTAGTCATGCACTGTGCAAGCTGTCAGCTTCCTGCCTCCCTGAAAAGCCGATAAGAAACTTAAAGGGCATGTCCACCCCCAAAACTAAAATTTAACCCACTATCGGCCCCACTGGGAAGTTTAAAAAAAATCCTTACCTTACATGCTCCTTATGGTTCCCCTGCAGTGCCTGTCCAAAGTCCTGGAAACTGAAGAGTAGGGGCTGTCTTCCTGTCAAAAGGTTTCTGCCTCTAATCTGTTTTTCCTGGAGGGATTTTGACATGCGCAGAGGAGCCCTTTTCCCCCCTTCCTGGCTGCCCTGCCACCTAGCATAAAAACTTTTATCTGTATTGTAGGCTACCCCTGCCCACCCCCAACTGCTATGTCAGATTACTAAAAAATGAATTGGAAATCTACTTGCAGCCCTCCACTCCCGCGGTGCTCTGCATTGCAGGCAGCTGTGTCGGTGAATGGCCTCTCAGCAAATCACAGATGCAGCTGCTGGTCCGACTCCTGTTTGCAATTTCCGGCAAGCAGGGAGTCGGATCAGGGCGCCAGAGGAGCAAAGGGCTGTATGTAGTGTTCGGATTCTTTTTTTAGCAATCTCACATTGTGGTCGGGGGTTGGCAGGGGTGCCCTAAAAGATATAATAAGTTTTTCTTTAGGGTAGACATGCCCTTTAAAGTCCATTTTTTCCATTATTTTTGGCCTTAAAGTCAGCTATCCATGGTGCTGTATTGTTGCCTTATTACTCCTAACATGTTTGATTATATTTGCTTTTTACTTTTTATTTAGGTTCTATAACTAGTTTTGTAACTAAGCCGCTGACTCATTCGAAACATCAGCTCTGGGGGGGGGGTTACAATACAGAAAACTTCTACCAGAAGAAACATGCAGTTATAATTTATCCATTTGATTCTGATTAGTAAATAATCCGTAATGCAGAGTGCATGAAGCTTGTATTGAACTTTCCCGTCTTGTTGAGGACAAATCCAGTCCTTCCCTATGCAGATCCTGCTATGTCCTTGGACAGCTACTTAGGGAGCAGAGTTTCAATCCTGTTTATAGGGAAGCATTTCTGTCTGGCTTACGTTTAATATCCTATTTCAGTTGCTTTTTATTTCTGTGCATTAAGACGGCTCCCCAGTGGTCAAGGTGATTGCTCAGGGTAATAACCTTCTGGAAAATGTAAAAACACTTGTATAGCTGTTAATGGAAAACTAAAGTCTAAAAATAAGTTTTGATCATTGATGCTGCCTCCATTTCCTTTTTTCCATGGTGCATGCCAACTGTTGACTGTTAGTCTTGTTCAAGTCTATGGGGAAGACTGAAGCTTTAGCTGACTTGAAGGTGTTACCAGGGCTCTTGTGTGGCCCTGGCCTTATAAAGACCTCCAGACAGAAACTCACACTGTAAATAAGTGGCTTCCAATATCTTTCAGATGCACACACATTAACTTAATCCAGGTTTAGAGCTTTATTGACTTACATCAGCATACACAAATATATCAATGCATTATAAATATTTCTCTGCCTTAAGGTAAGTAAGTAAGAGATTTCTCCAAATTTTTACCACCAAATTCAATGTTAACGTCCCAGTGAACAGGGTGCATGTTAAATGTGTTTTCTATAAAAATTACATTAAAACTTTGTTTGTCCTTCTTAATTTTATATACAGTACGTCACGAAAGTGAGTACACCCCCCATTCTATTTTATCTTTTCATGGACAATACTGAAGATATGACAGAGATATGATGCAGTGTGTGGCATATGGTCTGAGCACTGATTGCAATCTTTTATCTAACCGATTTGTTTTGTATTCTGACATAGAATAGATCTAATTTAACAAAACCCATGTTGCCATGTTGTGTAGCTTCTTAAGGGCAAGCACTCAGTAATGTATTATGCCTACTACATTTTTAGTTTTCTTTTCTCATAAATTGGATTTTTCACTTTGTTGCAGATCACAGGAGTTATCCTTCTAGCAGTCGGCGTCTGGGGAAAACTTACTTTAGGAACCTACATCTCCCTTATTGCTGAAAATTCTACAAATGCTCCCTATGTGCTCATTGGAACTGGAACTACCATCATTGTTTTCGGTCTCTTTGGATGCTTTGCAACCTGCCGTGGAAGCCCATGGATGCTTAAACTTGTACGGAGTTTTGCTGTTTAATTGCATGATTGTGTGCACTGACTGCTGCAATTATTAGAGAGTAGTCATCTTGCTCTTGTTAAGAATCTTGTTCTCTAGAGTTAAGAATCCATTGGTAATTTGCATTGAATTGCATAGGCACTCATACAATCCACCTCCCTATACTTTGTTTGGAGATAGGTTGCTCGCATTAACAAAATTATTATTGGCTCCGTGTATTTTAAAGTGAGAGACCAGTAAGGACTAGCATTAACTGCCCGCCTGACACTATCAGCCAGCCAAACTTTTGAGTCCTGCCCTTATGTACCACTAGGCGCCATGAAGTGCTACACCGCAAACCACTGTTGTGCGGCTTCCAGGAATTGGTGTGGTTAAACATTTGGTCTTTTTAAACTGCACATCACAGCGGCATTTATACAATTCCTCAAAAAGACCTTTATCCATACCATAATTCCTGCCGTTCTTCTTTAAAAAAAATTAAAGTGAGCTCTGCCTGCCGCCTCTGGTGTTTATCAGGGGTGCTGCACTGAGCATTTTGCTCATATTGCCTCATTAGAGAGACACCCCTGCCAGCCAATAGCCAAGTTCGACTGGTTCAGTCATTTTGAAGCTATACACTTGCATGCTAATTAACAAATCTGATATTTGCCATTTATCGTGCATGTGTATTCCCGGTTAAGCTCCAGAGAGTATTGACTACATTTTCAGGCTCATTTACCCAGAGCCACTATCGCTCTGGGTAAATGGCCTGATCACGATTCAATATCGCGTTTGTGAACGTGGGTAATCCTGAAAAAAGGGATTTACTCACTGTGGGATTTTAATGCCAGCTATTAGCGCTAAAACTAGAGCAAACACGAGATTGAATTGCGAGCGTCGGATACGTGGGTCTCTTTTGCGTAACCTGTGCATCTTAGGCTAATATTCGCTACCGCTTAGCGTGACCTATACTCCATAAATTTGCCCAGCAGCTCTGGGTAAATTGTCCCCATTCTCTTTAATAAATGTGATTTGTCATATGTGTGGTATATAAAGTGCACATACATCTAGAACATTTTTCTCTTTCTTTCAGTATGCCATGTTTTTATCCCTGGTTTTCCTGGCTGAGTTGATTGCAGGTATTTCTGGGTTTGTGTTCCGTCATGAGGTAAGCCTTATAAATTTGATACTTACAAAACTGCATGTCCCACGGCCCAACCAATATGATCTTCCAGTACTGAGTGGGGAAATAGAGGGGTTACAGCTGATATCCCTATTTAACAAAACAAGGTAGCGCTAGGGCAATGGAGGAATTGGAATTGTTCATTAGCTGTGGAATGTCTCGCGTTCAGTGATAAGGAACAGCGAGCTATGGAAAAATAATGGGATTCTGTGAGTTCCGAGTCAGAAAACTAGGTCAAGGTGAAAGGCAGCGTTATTTCCTTGGAAGAAAATGCAACACATACTACACACATTCTGCTTTAGAGCCTACGAGTGAAAGGCAGTTCTTTTATAAGAAGGAGAAGTTCATGGGGGGGAAATTGTTATTTTTTATTATTTATATTGTACAAAAATCCATATATTTCATTCCCTTAGCTTTGTTGTGCTGTGGTCGGTAATGAGCTGCCCTTTCAGGTCCTTCAATGGTCCTTTCTCTTCCAAGGATGTTTGATTCATTTCAATGTCCTCAGTCCATAAGTCATTTCTGCATCATTGGCTTAAACTATAAGGGGGATCCTCATCCAGCAGGACAATGGGCACAACAGTTGCAGACTCTATTTGGTGCTCTTGCATGCAGGAAGTCTGTATTTTAGAAGCATTTTCTTATGCACAGCCAAATCACGTGGAAGGTTTAGGTTAGTGGGTTAGGAAATTAAAGGAGATGCACATAATATCTCCTTTAAAAGACTTAATAAGGGCCATATGAATGTCAGGCCCTTTAGCTGCTATTCTCTTTTAATGACATTTTGTTTAAAGAGGAACTTTTATATTTAAAGGGCAAGTAAATAAAAAAATGTGTGTTTTGTTTTATAAGAAAATCCGACCCTGCAAATACAAATGGGGGATAAATAGATCATGTTTGGGACTGTCATTTTAAATAAGGTTCATGATTTTTATAGTACATTTCAATGTAAAATAGGTTTTAATCACTGCAATGCACAGAATGAAGTAATGCGAACAAGGGAAATGTATCAGTATGCGGTAACACGTATGGATCCTCATTCAGGCAGCCAATTTTCAGTGCAGAAGCTTTGTTGAAATCAACATCAGGAATTGAAAATGAATTCCATTTAGAAAGGGTGAATTCTCAGCATGTGTGAAACGGTTTCCCATAATGCAATGCCTTTCCTGTGGATGGAAAAAGCTTTTCAGTGAATAACGTGATAGAACTGTCAATGTTCTTAAAATTAAAAAAAAAAGGTAAAGTAAAAAGAGAGGATGGAAAGCTGTGAAATTCTCTTTTTTTGTTTTAAACTGAAAGGCTTTCCTTTTAGAATTGCAAATTTACACCAGCCATTTACGCACAGAGACCTTTTGTGACTATTATTCTTTCTCTTGGGAATATTCTACATATCAAAATGCAGTTTACTTTAATTATTAGAAGTTATTTTACCTTTGTTTTAGAGACAGTATCATATTTAGATGCAGGAGTGCCTGCAGTCCAAAGAGGAAATCCATAATTCAATAGGATTCTCCAGTCCAAATCTTCCGGTATAATAAAGGATCCACACTAGTTAAATTCCCAACTGTGCTGTAGTCAGAGAGAATAGAGGAGAAAATGGCTGGTTAGCAGATGTTGAGGTCTGATTCAGGAACACTCTATTAATACAGCCAGATAACAAAAAACTCTTTTTCCTGTTAACAGGGAATTCTCAGTTCATAACTATTTTCGATTCATTCATTTAACTGCACTGGGAAGGATGAATGTTAATGATTCCCTCCAGAGTTCGCTAAAGCCACTAAAATCAACATTGTAGAAGGATTCTAATTGATGATTTCCAGGGACGCTCTGTCCATTAGGCAAAGTTAGAACTTCTCCTTCGTACAGTAGCTACCAGAGAATAGTGTTTTAGACATTAAAGCACCTAGGGTTTGTTTTAGGGTTTATTTATTCTAAAATGTTGTCTCTATAATATTTGCAATGTATATTAGTAGCGACAAATACCTATAATATGCACTTCTATAATAGCACAACTTTCCCTTTTAACTTAAATAAAAGGAGTAGGAGTAGGTAATCGGATCTGGTTTGGAGGCTCTTTTCAGTTCCTGAGTTCGCTAAATATATATTGGGCTTATGTATCAATAGGTGCCCAGGTTATTAGTCTACAGGGCTACTGCAGGTAACATTTGGCTGATTGCTGTAGATTACTAGCACAAGGAAATTTTTGCATCCCTTGGTACATAAGCCCTATGGCATATTACTTTCAGGCAAAACGTGAGATGTACCAATGATCTATAAACACATTAGGTTATTTATTAACCAATGTCTAGTAATTAAGTGGCCAACAAGTGACCTAGTTGAAATAAAGAAAAGGAATTAGCTTGGTGATATGAATATCCTATAGAGTAAGAAGGAGTTAGGAACGCAAGTGTTACTACAGGAGAAAGTAATTTAATGTTCCCCCACTAAGGCCCGCACGCACGTCAAATTTTCCTCTGGTGTATGTATGATTTTTTAAACTCACTTATCGTCGCAAAATTGTTTCACCTGAGCGATATTTGTACTAGGCTTTGTGTGAGCTATTGGAACAATATAATGAGTTTAGGTCTAGACTTTAACTTGGTCCTTTAACAGGCAGAAGCAAGGAGAACCTGAAAAGCCATGGTGACCCATTTGTTCTAATGTACTAGGGATTAGTGTGGGTTTGATGGTTATAAGATTAAATGTAGAAATAACATTAGTCTCCATTTATAGAGACAACGTTGGTCATATCAGTAATACAATTAGCATAATTAGTTATTTGTAAAAATAAACAATAAAACGAGGGAGATTTTTTCCCTTCTTCTCTGAAAAGTTACAGGTCTGTGTCTCATCAGGAGATTAGAAGGCTGCAAGGAGCAGCCTTATAGGGGTGACAATGTGATTCATCTAGTGGAGGATTATTTTTAATATTTTCTTTATTTTTACAGACCCATAGCAAAGAAACTGAGGAGTAAAACAATTAGCAACTCCTAATATATACCTGTGTATAATCCTGCACTACAGACAAATCACTGCCCACATGTAAATACTCTAACCCATTTAGTGTGTCGGAAAAAAACAAAGTTTCGGGGCACCACGCCCCTTCTTCAAACCACAAGGTCTCCCCTTTATAGTGCTAACGTGAGATACCTTTAACTATTTCATTACCTTAAAGGACAACAATAGTGTCCTATCCCCCCCCCTTTTTTAATGTACCCAGGGTGAGGACCTTAACCTCTAGGTCCACTTCGTATAGCTATCGTACAGCCCTGTCCACAGTAATGCTAAGCTTATGAGGTTTTGTGTAACCACCACTTTTTCTATTTTAATTTTTTAAATCTTTTCCGGTTGATAATTATTAATACTAGACTAAGGTGTTTTTATATTACGACTAGTAACACCCAACCTGTTGCAACTGAAAGACCCATCTCCCCTCTAATAATAGTGTTGCAATTACTACAATTTCTGCATGGAAAAGTGTCTGAAAGGAACCAGAACAGATTGTTCCAAACCTGTAGGCCTTTTTCATTTTAATCCTGCACTACAGCAAGCCACAATAGAGGAACTTTAAAGTATAAAGTACCTGGAGCAGGGAGGTAGGATTGGTCATTTCTATCTTCCAATATTACTTTGTTGAGGAGTGGCAGCACAAATAATAATGCTTTTGCCAGGCTTTAATACAGGAAGGCCCAGGGCACTAACCTGGCAGATGAAAACTGTGCTTACTGTAGCTCCTTAACAAAATTTATATTGGTAGGTAGGAATAATCAATCCTACCTCCCTGCCCCAGGTACTTTTCCTTTTTAAAAAGTGAATTTTTACATTATAGCTGTCCTTTAATTGTACGGTATAAGCTAATTTGTAGACTGCATAGCTCATCATGAGAATGTTTTGCTTTATCATGTACACAAGTGGAGATGAAAATGCTCTGAATCAAACAGCCCTATATCAATGAGCTCTTATTAAGTGCTAAATTCTTAGCTACAGAATATTTTGAGCCAAGACAGTAGATCTTGATAGCTGGCACCTTGTGTGCTGCAGGAATGGCAGATGGTCAGCGATATAGCAGGTATCTTGTGGATTGTAACAAAGCACGACACAGATCACAAATTAGTGACTATTCATGGAAAGGATGATGTATCCACACCACCGTATATTGCCGTGTTCATAAATAAATGGAATTTTTTTTTTACTGTTTCCATGGGATTTTCTTCTAGATCAAGGACACTTTCTTGAGGACGTACACTGAAGCTATACAGAATTACAATGGCATTGATGAAAGGAGTCATGCAGTGGATGACGTGCAGCGCAGTGTAAGTGCTGGCAGATTTAAACAGCTGAATTTTATATATAATTATTTTATATTATAAATGGATCAATATTTTGGGTTGGTATTGTCCATGTTGTGCTGAATAAAACTATTTATTACATACATTTCCATGATGAGCGACATTTAAAGGGTATGTTCCCCCTGTCCCCCCAGCCCCAACCGCTCTATTTTTATTCTTAGAAAGTGCCCCAAACTCTACTTACCTCCCCTCTTTACTCCGCCGCGCTGCCAGCCCTCTGCTTGCGAGATAATGCAAGCAGAGGGGCGGGACTGGCAGTCGCGTCTGTGATTGGCTGAGCGGCAGCCAATCACGGACGCGGCTGCCGGGAGTTCTTTGCAGCGGGGGAAAGAGGGAAGGTAAGTAGAGTTTGGGGCACTTTCTAAGAATACAAATAGGGCGGTTGGGGCTGGGGGGACAGGGGGAATCATATATCTAAAGGGATTTACACTAGGGGGAGGGAATCCTAATCGGGAGGGGGAGAAGGGCTGCAGTACACATGCCAAACTTCTCCCAGAGGCCAGGTTGGAGGCAGAGTCCTATATGGACTCTGCTATCCTCCTGGTGGGCAGTTTTTGGGACTTTGGGGGGGGGACTACAGGAGAACCATATGGAGCTGGGATGTGAGGTAAGGATTAAACTACACTACATGGTGGGGCCAGTAGTGGGGGGATTATAGTTTTGGGGGTGGACATGCCCTTTAAGCTCTTAAAGGAACAACTACACCTCCCTGGATTTTATCATTTGAGAAATAACTAATGCTGGCCCTGCCCCACTTAACATCAATTCAATGTTTTATCTGCCCCGAATCAGGCCAGGTACTGGTTTCTTACCTTGCATCCCTCCCGTGATAATCCCTCCTGCAGAACCGACAGGGTTGGACAAGCTGATAAAAGAAGGATTTTGAAGTTTTAATCTATATTATCATATATGAATGGGGGGTGATTTTTACATATATTTTTGCTTTAAAAATCTTTTGTGTTATTTATTATCAGGGTTATAAGATGGGCATCTCTTAGTTACCTCAGTTTTTTTGTTAAGCTGATGATAATGATCGGATATTACCCAGCACTCTCTCTTAAATCTGTTCAGAAAACAGCTCTGTAAACTGTATCAAACTCATTTCGGTCTGACATTCAAACAAATATGAAAGTCAATACGATCATTAGTGCCTGTCAATGTCCTTGCAATATTTCCTTGGCCAAGTCATGGTTTGCAATTAATGTTACTGAATAATGTCGGTTGCAAAATGAAGGCGTTTGTCAGAACAAAGTGTCATTTTAAGTAGAAAATATTGGCGTCTGACGCAAAACATTCCTGCACAGCCGATGAAAGCGATTCAGTATCATGCTGTGGGCATGTAGTGTCAGCCTGTAGCTTCTGTAAGTAATGCATAGGATTTCATTCAAACTGAGATTTACCCAAAGCCGCACGCGCGATTTTGAATAGCTGCAGACGATCTGGATACATTTCCCTGTACGTCTAGAAATCTCTGACCTATGCTTTATAAGACTGCAGTTCCCTAAATAAATAAAGCCATATAAAGTAGGTTGTGGAAGGAAACTGCAGTGTAGAGGTTTCAAATACATAAATAAATCCACCCGTATTACACATTTGTTTATTCAGATCCTCGTGTAAAGATTCTTCTCAATTCCAATCTCTCGCCTAACTCCTAATTCTCCGAAACTACTAATTTCTTCCAAACCTCGAGCAAGCAATTGACAGTGCACAATGTTCCCTCCAGCAATTTCTTTGCAGACAAGCCATTCATTATAAGGATCACAGAAAGGGTGCTGGTCTCTCTCCGTCCAGTGGGTAAATAAGCAAAGATACACTTCCTATTTAGCACTGAAGCTTTTCTGTTTGCTTGTTATCTCCTGATAAAAGATTACAAACCAGTCTGATAAGACAAACAACAATATCCAACAATTTTTCATGTCAAACCCATGCCTTAAAGGAAACATAAACTGAATATGATAAGTAGCTGGCAGGAGGGTCTATAATTCACAGGGAGGTTGCTTAATCTTACCTCCTTGTGTGCAATAGAACTAAACCGGATACAGCTATACACCAGCGAGTGCCACACTAACTTATTCTAAACAGCTGATCAGCTTGCTAGCCTGATGTCCCTGCTATCTTTCTATAGGCGCATATGTGCAGAAAATAGGGACTTTAGCCTGTCGAGTAAAAAAAACACTGCAGTTTGGAGAAATGTAAAGTATGATATGCCCTGTCACTAGTCCTATCACTGTTTATTATACATAATATACAATTGTAAAGTCACCACCTTTATTGCTAATTTGAAAGTAGTTTGAATTTTTTCATTTTTTCTCCTAGTTGAGGTGTTGTGGCGTGCAATATTATACCAACTGGACTGCAAGCGTGTACTGGCACGATCATGGCTTCCCTACCAGCTGCTGTGCCAACATTAGCGATTGTAACCCACAAGATCTGCGCAATGCAACTATCAATTTCACTAAAGTGAATCAGCGGGTGAGTTTACCTAGTTACAGGTGTTTTCCCATGTGTCTTCTGCAAAATAACATTTGGTCTATTTGCCTGTCTGCACATTTGATTCCAGGTTATTCTCACCTATGGGAGTTTGTACTTAATGATTTCTATAAAGTAAATTTCACATCATAAATAATTACATTTAAATAAATAAGTATCATTTACAGCTGCTGTTCTGTCAATACAAGTTACCGGAAAAGGATTATTACAGGATCCCCATAGCTCAACTGCCACTTGTCAGCTTGCAACACAAGGGCCTTTAAATTTACCAGAGCTAAAAATATTAATGTCAATATGGCTGACAAGTACAATTTGTGGTTATAATATCTCTGATATACGGTACATTACAGAAAATCAGACAGCGTTTGAGTAATATCTATAAGGGAGTCCTTTTAAATAGAATTTCTGTGCATTTCCTGAATGAGGTAAATCAGCAGGCAGCTTTCCTGTATATATTTATAAATAAAGATATAAACATACCGTGGATCGTGTAACAACATGACTTTGAATCATCTCTGTCAGGTTCCAAGTGCTGTCAGCTGGTCTCTCTAGTCTAGATTACCGGCTTCAGTTTGTAAAAATCTATCATCCTGCTCTGTGCTGTGTTGTGTAATAGAATGTATGACTTTCACAAGCTTAATTCCGCCAAGTAATGCGATTAAATAACCTTAAAGAGATCTTCCCAACTACCGAATGCTCTAGTTAATTACCTATTTTCAACCTACAGGGCTGCTATGAATTGGTAACCAGCTTTATGGAGACTAACATGGGAATTATAGCTGGTGTGGCTTTTGGAATAGCTTTCTCACAGGTGGGTATTTGATAACATTTGATATTCTATTAGTTAAATGTATCGCTCGATACAATTCGAAAAAATAATCATTTTGTATGTATGTATAATTTTATAAATATAACAATATATATATACCGTATACTATGTATAAAATAAGTGAGGTGTGTCTTGACATATTAGGAAAGAGATCCCTGCCCTGAAGAGCTTACAATCTAAGTTTGTGGGTTATGTTTTCAGTTTCATACAATCTTGTAGGAATTTCTCCTTTAATTAGGACAGAATCTCTCAGGGGCAAGCACAGGATTTTCATGGGGGGGATTCCTAAATGGACTACCAACAAACAAGCCCAGTAGGAAGTTCATGACCAAAAATATCCAAATATTTTATTATATATGGATCATATAATAATATTATATATTCACTATTTGCCATGATTATCATCACAGTTAGCCAATAGAGATGGCTGAACTTCCTGAAGTTTGTTTAGTTTCCAAACTATAGAACTTTAATAAAAGTTCTACAGGAAAATAACCTATTAAAGTCAGCGGGAGAAAATAGTTTGAAAAGTTCTAGTTAATTATTAGAAAAAATTGTACATTTGGGGGTTTTGGCCGAAATCAAGGGTTAGCAAACAGTATGCAAATTCGATAATTAACAAAATACGTCCGCGAGTTGGGAAAAGCCGAAGCTCTAAAAGTCTGGGTTTGTCCGAACTATGAAAGTTCGGGTCGAACTCAGGTTCGAGTTTGTTTTTAGTCCATTTCTATTAGCTAATACAGATATCATCTCTAGGTCACTTTTATTACCTCCTGTTTTTCTTTCCATTCAAACCTGGCACAAACATTAAAGGGGCATGGGGATCCTGTCTATTAGAAGTCAATGGCCACCATTAACTTGTATTTTAAGGGGAGCATCACTCGTGGCACTGCTCCCTATAGCAGGCTCTGTGGCACTTTAATTACTCAAACAGCAGCCATGGCGGCTTCTACCAGCTAGTGAGGGATTGGTCTGTATAAGGTTAGAAGAATTTTTGGTAAAGGTGAGTATACCGAAAAATCTACTGGGGGGGGGGGGGGGGGTCTTAAGCATTATGTAAAATTAAAGGACAACTATACTCACCTCAGCCCTGGTCCTCTTCTTTACCAGTGTGATGTGAGACAGATAAATTTCCCTTTAAATAAAATTGGTTTGCCCAGACAGGAAGGACTGTATCCAAACCCAGAAATGGCATTTACTTCTGGCAGCTGCAGGGTTAATATTGATACAGTTCTCTATGCAGCTGTCAATCACAAGGCAGAGTGGATACATTTTTAAAACCATAAAATGCTGCTTCTCACTCCAGATAAATTACCAATGTAACAATCTATATAACAAGTGCTGGGAGATGTACTGCAGCAGACTAAAACTTTTCACTCAGAAAGGCGGCATTCCAGGCACTGGTAATCCCCCCCCTAAACACGCTGCTGTCAATGGGCTGAATCTATGGGCTTTGCACAATGTCTTTCTGTTTCTCAGCCTTCCACCTTGTGTAATAAACAAAATTACTGGTTTTGCAGTGCAGTACCATCTTTACTCTGTCAGTGAATGAAAGCCAGTGTATCCTGGGTAATGATACATCTTAGAACTAAAGTCTAAATTAAATCCGCATGATTTCACAAGGTAATGACAACCTGAACAACTATATTTCCCAAACTTGCTAATACATACTTTAAAACAATTGGATCATTGAAGTCTTCCTACTCTGTGGCTTGTGTTAGTAACCCTATCTGGGGCGGGAGAACCAGTAGGTGTTATTGGGAGCAGAACCTGCTCTTAAATCTTCCAGACGTTCATCTTTTTAAAGTAACTTACCTATATATTGCAGTTATATTAGCTCTGCAGTGTTGGAAGAGAAATGATTATCTGCAAATATCCCGGCAATTAATAATTTCCATTTCTGCAACACTAAAATAATCTTTTAAAATAAATTAATTTTGGAAGGTTAAAGGGAGAAATCTATAAAATGCTGTGTTTCTGTTTTAACTCATCCAAAACTTTAAGGGCAACAATACTTTAGAGGGACACTATATATTGAAATAATGACTAAAAACTAAAATTTAACCCCTTACTGGCCACATCAAGTAGTTTAAAACAATTCTTACCTTACATTCCTGCTCAAAATAGTTCCCCTGCTGTGCCCCTCCAAAGTCCAGGAAACTGCTGTGTAGGAGCAGTGTGTGACTCATGCTGTGCCTGAGACTTCCTCAACCTCATCAAGGTTGAGGCATGCTCAGTGCAGCCCTCCCTGCCTCTCAGCCAATCACAGACGCGGCTGCCGGTCCCGCCCCCTGCTTTCAATTTCATGCAAGTAGAGGGCCTGAACAGTGCAGCGGAGGAGAGAGGGCAGGTAAGTAAGAATCGGGGGACTTTCTAACAATTATATTAATGCGGTTGGGGCTGGGGGAGCATGCCCTACCACATATCAAAAGTTACATTTTGGGGTGGACATGCCCTTTAATCTACAATTGAATACATGTAAGTAGCACTTGATTTGTGTGTGTTGCTGCGTGCCTTCAATCCAGCACACATTTTGTTTGAGCAGTATCCCTCCTCCCTCTTTTAACCACTCCCACTTCCATCCGACCTGACTTTTTTCCCACAAACCAACTGTCAAGCCTGCACACAGCATACAACATTCCAACTGTCAAAACTCTGTCGCCATTCCAGCTACAGTAAAAATACTCACAGAAGAATAGTTTTTGAGAGCAAGGAACTTGATTGACAGCTGAAATATAAGAAGATTTTTTTGATTTGATATGTAAAGAATTTACAGTGGTGGTTGGGAAGAATTATAGTTTCCAGTATGGTGTTCCAGCATACCCTCTTTTAATTAGAGTACCCTGGGTAAAGGACTAAACCTCTAGGTCCTCATCCCTTGATTTACCTCCAATCGCTGTACATGAAAGCTATGACTGCCACTGTGGCCTTGCTCCACCCTCAACTTAGTTCATGAATTGTCCAATGGGAAGATTAATTTCTTGTAGAGACCATCTTCTCATTGGGCAGCTCCCAGGCCAAAATGAAAACCAGACCAATGATGATGATAATAACTTTCAAGTACAAATTAACAGCGATTGAAAGGAAACCGGGGGATGTGGACCTAAGCAGCAAGGTTAATGGGAAGGAGATGGACTAGAACACATTTGCTGCCCTTTCATTTTTTGAGTTTAGTTCTCTTTTAAATCAGTCAAGGCAGAACATAAACAATTATTCCTCCAAGAACATGGAAAAAAAAAATAGATGTAAATCGTCAGATTTATTCACAGCCTGTGCAAGGTCAATGTAAAACATGAAGGGAAAAACCCATTTTAAAATGTACCGTATGTGGTATATTTTATTAGCTAACTTCATCTCTTATATGAACTGGTTTGATATTAATAACAAAACGGTAAACATATAGTCCAAGTATGTTTTACATTTTTATACAATTAAGAAATCACCTGCTCAAATTATATTTTATTCTTGTATTTATTTTAAGTATAAGGAGAATTTGACAGAAATATGTAATGTAAAGAAAAATAGCAATTTAACTTTGCCTGGCTTCCTTGCACCCAGATGTGTCCTAGTATACATACAGTATTTATAAATGTAATGTGTCTGCCAGATTGCGAGGACTAAGCAGGGGTCATGAACAAATCAGATGTAAATTCCTCTGACATTAGATTCTCTGCAATACATTTTATCCTGAACTATATTTATGAAATCGCTTGGTTCACTTCTGGAAGACTGTTTTCTTACTAGCAGTGATACAAACTTGGGGGGAGGTTATTAGGAGTTGTATTCTCTGGAACAAATTGGGTGTATGGTTAAGTATGGTCCTTATGAAGATCTGGGATGGGGAAGATTTTAGTTGCAGGACTGTCAGTCATCCAATGTTATACATGCTGTTTGCTGTTTTAGAATGTCTGTTTGTTTAGGTTGCCATGGTACTGAGGACCATTAAGATGATGAAAAAAGAAATAGCAGAAAAACATCTCATAGTGTTTGGCTTTACATTTGTTGTTTGGTCCTCCTGCACTGTGCCTGTCTGGATGTAGTGCCCACTTTCTTGCTTAATCAGCCCAAGCTGACGGCCAAACTGTATTTATTAGCGCCAATCACAGTTTTATATTCATCTTCAATGTTTTTATATTGAATAGCGCGCCACCAGGAGGCAGAGTGATGAATAACCCGCCAGCAAGTAATGAGAACGAATATCATTAATGCTTATCAGCCCAATGGAACTACCTGAGATTTAGTTCTCTGCCGGCGATTCTGACTGATTATTTTGGGTGTTAGGAGATGGGCAATAAAAAGAATTGTACGGTCTATGCCCAGCTTTACTAAATAAATAGAAAGGCCTAAATGTGAATAAATTCTGGAATGGAAGGAATAAAAATATTGCACACTAGGGATATATAAAATAAAACAATTTAAAAACATAAGCAGCTATGTGTGCCCCGTCAGCATAATCTAGTAAAAAAATACATAGCCCATAACATCTATCAAAGTAACTGATGGTATAAAGCACAGACAAGCCACGGGTTTTCAGCATAGTATATAGAGGCTTATAAATACTGTGCTGGCAGTACTGGCATTCCTTGCTAGGCACCAATCAGCAGTGGTATTGGCAGTAGTGGATGGGCATAGATAGCTGCTTTATAGTTTGAAATGGTTTTATTTTATATGTCCCCTGTGTACAATTACAGATTTTTATATTTTTCCAATGTTTTTTGTGGGGTTTGCCATATAGACCTTTCTGTATCTTTACTCCTTATTATAGCACCCAGTGTTTTGTATAAATATGCACATAGTTGGCAGTATATTTTTAACCATGTATTATTTATTGATAATATGCAAAGGTGTTTCAATCCAAAGCCCCATTATGTGTGTCATATACAGTAAAATAAATGGCTCCGTACATTGTATGTAGAGTGAGATGAGAAAATGCAATTTGTACGTTTGGACCTTCTGATTGGATTCTCTGCTTTGTCCTGCAGTTGATTGGAATGCTGTTGGCTTGTTGTCTTTCTCGGTTTATAACTGCAAATCAATATGAGATGGTGTAACAAGGTAAGTTCCCCAATGTTTGTTCTTTTCAGACAGTGACAAATAAATTATTTTGTGGAATTTCTTTTTTAGAAAATGTTTTGCCTTGTCAATCCATTAAAGAAATACTGAATAATAACTGAGTAATATAAATCCAGATCCATAATGCATGGAGAGTCTCCATACTTGTGCATTTCATGGTTAAAGTTTTTTTTCCCAATCAGAAAGTCTATCAGGCCCAGCACTTATAATAAGAAAAAAAATATTGAAAGCAAAGATTAGGTTTAACACTCCTGGGAATTGAAGCTTTTCTCTCTATTAAAGATTCGCTTGCTACAAGTTGCTAAGCTTTGTACAGATGTTAGAATATTGTCACCGAAGACAGTTGTCTGATGATATCAGGTGACAATTTAACCAGTAACAGACTGAATCCATTTTCAGGAATGGACATTGCAGCACCAATAAGGATGCAACCTCAGATTGTCTGGCCAGTTTGTTCCTCAGTCTAAAGTTTCGTACACATGGTAAATTTTGCTTTGCCGGAACACCAGACCACCAAGTCATTCTGAATTGAGAAAGCCAGTCGGATGACTAGCGGAATGTCTTAAGAACTAAACTTCAAGTCCAGTTGATCTAATTGAATACAACAGATATATGTGGAATCTTGTCCGCCAGTAGCATCAATGTGGAGAAATACAATGAAATAACAGGAAAGGGGGGTTAGAAAGGACACAGTGATTTCACACGTGACAAATAAGATGCTCCTTAATAGTTTACAGTAGGAGCCAATGTACCTAGAAACCTTATCCAGGCAACTAACTATTTAAAGCAGGAATGTCAAACATGAAGCCCTCCAGATGTTTAAAACCTTCAACTCCCAGCATTCCCTGGCTGCAGTATGCGTGGTAGCAAGACAGTGAAGAGTTGTCAGTCATCCTTACTGTTTGCATATCTCAGCCCTGTGACCCTATGACGTCCAGACCATCAGCTTCAGTGTATAAATTTGGGTATATAGCTGCTCTGCCTATTGCTACTCTCTGAGTGTGCATCCCTAGCCTAATTCTGAGGCACAAGGTACTGGCATACATAGTCAAAGGAGCCTTTTGAGTCTCAATGGGCCCTATTTATAAAGGCACTGTACCGATCTTTTGCGATATCTCGCTTTTACCAAGCATTGTCGCAATCATAGATTTACAATCATGCCATAAATCTAAGATAGCGGTCCTAAATCAAGGTTTGCGATCATAAATTTAGGATGGCGATTGTAGATTTAGGAATGCCAATTCAATACTATTCAGGTATTTTTCCCTTTGTTTAGTGTACTGTAAGCATGTAAGCTTTACTCTGCTTTTCTGGAATATGCAAACACTTGCTATGTTTTCAATGGACACTTTTTTCCTTTATAGTAATCACAATCTTGCCATAAGAAGGGAAATGGCATCCATTCGTCATGGTGACTGAATCGCCCATTCCTATTGGCTAAGGGAGAGGTCAGCACATTCTCCCAGTGGGCCCATAACCCATTTACTCAGGAAAACAGAGTCAAAGGGAAAAGTGGAAATGTAAGAGTAAGATAGATATGTAAATGAGTGATAATAATTAGGTGGGCCCCTAAACTCGTCCTGGTGGGCCCCAACACCCCAGTCCGACACTGGAGGCAGCACATTCAGAGAGGAGACTTGCATATTTATTAGCACAGGACAGAGCAACTAGTGGTGAGAATGGTTAAATGCCAGAACTGAGAAGAGAGAGAGAGATTTAGGCATCTAAGAAATCATAGTAAAGGAGCATGGTAAGCAGCAGAGAGACTTTTAGCCCTGCTTTTGCCTGTTTCATTGCCTTATTCCTTACTTCATTGTTCTTTCTTCTCTAGAGATCGTTTGAACACTGGTTTACACACCGGAAATTGAGAGAATTGCAGAAGGTTTTTTTGAAGAACATTAGAGCACACGATTCATCCACCTTGCACTATGTGTTCCCTGCTATATACCATTTTGTAGTAAATCCATCTGTTGGCGTACAACTGTGCCATGACACGTAGCCTATGTAGTACCGTAGTACTATGTAGTTCTGCACACTTCCTGTTGGAAGGCTTTTCATAATGATGGCACTGGGTGTATGTTCTTTATCATGAGAATTTTCATAAATTGATAATTCATTACTGGCCATGACTTGGCTGTGCATGCAGTGGCTGGAAAAGGGGACAAACAGGCCCTTACCAACGGTTTATTAAATGTTCCACGCATTTATATAAATCTGTGCATCAAACACAAATGTATCTAGTTTTTTTTTAATATATATATATTTATTTACATGGCATACCTAACATTTTCTTTCACTACTTGCTCGGATACCACGTTTAAAAAATAAAAAAATCTGTGATATTACAATACTTGAAGAGTAACGTTCTAAATATGTTGTGTTTTAATTGGCCCCATGCTGTATAATATAAGATTGCAGCGTGGATTATCACTCTGTGCTGCTTGACTATTGCTATCATCCTTGTCTAATAGTGGATTTTGCATCAGAACTGGAACTTGTGTTTCACTGTTAAGGAACTGTTGTTGCTTACTGTGCAGGCGGTGTAATAATTATACTTCTTTTTATCCTTAGTGTACAAATAATATAGATTGTGCTGTGTCGCTGCTTATTTTGTCTATGTTCCTTTTTTTTGTTGTTTTTCTTCCCTTTCTTTACATTGGAAATGCAACAGCCAAATAATATTTTGAGACCAGCGTGAAACCAGTATCGGTACGGGTAGCAAGACAGAAAGATCTTTTAAGACAAATTCAATTTTTTTTTATAATGTCTCCATCTAGCATGCCGAGAGAAAAAACAATGCTTTGATATTGTGAGCATTTGTGATATACATATTAATAAAATGAACTAAGACCAATAAATCCATTGACGTGGTTTTGATTGTTAAAGTGTTCCATTGCCTTCGCTAATATATTGAGATGATCTTCAGAAACATGCACACACATATGATGAGTTTATTATTATATTAATTAGGCTAATGCAGTCTCAATTGCTTAAAAGAATGCAACTGTTAAGCTGAATTCTGTTCATTAGAATATAATTGTTTGGTTTTGAAATCTTAAAGTAGGTTCCACAGGATACAATAGAACATTGTGCTGTTCTGTGTGGTGGTTTGACCAGTAAATGGGCCAATGGCAGGTAGATTGGTAATGCACACTATCCAATGAAAAGGACTGCATAATGCGCATATCCTATGAAAAGGACTGCACCCATTAATAACAGCATTCTGGGATACGAATATGAAATACGTGTGTTTTTATTGCCTGCAAACAATCAGGACAATTTTGAGCAACCTGCCTAGATTTATGGCAACAATTGCTACATAAAAAGAGCTAGGCCTCACTAGCGGGTTTTGGATCGCGATCTGATTGCGCTAGTGGAAGGGCCGACATATAGTAGTCTATTGTTGCAGCCACACTACATGCACGGCGCTTCTGTGCTAACAGAGCACATGCGATCACCATTATTGGCCAGAATTGCATGCCGTCCAATTGGGTCCAAATACGAAGTGCATCATTGCGATTGTGCATTCTCCCATGTGTCCAAGTGGGTCCTAGTCGTAAATGACCAAATAAAAAGAAACAGTACTTTGTAAACGTCCTTAGTACTGGCTCATTTCTGCTCATTCATTCTGAGTATAATTGTCCAAGTAATGTTAAGGAGATTATTACCTGGTGGCTACCATTCCGATTTATTGATTAAAAAAAGAATTAACCATTAAATTAGAAGTAAACCCTGTTAAAACAGTTGTGACTTATTATTCAGTCATCACAAACCTCTGTGGTGCTTGCAAGCACCTTGCCAATGGTGTTTAAACTACTTGTCTGTCTATATAAAGTGTCGCAAGGGAGCATCACAGAAGGGCTCGGAAGGGAACAAGGTAATCTGGAACATTGCATTTTGGGTTTTTTAAACCAGTAAAATTAAATACAGTTAGTCCTTCAATTGTCTTGTTATTTATGTACTTTGCCATGAGATGGCGCTTTTGCTCCATCAATCAGTATTACTCACATAAACAGAATTTTAAGTGCTGAGAAGGCACATAGACTGGAGCTTCAACCCAAGTGCATATCTATCTGAATGCATTTAGAACATTCATAGCCTGTAATATTACAGACACAAACCCAAACACATTATATGTATCCTGTGTATCTTGAGCCATTGCAATATTTTAACTATGGTCAGTGACAAGATTGCAGATAGCGCCTGACCCCTTAACAATGTATCCCCAAATCTACATACCAGTAACAGATCACAGTAACATATGAAAGCAAGGGGCCCAAAGTATACTATATGGATACATAGGCCAAACAAGGAGAGGGAGCAGATTAAAAGTAGTGAAGTGCCGTACAATTTTCGTCCGAATTCCGAACTTCTACAGCGTCAGTGACTCATTGTTAAGGGGTCAGCTATCTGCTCCCCCTTTACTTCTGACCTAGGCCGGGTTATCTTTTGTATTTAATATCCTGCACTATATGTTTGGAATTTATTACGGATTATTGAATGAATGCATGGTGATATACTGGTATATCTTATAACTATTACCATAGGTGTATATTGTGCCAATTTAGGAGTGGGATGTGTTTTTAACTTTTTCTTCTTTCACTTGTGCACTTTTGTGCCCATTTATGGGCTATCCACACATAATCATTAAAGGATATTTAATCTATTTATTACCATGTCTTAGTGTGTGCCCTCATTTTCCATGGTCTGTGTTTTCTTGTATATTCTATTTCTTATTTTTTATATCATTTTTTACAGTTGGTGCCAGGCTACTGTGTTGTTTATATACTTAATACAGAAAGGACCATTATATCTGTGCAGTTGCAACTTCGTTAATTGCTTCCACATGGAAATCTCCAGCACCAAATAGGGAGTATCTTATACAAAAAATATGGTGGCTATATTATAACGAAATTTCAATCCACATTGCCAGAAATAATGTAATTAAAGGACAACTAAAGCCTCGGAACATTACTGAATCAAAACGCAGAACACTTTGATATAAAAGCTGTCATATTTGTCTTACCTTTTATTTTGATATGGTTGCTGGGAAATTTACCTTATTAACATGGGATTTGTGTGTTATTTTCCAGCATTCCAGCATCGCACAGTTTGGTCAATGACCATTATGTTCTTTACACATGCTCAGTCCTAAATGACTGCAGAAACCTTTTACAAATGGTCACGCCCACTAGTTGTCTCTAGCCAATCCTTTTACACGACTGATTAGGAGCGTGTGATTAAGATCAGGAGGTGTGGCCAGGCACTGCACATACAGTTATTTCATCCAGTTCTTTACATTAACTTCATTTACTGGAGTGGTAATTTACTATTTATTAATGTTTTTGGTGGGAATAGTTTCAAATTCTGGAGTTTAAAAATTTTGGTTTGGTTCTCCTTTAAATTTGATATGGTCTGGGATATTTGGCTGTTAACTATTCTGAGCCAAACACCTTTAAGATAATATATAAAAGTATAAGCTAATGGATATCAAGATCATCTACAAAGGATGTATGTGTTTCTATGTATGTGTTTGTAAGTATGTGAACCAGAGAAGCCTTGTCACTTTTTCATTTTCCAGCGCTGGGGGTGCAAAATGAATCACAAGGTAAAGAAAAACCCATTACATTTTGTGGTTGATGTTTGTGTGTATGTATGTATATGTTTATTTATATAGCGCCACTAGGGGACGCAGCGCTGTACAATATAGAATATAAAATATAGAATATAAAAAGTCGTACAAGGGGGACTGTAAATAAATATATAAATAAGTAAGAACATCATGAAATATACATGTGCTTGAAACATGTGTCCCTGCCCTGTCAAGCTTACAATCTATTAGGTGGGTAACATATACATAGAAAAGGTTGGAAGATGTTTTAATGTTATAACAGATGAAAATCAGTGTCTGATTACAAATCGCTACATATTTGTTGCTTTTCCTTTCTTCTTTTTCTCTTTCTATTTTTCTATTATTCTAACTTGTACTTTAAGTAGCTATGAAAACCACTACAAATAAATAATGTTTTCATGCAGGCAATGTCAGAAACAAGAAAATGATGATTATTGGACTGGTGCCCAACTGTTTCTTGATTTATTTTACTCTGTGTCTCAATAAAAATCTATCGGGGGAAAAAGCGGATTGTAGTTAATTGCCCGATCCACATTTAGCTCATTAGGTGCATTTTCCCCAATTGAATGTGTCTTGCGTTCTGCTAGAGATGGATTCCTTTTAGCAAACCCACGTACATCGCAGCTGATAGAAATAGTATTAGAATCTCGTTTCCTATTACGGAGACTCCAGCGTTGTTACTGGATTACGGAGACTCCAGCGTTATTCCTATAATGTTAACACTGTAGGTTTAATGTAGAAGGAAGTGTTTCAATTAGATCTGATCTACTCTAGAGGCTTCTGCACAATTACAGAAAGTGCCATTGGACATGAGGTTTGGTTCTCTAACTTGCTGTCTCAGCTTGTTTTGTTCAGCTAAGTAAACCGCAAGTTTAATACAAATGTGATAACGAACACCACAACAAGGGCTTTGCGAACATAGCACATCCATGCAAAATGGTTTTAAAAGCAAAGCATCTACAAGAAATTAAAGGACTTTTATATTCTATCCAATCACCACTGTATCTTTTCTTGTTGAACCGTCCCCTATTTCCTTACAGACCTAATCTGAACCATGTTACGTTTCTTGTCTTGTTATCATAAACTCTTCTGATGTGTGCCGTTTTACTATATTTGGAATGGTGACAATTTGTAAGTAGGAATAACATGGTGGGAAATAACCCCTCCCATGTTGAATACTGAGCATGCTTGACTTCACAGAAAGTCATGTCAGATGGAAGCAGGAGTCAGTTAAGAGAGTGAAAGAGATACTATGCTGAGCAAAACAAGTAATGGATAGAAAGCATGCAACAACACACATGGGAAATTTCACAAGAAGGGTGCTCATCCAGCCGAGCGATACAAAGCACGGACACAGACCTCCTTGATCATATAAACAAAAATATCTTTAATAGAAGAACAGCCTGACACGTATCAGACTTTAAGCGTCCATTATCATAGGCAAAAAGCAACAACATGCACATCTCAGTGTAAGAGCTATTTACATGTATTAATTTATTTATAGATTAAGATGAGGAAAAGTCCTTTTTCAGTATAGTTGCCCTTTAAGAAGTATAACCATGAACTCTGTATGGTTAACATCAAAAACTGTGCCCTGGAAGATTGTTCTTAAAAGAGCTGTTAAAGTCAGTATCCTATTGATTAGATTCTATAGTTTAAATTCTATAGCGACTAGATCCCCCTCTATCTAAAGCTTTACCCTTTCAGATCTAATCTCTGCGGATTCAGTGATGTTGGGTCAAGGTAGTTTAACCCTGTCCTGTCATATCAACAGACGACTTCTGTCCCTTTCTTGCAAACCGCTCTACTGCCGTGCTGAGCTCTGAAATGACTGTGGGATAAAATATGTGCTAGTCATTTAGGGTTATTTAATAAAAGTTCTTATCGTTTAAAATGGTGCAAATTTTGCCCCAACCAATCAGATCTTATTTAACATTTGAAAGCTAACATCTGATTGGTTGGGGCAAAATTAGCACCACTTTAAACGATAAGAACTTTTATTAAATAACCCTGATTGTGTTTGTTCTCACATCTCTCAGTGTTGGGGGTTTGGGCTCAGCGGGGAACATAGTCAGGAGAAGGAACAAGCAGAGGACACAGAAGGAAAGTTGAAATAAACTGAGAATTTGCTTTTGCGCTGTCAGTAATAATTTCTAAAATAATCCCAGCGTTATTTTAACTTTCAGAACATTCTGGTCTTGAAATACTGATAGAAGTCACAGCAATATTGGTCAATTCCAAAATGCCTTGTTATAAATACAACCCTATGAGCCGTAATTATAAAGGTGCGGTATCGCTTTTTAGAGGAAATTAACATTTATGACCGCGGTCGTACATTAACTAACCCACAGTATCGCTAAAAACCGATACAGCGGGTCTATAATTATGGCCCTGTCTTGTGTTAATCTTCATGGTCTGCAAAGTTATTATGTGTGTAGTATATCGGATATTGCCCCCCTTGTGAGAATGTGTATTATAGTAATTAAAGGGCATGTCCACCCCCAAAACTATAATCCCCCCCACTACTGGCCCCATCATGTAGTGTAGTTTAATCCTTACCTCACATCCCAGCTCCATAAGGTTCTCCTGTAGTCCCCCCCAAAGTCCCAAAAACTGCCCACCAGGAGGATAGCAGAGTCCATATAGGACTCTGCCTCCAACCTGGCCTCCGGGAGAAGTTTGGCATGTGTACTGCAGCCCTTCTCCCCCTCCCCCCCCCCTCCCTCTCAGGATTCCCTCCCCCTAGCATGAAACTCTTTAGATATATGATTCCCCCTGTCCCCCCAGCCCCAACCGCTCTATTTTTATTCTTAGAAAAAGTCCCAAACTTTACATACCTTCCCTCTTTCCCCTGCTGCAATGAACTCCCGGCAGCCGCGTCCGTGATTGGCTGCCGCTCAGCCAATCACAGACGCGACTGCCGGTCCTGCCCCTCTGCTTGCATTTTCTCGCAAGCAGAGGGCCGGCGGCGTGGCGGAGGAAAGAGGGGAGGTAAGTAATGTTTGGGGAACTTTCTAAGAATAAAAATAGAGCGGTTGGGGGGACAGGGGGAATCATATATCAAAAAATGTTTTTAAGGGTGGACATACCCTTTAATACGAAGGATCTAAAGCTAGCCTAACCACATGAAATTCCCTCTAACAATATCCAACACATCTTTAGTGAAAGAAAAATATTTGCACAATAGGCTCCAGTGCTACCCCAACACTGAGCAGGTAATTTACGTCACTTGTTACGCGTGGGGGGGCATACCGGAACCCAATGGAAGTCTACTTTTCCATACCTGCACCCAACCCAAATAATCCGTACCTGCACCCGACCCGCTTTTCTATCCGCTTCATACCCCTGACCTGGAAGTTTCGGACCAGAAACCCGACCTGCTTTTATTCTTTCTTCCTAAAATTTGCAAAGGAAAGTTAAAAAGTTAAAATAAATGTTTTATTCATCAAAAAAAAATGTTCATAGAAACAAACCTACCATACCACTAAATATATAGCAGGCATCCAAATGTCTGAAAACTACAACTCCCAGCATTCCCTGGATGCCTTCTGATACTGTCCCCAACTTCTACCTACCCATGGGCCTCTACTGTCCCCAACTTCTACCTACCCATGGGCCTCTACTGTCCCCAAACTTCTACCTACCCAGGGGCCTCTACTGTCCACAACTACTACCTACCCAGGGGCCTCTACTGTCCCCAACTTCTACCTACCCAGGGGCCTCTACTGTCCCCAATTTCTACCTAACAGGGTCCTCTACTGTCCCCCAACTTCTACCTACCCAGGTGCCTCTACTGTCCCCAAACTTCTACCTACCCAGGGGCCTTTACTGTCCCCAACTTCTACCTACCCAGGGGCCTCTACTGTCCCCAACTTCTACCTACCCAGGGGCCTCTACTGTCCCAAACTTCTACCTACCCAGGATCTTCTTGTTGATCTGTGACAGGGACAGGTAACCAGTAGTTATCCAGATGGTGTAAAAACTACAAACCCAGCATTCACTCTATAGCCAAGGAATGCTGGGAGTTATAGATTTTTAACATCTGGAGATCTACTAGTTACCTATCTATGATTTTATAACTATGTCCTACAGAATATACATTTCAATCTCCACCCACTGTGTAAACTTGCATTATGGTAAACAGTAAAGGTTACAATGAGCAGGTACCAAAACAGAGGATTATGGGTAGGGAGCAGGTGGCACTGCAGTGAAAAGTCTACACCTTTATATTGGTGGAGATATGTATGCTGTTTTGAAAACTACAACTCCCAGCATCCCTTGTTTGCACTCTGCTGTTGTGCAATGCTTGGGAGTTTTAAATGTCAATCATCTGGAGGTCCACATACTTGTTGTAGTTCTAGCTGAAGCTCATCAAGTGGTAGATTATCATCATCACTAGAATCATCCACATCCCATAGATCATTATGGCCAGAAGGATTTACAAAGACCAATGAAATCACATGTTATCTGTTCCTATGCAGACACTTGCTCTGGTCTCATGCATAGGTGCAGGTGCAGATAGAAGTTTGTTACTTTGTTCCATGGGAGATTGTTACTTTGCTGGCTCTGACCTCTGCTAGTAAAACCAAGGTCATAGTTTAACCCCTGCCTTTCCAGCCACTCCAGCATTCCTATCCACAATGCCATCCTGTATAACATTCTAACTACATTAGAGCTGTTAATAACTCAATATTTACCCAGCTAAAAACACAGTAAGAGTCTCAGGCATCCCACCCCTCCCAGATCCTCCAGGAGTCTCCTGCGAATTGGGGTGGTCTCTTGCGCTCCCTTGAGACCACCCCAATCTCACTCAAAGGAGAGGAGTTCTAAATCTCCTCCGTTACGCCACTTTTTGTAGCCACGCCCCCGGACTGCCCATGCCACACCCCATGACGCCCGTAACCCCGTCTCCACGCAGATGCCCCACCCACTGTGTGACATCACGCCCCCTATGACACACCCCCTTTGACACTCTCCCCTTCTCCCACCCTGCCCGGAAGCACACATTGGCAGGGTGGGATGTCTAGAGTCTGGGAGCTTTTGCATGTAGATCTATTTGCCCTTTATCTGCCATAGTGTGATTCAGTGTAAGGTGCTATACACACTGTACATTGTGTTGGATTGATAACATGTATTGTCAGTTCCAGTTATTACAGACAGATCCAGGCATGTCCACCCTAAAAAATTATCTTTGGGCATAAGGTAGGTGCCCCTGGCCACCCCAAACGCCGTAATATTTCTTTAAAAAATGTTTAGATCGCTACTTACAGACCCTTCTCGCCTGTGACGTCTCTGATTCGGCCCCCGCTTGTGGAAGTTGCAAGCAGGGGCCGGACCAGCACCCGCGTCTGTGATTGGCTGAGAGGCAGTCAATCACAGACGCTGTCAATGGAGACGCCGAGAAAGAGAAGGTGCTGTAAGTATCGATCTATACATTTTTTTGAAGAAATATTTTGGCAGGGGTACCTACATTATTGCCAAAGGGTTTCACACTAGGTGCCACGGCTGCAGAGGATGGATCTGGATGGTGGAAGGGAGGGGGGGAAAGGGCACCCCTTCGCATGTCACAGTCCTTGTTGAGGTTAGAGAAATAGCAGGGACCGGATGAGTCACTGACAGCTCCTTCTGTTCACTTTCCTGGACTTTGAAAAGGCACTGCAGGAGAAACATAAGGAGCAGAGATATAAAGTAAGGATTTTATTAGACCCCAGGGGGGATAAGACCCAGCTGCAGACAAAAACCTTTAACTACTTTTTGGACTCTTAAAGGGCATGTCCACCCCCAAAACTATAATCCCCCCAACTACTGGCCCCACCATGTAGTGTAGTTTAATCCTTACCTCACATCCCAACTCCATCTGGTTCCCCTGTAGTCCCCCCCCTCTAGTTAAAAAAATACATAGCCCATAACATCTATCAAATGATAACGATGGTATAAAGCACAGACAAGCCACGGGTTTTCAGCATGTATATAGAGGCTTATAAATACTGTGCTGGCAGTACTGGCATTCCTTGCTAGGCACCATCAGCAGTGGTATTGGCAGTAGTGGGTGGGCATAGATAGCTGCTTTATAGTTTGAAATGGTTTTATTTTATATGTCCCTGTGTACAATACAGATTTTTTATATTTTTCCAATTGTTTTTGTGGGGTTTGCCATATAGACCTTTTGTATCTTTACTCCTTATTATAGCACCAGTGTTTTGTATAAATATGCACATAGTGGCAGTATATTTTTAAACATGTATTATTTATGATAATATGCAAAGGGGTGTTTCAATCCAAAGCCCATTATGTGTGTCATATACAGTAAAATAAATGGCTCCGTACATTGTATGGTAGAGTGAGATGAGAAAATGCAATTTGTACGTTTGGACCTTCTGAATGGATTCTCTGCTTTGTCCTGCAGTTGATGGGAATGCTGTTGGCTTGTTGTCTTCTCGGTTTATAACTGCAAATCAATTGGGTGAGAGGGTGTAACAAGGGAAGTTCCCCAATGTTTGTTCTTTCAGACAGTGACAAATAAATTATTTTGTGGAATTTCTTTTTTAGAAAATGTTTTGCCTTGTCAATCCATTAAAGAAATACTGAATAATAACTGAGTAATATAAATCCAGATCATAATGCATGGAGAGTCTCCATACTTGTGCATTTCATGGTTAAAGTTTTTTTTTCCCAATCAGAAAGTCTATCAGGCCCAGCACTTAATATAATAGAAAAAAAAAATAGAAAGCAAAGATTAGGTTAACACTCCTGGGAATTGAAGCTTTTCTCTCTATTAAAGATTCGCTTGCCTACAGTTGCAAGCTTTGTACAGATGTTAGAATATTGTCACCGAAGACAGTTGTCTGATGAATATCAGGTGACAATTTAACCAGTAACAGACTGAATCCATTTTCAGGAATGGACATTGCAGCACCAATAAGATGCAACTCAGATTGTCTGGCCAGTTTGTTCCTCAGTCTAAAGTTTCGGTACACATGGTAAATTTTGCTTTGCCGGAACACCAGACCACAAGTATTCTGAATTGAGAAACAGTCGGAGAGACTAGCGGAATGTCTTAAGAACTAAACTTCAAGTCCAGTTGATCTATTGAATACAACAGATATATGTGGGAATCTTGTCCGCCAGTAGCATCAATGTGGAGAATACAATGAAAAAAGGAAAGGGGGGTGAGAAAGGACACAGTGATTTCACACGTGACAAATAAGATGCTCCTTAATAGTTTACAGTAGGAGCCAATGTACCTAGAAACCTTATCCAGGCACTAACTATTTTAAAGCAGAATGTCAAACATGAAAGCCTCCAGGATGTTTAAAACCTTCAACTCCCAGCATTCCCTGGCTGCAGGATGCGTGGTAGCAAGACAGTGAAGAGTTGTCAGTCATCCTTACTGTTGCATATCTCAGCCCTGTGACCCTTGACGTCCAGACCATCAGCTTCAGTGTATAAATTTGGGTATATAGCTGCTCTGCCTATTGCTACTCTTGAGTGTGCTCCCTAGCCTAATTCTGAGGCACAAAGGTACTGGCATCATACATGTCAAAGGAGCCTTTTGAGTCTCAATGGGCCCTTATAAAAGGCACTGTACCATCTTTTGCGATATCTCGCTTTTACCAAGCATTGTCGCAATCATAGATTTTACAATCATGCCATAAATCTAAGATAGCGGTCCTAAATCAAGGTTTGCGATCATAAATTAGGATGGCGATTGTAGATTTAGATGGATGCCAACAATACTATTCAGGTATTTTTCCCTTTGTTTAGTGTACTGTAAGCATGTAAGCTTTACTCTGCTTTGGAATATGCAAACACTTGCTATGTTTTCAATGGACACTTTTTTCCTTTATAGTAATCATCAATTGCCATAAGAAGGGAAATGGCATCCATTCGTCATGGTGAATGAATCGCCCATTTCCTATTGGCTAAGGGAGAGGTCAGCACATTCTCCCAGTGGGCCCATAACCATTTACTCAGGAAAACAGAGTCAAAGGGAAAAAGTGGAAATGTAAGAGTAAGATAGATATGTAAATGAGTGATAATAATTAGGTGGGCCCCTAAACCGTCCTGGTGGGGCCCAACACCCAGTCCGACACTGGAGGCAGCACATTCAGAGAAGGAGACTTGCAATTTATTAGCACAGGACAGAGCAACTAGTGGTGGAAATGGTTTAAATGCCAGAACTGAGAAGAGGAGAGAGATTTAGGCATCTAAAGAAATCATTAAAGGAGCATGGCAAGCAGCAGAGAGACTTTTAGCCTGTTTTGCCTGTGTTTCATTGCCTTATTCCTTACTTCATTGTTCTTTCTTCTTAGAGATCGTTTGAACACTGGTTTACACACCGGAAATTGAAGAGAATTGCAGAAGGTTTTTTTGAAGAAACATTAGAGCACACGATTCATCCACCTTGCACTATGTGTTCCCTGACTATATACCATTTTGTAGTAAATCCATCTGTTGGCGTACAACTGTGCCATGACACGTAGCTATGTAGTACCGTAGTACTATGTAGTTCTGCACACTTCCTGTTGGAAGGCTTTTCATAATGATGGCACTGGGTGTAGTCTTTATCATGAGAATTTTCATAAATTGATAATTATATACTGGCCATGACTTGGCTGTGCATGCAGTGGCTGGAAAAAGGGGAACAAACAGGCCCTTACCAACGGTTTATTAAATGTTCCAACGCATTATATACATGTGCATCCAACACAATGTGATCTAGTTTTTTTTTAATATAATATATTTATTTACATGGCATACCTAACATTTTCTTTCACTACTTGCTCGGATAACCAGTTAAAAATAAAAAAATCTGTGATATTACAATACTTGAAAGCGTACGTTCTAAATATTTGTGTTTTAATTGGCCCCATGCTGTATAATATAAGATTGCAGCGTGGATTATCACTCTGTGCTGCTTGACTATTGGCTATCATCCTTGTCTAATAGTGGATTTTGCATCAGAACTGGAACTGTGTTTACTGTTAAGGAAATGTTGTGTGCTTACTGTGCAGGCGCGTGGTTGTATTGTAATAATTAATTCTTTTATCCTAGTGTACAAATAATATAGATTGTGCTGTTGTCGCTGCTTATTTTGTCTATGTTCTCTTTTTTTGTTGTTTTTCTTCCCTTTCTTTACATTGGAAATGCAACAGCCAAATAATATTTTGAGACCAGCGTGAAACGAGTACGGTAAGGGTACAAGACAGAAAGACCTTTTTAAAGACAAATTCAAATTTTTTTTTATAATTGCTCCATCTAGCATGCCGAGAGAAAAAACAATGCTTTGATATGTGAGCATTGTGATATTACATATTATAAAATGAACTAAGACCAATAAATCCATTGACGTGGTTTGATTGTTAAAGTGTTCCATTGCCTTCGCTAATATATTGAGATGATCTTAGAAACATGCACACAACATATGAGAGTTTATTATTATATTAATTAGGCTAATGCAGTCCAATGCTTAAAAGAATGCAACTGTTAAGCTGATTCTGTTCATTAGAATATAATGTTTGGTTTTGAAATCTTAAAGTAGGTTCCACAGGTACAATAGAACATTGTGCTGTTCTGTGTGGTGGTTTGACCAGTAAATGGGCCAATGGCAGTGTAGATTGGTAATGCACACTATCCATGAAAAGGACTGCATTAATGCGCATATCCTATGAAAAGGACTGCACCCATTAATAACAGCATTGGGATACGAATATGAAATACGTGTGTTTTTATTGCCTGCAACAATCAGGACAATTTTGAGCAACCTCCTAGATTTATGGCAACAATTGCTACATAAAAGAGCTAGGCCTCACTAGCGGTTTTGGATCGCGATCGATTGCGCTAGTGGAAGGCCGACATATAGTAGTCTATTGTTGCAGCCAAACTCATGCACGGCGCTTCTGTGCTAACAGAGCAAATCGATCACCATTATTGGCCAGAATTGCATGCCGTCCAATTGGGTCCAAATACGAAGTGCATCATTGCGATTGTGCATTCTCCCATGTGTCCAAGTGGGTCCTAGTCGTAAAGACCAAATAAAAAAAGAAACAGTACTTGTAAACGTCCTTAGTACTGGCTCATTTTCTGCTCATTCATTTGAGTATAATTGTCCAAGTAATGTTAAGGAGATTATACCTGGTGGCTACCATTCCGATTTATGATTAAAAAAAGAATTAACCATTAAATTAGAAGTAAACCCTGTTTGTTTTTAAAACAGTTGTGACTTATTATTCAGTCATACACAAACCTCTGTGGTGCTTGCAAGAGCACCTTGCCAATGGTTGTTTAAACTACTTGTCTGTCTATATAAAAGTGTCGCAAGGGAGCATCAAAGAAGGGCTCGGAAGGGAACAAGGTAATCTGGAACATTGCATTTTGGGTTTTTAAACAGTAAAATTAATACAGTAGTCCTTCAATTGTCTTGTTATTTATTTACTTTGCCATGAGATGGCGCTTTTGCTCCATCAATCAGATTACTCACATAAACAGAATTTTAAGTGCTGAGAAGGCACATAGACTGGAGCTTCAAACCCAAGTGCATATCTATCTGAATGCATTTAGAACATTCATAGCCTGTAATATTACAGACACAAACCCAAACACATTATATGTATCCGGTGTATCTTGAGCCATTGCAATATTTTACTATGGTCAGTGACAAGATTGCAGATAGCGCCTCTGGACCCCTTAAACAATGTATCCCCAAATCTCACATACCAGTAACAGATCACAGTAACATATGAAAGCAAGGGGCCCAAGTATACTATATTGGATACATAGGCCAAACAAGGAGAGGGAGCAGATTAAAAGTAGTGAAGTGCCGTACAATTTTCGTCCGAATTCCGAACTTCTACAGGTCAGTGACTCATTGTTAGGGGTCAGCTATCTGCTCCCCTTTACTTCTGACCTAGGCCGGGTTATCTTTTGTATTTATATCGCCTGAACTATATGTTTGGAATTTATTACGGATTATTGAATGAATGCATGGTGGATATACTGGTATATCTTATAACTATGTACCATAGGTGTATATTGTGCCAATTAGGAGTGGGATGTGTTTTAACTTTTTCTTCTTTCACTTGTGCACTTTTGTGCCCATTTATGGGCTATCCACACATATCATTAAGGATATTTAATCTATTTATTACCATGTTCTAGTGTGTGCCCTCATTTTCATGGTCTGTGTTTTTTGTATATTCTTATTTCTTATTTTTATATCATTTTTTACAGTTGGTGCCAGGCTACTGTGTTGTTTATATACTTAATACAGAAAGGACCATTATATCTGTGCAGTTGCAACTTCTTAATTGCTTCCACATGGAAATCTCCAGCACCCAAATAGGGAAGTATCTTATACAAAAAAATATGGTGGCTATATTATAACGAAATTTCAATCCACATTGCCAGAAATAATGTAATTAAAGGACAAACTAAAGCCTCGAACATTACTGAATCAAAACGCAGAACACTTTGATATAAAAGCTGTCATATTTGTCTTACCTTTATTTGATATGGTTGCTGGGAAATTTACCTTATTAACATGGGATTTGTGTGTTATTTTCCAGCATTCCAGCATCAGCACAGTTTGGTCAATGACCATTATGTTCTTTACACATGCTCAGTCCTAAATGACTGCAGAAACCTTTTACAAATGGTCACGCCCATAGTTGTCTCTAGCCAATCCTTTTACACGACGATTAGGAGGGTGTGATTAAGATCAGGAGGTGTGGCCAGGCACTGCACATACAGTTATTTCATCCAGTTCTTTACATTAACTTCATTTACTGGAGTGGGTAATTTACTATTTATAATGTTTTTGTGGGAATAGTTTCAAATTCTGGAGTTTAAAAATTTGGTTTGGTTCTCCTTTAAATTTGATATGGTCTGGGATATTTGCTGTAACTATTCTGAGCCAAACACCTTTAAGATAATATATAAAAGTATAAGCTAATGGATATCACGATCATCTACAAAGGATGTATGTGTTTCTATGTATGTGTTTGTAAGTATGTGAACCAGGAAGCCTTGTCATTTTTCATTTCCAGCGCTGGGGGTGCAAAATGAATCACAAGGTAAAGAAAAAACCATTACTTGTGGTTGATGTTTGTGTGTATGTATGTATTATGTTATTATATAGCGCCACTAGGGGACGCAGCGCTGTACAATATAGAATATAAAATATAGAATATAAAAAGTCGTACAAGGGGGACTGTAAATAATATATAACATAAGTAAGAACATCATGAAATATACATGTGCTTGAAACATGTAACATGAGGAAAGAGAGGTCCCTGCCCTGTCAAGCTTACAATCTATTAGGTGGGTAATATACATAGAAAAGTGGGTGGAAGATGTTTAATGTTTTATAACAGAATGAAAATCAGTGTCTGATTACAAATCGCTACATATTTGTTGCTTTTCCTTTCTTCTTTTTCTCTTTCTATTTTCTATTATTCTAACTTGTACTTTAAGTAGCTATGAAAACCACTAAAATAAATAATGTTTTCATGCAGGCAAGTAGAAACAAGAAATGATGATTTTGGACTGGTGCCCAACTGTTTCTTGATTTATTTTACCTGTGTCTCAATAAAAATCTATCGGGGGAAAAAAAGCGGATTGTAGTTAATTGCCGATCCACATTTAGCTCATTAGGTGCATTTTCCCCAATTGAATGTGGTCTTGCGTTCTGCTAGAGATGGATTCCTTTTAGCAAACCCACGTACATCGCAGCTGATAGAAATAGTATTAGAATCTCGTTTCTATACGGAGCTCAGCGTTGGTTAATGGATTACGGGAGACTCCAGCGTTGTTACTGGATTACGGAGACTCCAGCGTTGTTAGGGATTACGGAGATCCAGCGTTGTTACTGGATTACGGGAGACTCCAGCGTTATTCCTATAATGTTAACACTGTAGGTTTAATGTAGAAGGAAGTGTTTCAATTAGATCTGATCTACTCTAGAGGCTTCTGCACAATTACAGAAAGTGCCATTGGACATGAGGTTTGGTTCTCTAACTTGCTGTCTCAGCTGTTTGTTCAGCTAAGTAAACGCAAGTTTAATACAAATGTGATAACGAACCAACAACAAGGGCTTGCGAACATAGCACATCCATGCAAATGGTTTTAAAAGCAAAGAAGCTACCAAGAAAATAAAGGACTTTATATTTATCCAATCACCACCACTGTATCTTTGTCTGTGAACCGTCCCTATTTCCTTACAGACCTAATCTGAACACATGTTACGTTTCTTGTCTTGTTATCATTAAACTCTTCTATGATGTGCCGTTTACTATATTTGGAATGGTGACAATTTGTAAGTAGGAATAACATGGTGGGAATAATACCTCCCAGTTGATACTGAGCATGCTTGACTTCACAGAAAGTCATGTCAGATGGAAGAGAGAGTCAGTTAAGAGAGTGAAAGAGATACTATGCTGAGCCAAAACAAGTAATGGATAGAAAGCATGCAACAACACACAATGGGAAATTTCACAAGAAGGGTGCTCATCCAGCCGAGCGTACAAAGCACGGACACAGACCTCCTTGATCTCATAAAACAAAAATATCTTTAATAGAAGAACAGCCTGACACGTATCAGACTTTAAGCGTCCATTATCATAGGCAAAAAGCAACAACATGCACATCTCAGTGTAAGAGCTATTTACATGTATTAATTATTATAGATTAAGATGAGGAAAAGTATTTTCAGTATAGTTGCCCTTAAGAAGTATAACCATGAAATCTGTTGGTTAACATCAAAAACTGTTGCCCTGGAAGATTGTTCTTAAAAGAGCTGTTAAAGTCAGTATCCTATTGATTAGATTTATAGTTTAATTCTATAGCGACTAGATCCCCCTCTATCTAAAGCTTTACCCTTTCAGATCAATATCTGCGGATTCAGTGATGTTGGGTCAAGGTAGTTTAACCCGTCCTGTCATATCAACAGACGACTTCTGTCCCTTTCTTGCAAACGCTCTACTGCCGTGCTGAGCTCTGAAATGACTGGGGTAAAATATGTGCTAGTCATTTGGGTATTAATAAAGTTCTATCGTTTAAAAGTGCAAATTTTGCCCCAACCAATCAGATCTATTTAACATTTGAAAGCTAACATCTGATTGGTTGGGGCAAAATTAGCACCACTTTAAACGATTAAGAACTTTTATTAAATAACCCTGATTGTGTTTGTTCTCAAATCTCTCAGTGTTGGGGGTTGGGCTCAGCGGGGAACATAGTCAGGAGAAGGAACAAGCAGAGGACACAGAAGGAAAGTTGAAATAAACTGAGAATTTGCTTTTGCGCTGTCAGTAATAATTTCTAAAATAATTCCAGCGTTATTTTCAATTTCAGAACATTCTGGTCTTGAAATACTGATAGAAGTCACAGCAATATTGGTCAATTACAAAGCCTTGTTATAAATACAACCTATGAGCCTAATATAAAGGTGCGGTATCGCTTTTTAGAGGAAATTAACATTTATGACCGCGGTCGTACATTAACTAACCCACAGTATCGCTAAAAACCGATACAGCGGGTCTATAATATGGGCCTGTCTTGTGTTAATCTTATGGTCTGCAAAGTTATTATGTGTGTAGTATATCGGATATTGCCCCCTTGTGAGAATGTGTATTATAGTAATTAAAGGGCATGTCACACCCCAAAACTATAATCCCCCCCCCACTACTGGCCCCATCATGTAGTGTAGTTTAATCCTTACCTCACATCCAGCTCCATAAGGTTCTCCTGTAGTCCCCCCCAAAGTCCAAAAACTGCCCACCAGGAGGAGATAGCAGAGTCCATATAGGACTCTGCCTCCAAACTGGCCTCCGGGAGAAGTTTGGCATGTTACTGCAGCCCTTCTCCCCCTCCCTCCCCTCCCTTCAGGATTCCCTCCCCTAGCATGAAACTCTTTAGATATATGATTCCCCCTGTCCCCCCAGCCCCCAACCGCTCTATTTTTATTCTTAGAAAAAGTCCCAAACTTACATACCTTCCTCTTTCCCTGCTGCAATGAACTCCCGGCAGCCGCGTCCGTGATTGGTGCCGCTCAGGCAATCACAGACGCGGACTGCCGGTCATGCCCCTCTGCTTGCATTTTCTCGCAAGCAGAGGGCCGGGCGGCGTGGCGGAGGAAAGGAGGGGAGGTAAGTAATGTTTGGGGAACTTTTAAGATAAAAATAGAGGGTTGGGGGGACAGGGGGAATCATATATCAAAAAAGTTTTAAGGGTGGACATACCTTAATACGAAGGGATCTAAAGCTAGCCTCCTAACCATGAAATTCCCCTCTAACATATCCAACACATCTTTAGTGAAAGAAAAATATTTGCACAATAGGCTCCAGTGCTACCCCCAACTGAGCAGGTAATTTCGTCACTGTTACGCGTGGGGGGGGCATACCGGAACCCAGGAGTCTACTTTTCCATAACCTGACCCAACCCAAATAAATCCGTACTGCACCCGACCCAGCTTTTCATCGCTTCATACCCCTGACCGGAAGTTTCGGACCAAGAAACCCGACCCGGCTTTGGGAGTGAGGATAAATCTATAATGCGTGTGTTCTGTCCTTTACTCCAATCCAACTTTAAGGGCAACAATACTTCGAGGGACACTATATTGAAATAATGACTAAAAACTAAAATTTACCCCCTTACTGGCCACATCAAGTAGTTTAAACATGCTTACCTTACATTCCTGCTCAAATATTTTCCCCTGCTGTTCCCCTCAATCCAGGAAACTGCTGTGTAGGAGCAGTGTGTGACTCATGCTGTGCCTGAGACTTCCTCACCTCATCAAGGTTGAGGCATGCTCAGTGTCAGCCCTCCCTGCCTCTCAGCCAATCACAGACGCGGCTGCCGGTCCCGCCCCTGCTTTCAATTTCAATGCAAAGTAGAGGGCCTGAACATGGCAGCGGAGGAGAGAGGGCAGGTAAGTAAAATCGGGGGACTTTCTAACAATTATATTAATGCGGTTGGGGCTGGGGGAGCATGCCCTCCACATATCAAAATTATACTTTTGGTGGGTGGACATGCCTTTAATCTACAATTGAATACATGTAAGTACACTTGATTTGTGTGTGTTGCTGCGTGCCTTCAACCAGCACACATTTTGTTGAGTCAGTATCCCTCCTCCCTCTTTTAACCACCTCCCACTTCCATCCGACCTGACTTTTTTCCCACAAACCAACTGTCAAGCCTGCACACAACATACAACATTCCAACTGTCCAAAACTCTGTCGCCATCCAGCACAGTAAAATACTCACAGAAGAATAGTTTTTGAGAGGCAAGGACTTGATTGACACTGAAATATAAATTTTTTTTGATTTGATATGTAAAAGATTTCATTGTGGTTTGGAAGAATTATAGTTTTCAGTATGGTGTTCCAAGCATACCCTCCTTTAATTAGAGTCCCCTGGGTAAAGGACTAACCTCTAGGTCCTCATCCCTTGATTTACCTCCAATCGCTGTACATGAAGCTATGACTGCCCACTGTGGCCTTGCTCCACCCTCAACTTAGTTCATGAATTGTCCCAATGGGAAGATTAATTTCTTGTAGAGACCATCTTCTCCATTGGGCAGCTCCCAGGCCAAAATGAAACCGACCAATGATGATGATAATAACTTTCAAGTACCAAATTAACAGCGTATGAAAGGAAACCGGGGATGTGGACCTAAGCAGCAAGGTTATGGAGGAGATGGACTGAACACATTTGCTGCCCTTTTCATTTTTTGAGTTTAGTTCTCTTTTAAATCAGTCAGGCAGAACATAAACAATTATTCCTCCAAGAACATGGAAAAAAAAAATAGATGTAATCGTCAGATTTATTCACAGCCTGTGCAAGGTCAATGTAAACATGAAGGAACACCCCATTTTAAAATGTACTCGTATGTTGGTATATTTTATTAGCTAACTTCATCTCTTATATGAACTGGTTTGATATTTAATAACAAAACGGTATAACATATAGTCCATATGTTTTACATTTTTATACAATTAAGAAATCACCTGCTCAAATTATATTTTATTCTTGTATTTATTTTAGTATAAGAGAATTTGACAGAAATATGTAATGTAAAGAAAAATAGCAATTTAACTTTGCCTGGCTTCCTTGCACCCCAGATGTGTCCTAGTATACATACAGTATTTATAAATGTATGTGTCTCATATTGCGAGGACTAAGCAGGGTTCATGAACAATATGATGTAAATTCCTCTGACTTAGATTCTCTGCATACATTTTATCCTGACTATATTTATGAATCGCTTGTTCACTTCGGAAGACTGTTTTCTTACTAGCAGTGATACAAACTTGGGGGGAGGTTATTAGGAGTTGTATTCTCTGAACAAATGGGTGTATGGTTAAAGTCTGTCCTTATGAAGATCTGGGATGGGAGATTTTAGTTGGCGGACTGTCGTCATCCAATGTATACATGCTGTTTGCTGTTTTAGAATGTCTGTTTGTTTAGGTTGCCATGGTACTGAGGACCATTAAGAGATGAAAAAAGAAATAGCAGAAAAAACATCTCATAGTGTTTTGGCTTTACATTTGTTGTTTGGTCCTCCTCACTGTGCCTGTCTGGATGTAGTGCCCACTTTCTTGCTTAATAATCAGCCCAACTGACGGCCAAACTGTATTATATTACGCCAATCACAGTTTATATTCATCTTCAATGTTTTTATATTGAATAGCGCGCCCACCAGGAGGCAGAGTGTGAATAACCGAACCGCCAGCAAGTAATGAAACGAATATCATTAATGCTTATCACCCAATGGAACACCTGAGATTTAGTTCTCTGCCGGCGATTCTGACTGATTTTTGGGTGTTAGAGATGGGCATAAAAAGATTGTACGTCTATGCCCAGCTTTACAAATAAATAGAAGGCCTAAATGTGAAATAATTCTGGAATGGAAGGAATAAAAATATTGCCACATAGGGATATAAAATAAAACAATTTAAAACATAAGCAGCTATGTGTGCCCCGTCAGCATAACTAGTACAAAATACATAGCCCATAACATCTATCAGTAACTGATGGATAAAGCACAGACACCACGGGTTTTCAGCATAGTATATAGAGGCTTATAAATACTGTTGCTGGCAGTACTGGCATTCCTTGCTAGGCACCAATCAGCAGGTGGTATTGGCATAGTGTGGGCATAGATAGCTGCTTTATAGTTTGAAATGGTTTTATTTATATGTCCCCTGTGTACATACGATTTTTATATTTTTCCAAGTTTTTTGTGGGGTTTGCCATATAGACCTTTCTGTATCTTTACCTCTTAATTAGCACCCAGTGTTTTGTATAAATATGCACATAGTGGCAGTATATTGTTAAACCATGTATTATTTATTGATAATATGCAAAGGTGTTTCATCAACCCCATTATGTGTGTCATATACAGTAAAATAAATGCTCCGTACATTGTATGTAGAGGGAATGAGAAAATGCCATTTTGTAACGTTTGGACCTTCTGATTGGATCTCTGCTTTGTCCTCAGTTGATGGAATGCTGTTGGCTGTTGTCTTTCTTCTCGTTATACTGCAAATCATATGAGATGGTGTAAACAAGGTAAGTTTCCCCAATGTTTGTTCTTTTCAGACAGTGACAAATAATTATTTGTTGTGAATTTCTTTTTTAGAAAATGTTTTGCCTTGTCATCCATTAAAGAAATACTGAATAATAACTGATAATATAATCCAGATCCATAATGCATGGAGAGTCTCCATACTTGTGCATTTCATGGTTAAGTTTTTTTTCCCATCAGAAAGTCTATCAGGCCCAGCACTTATAATAAGAAAAAAAATATTGAAAGCAAAGATTAGGTTTAACACTCCTGGGATGAAGCTTTTCTCTCTATTAAAGATTCGCTTGCACAGTTCTAAGCTTTGTACAGATGTTAGAATATTGTCACCGAAGACAGTTTGTCGATATATCAGGTGACAATTTAAACCCGTAAACAGACTGAATCCATTTTCAGGAATGGACATTGCACAGCACCCATAAGGATGCAACCTCAATTGTCTGGCCATTTTGTTCCTCAGTCCAAAGTTTCGTACACATGGTAAATTTGCTTTGCCGGAACAAACCAGACCACCAAGTCCTTCTGAATTGAGAAAGCCATTCGGATGACTAGCGAATGTCTTAAGAACTAAACTTCAAGTCCAGTTGATCTAATTGAATACAACAGATATATGTGGAATCTTGTCCGCCAGTAGCATCAATGTGGAGAAATAAATGAAATAACAAAAGGGGGGTTAGAAAGGACACAGTGATTTCACACGTGACAAATAAGATGCTCCTTATAGTTTCAGTAGGAGCCAATGTACTAGAAACCTTATCCAGGCAACTAACTATTTAACAGTAATGTCAAACATGAAGCCCTCCAGATGTTTAAAACCTTCAACTCCCAGCATTCCCTGGCTGCAGTATGCGTGGTAGCAAGACAGTGAAGAGTTGTCAGTCATCCTTACTGTTTGCATATCTCAGCCCTGTGACCCTATACGTCCCATCCACGCTTCAGTGTTAATTTTGGGTATTAGCTGCTTCTGCATTGCTACTCTCTGAGTGTGCATCCTAGCCTAGCCAATTCTGAGGCACAAGGTACTGGCATAACTTCAAAGGAGCCTTTGGAGTCTCATGGGCCCCTATTTATAAAGGCACTGTACCGATCTTTTGCGATATCTCGCTTTTACCAAGCATTGTCGCAATCATAGATTTACAATCAGCCATAATCTAAGATTACGGTCCTAAATCAAGGTTTGGATCATAAATTAGGATGGCGATTGTAGATTTAGGAATGCCAATTCAATACTATTCAGGTATTTTTCCCTTTGTTTAGTGTACTGTAAGCATGTAAGCTTACTCTGCTTTTCTGGAATATGCCAACTTGCTATGTTTTCATGGACCCTTTTTCCTTTATTATCACAATCTTGCCATAAGAAGGGAATGGCATCCATTCGTCATGGTGACTGAATCGCCCATTCTATTGGCTAGGGAGGTTCAGCACATTCTCCCAGTGGGCCCATAACCCATTTACCTCAGGAAAACAGAGTCCAAAGGGAACAGTGGAATGTAAGATAAGATAGATATGTAAATGAGTGATAATAATTGGTGGGCCCCTAAACTCGTCCTGGTGGGCCCCCACCCCCAGTCCGACACTGAGGCAGCACATTCAGAGAGGAGACTTGCATATTATTAGCACAGGACAGAGCACTAGTGGTGAGAATGGTTAATGCCAGAACTGAGAAGAGGAGAGAGATTTAGGCATCTAAGAAACATAGAAAGGAGCATGGTAAGCAGCAGAGAAGACTTTTAGAGACCTGCTTTTGCCTGTTTCATTGGCCTATTCCTTACTTCATTGTTCTTTCTTCTCTAGAGATCTTTTGAACACTGGTTTACCACAACCGGAAATTGAGAGATGGCAGAAGGTTTTTTTGAAGAACTTAGAGCACACGATTCATCCACCTTGCACTATGTGTTCCCTCTATATACCATTTGTAGTAAATCCATCTGTTGGCGTACAACTGTCCCATGACACGTAGCCTATGTAGTACCGTAGTACTATGTAGTTCTGCACACTTTCCTGTGGAAGCTTTTCAATAGGATGGGCACTGGTGTATGTTCTTTATCATGAGAATTTTCATAAATTGATAATTCATTACTGGCCATGACTTGGCTGTGCACTGCAGTGGCTGAAAAGGGCGACAAACAGGCCTTACCAACGGTTTATTAAATGTTTCCACGCATTTATATAAAATCGTGCATCAAAACACAAATGTATCTAGTTTTTTTTTAATATATATATATTTATTTACAGGCATACCTAACATTTTCTTTCACTACTTGCTCGGATACCACGTTAAAAAATAAAAAAATCTGTGATATTACAATACTGAAGAGTAAACGTTCTAAATATGTTGTGTTTTAATATGGCCCCATGCTGATAATATAAGATTGCACGTGGATTATCACTCTGTGCTGCTGACTATTGCTATCATCTTTGTCTAATAGTGGATTTTGCATCAGAACTGGAACTTTGTGTTTCACTGTTAAGGAACTGTTGTTGCTTACTGTGCAGGCGTGTAATAATTATACTTCTTTTTACCCCTTTGTACAAATAATATTAGATTGTGCTGTGTCGCTGCTTTATTTGTCTATGTTCCTTTTTTTTTGTTTGTTTTCTTTCCCTTTTCTTTACATTGGAAATGCAACAGCCAAGATCATATTTTGAGACCAGCGTGAAACCAGTATCGGTAAGGGTACAGACAGAAGACCTTTTTAAACACAATTCAAATTTTTTTTTATAATGTCTCCATCTAGCATGCCGAGAGAAAAACAATGCTTTGATATGTGAGGCATTTGTGATATACATATTAAGAAAATGAACTAAGACCAATAATCCATTGACGTGGTTTTGATTGTTAAAGTGTTCCATTGCCTTCGCTAATATATTGAATGATCTTCAGAAACATGCACACACATATGATGAGTTTTATTATTATTTAATTAGGCTAATGCATGTCTCATTGCTTAAAAGAATGCAACTGTTAAGCTGAATTCTGTTCATTAGAATATAATTGTTTGGTTTTTGAAATCTAAAGTAGGTCACAGGATACAATAGAAACATTGTGCTGTTCTGTGTGGTGGTTTGACCAGTATGGGCCAATGGCAGGTATATGGGTAATGCCCACTATCCAATGAAAAGGACTGCATAAAGTTGCGCATATCCTATGAAAGGACTGCACCCATTAATAACAGCTCTGGATACGATATATAAATACGTGTGTTTTTATTGCCTGCAACAATCAGGACAATTTTGAGCAACCTATGCCTAGATTTTATGGCACAATTGCTACATAAAAAGAGCTAGGCCTCACTACGGGTTTTGGATCGCGAATCTGATTGCGCTAGTGGAAGGCCGACATATAGTAGTCTATTGTTGCAGCCACACTACATGCACGCGCTTCTGTGCTAACAAGCACATGCGATCACCATTTTGGCCAATTGCAATGCCGTCCAATTGGGTCCAAATACGAAGTGCAATCATTGCGATTGTGCATTCTCCCATGTGTCCAAGTGGGTCCTAGTCTTAAAGACCAAATACAAAGAACAGTACTTTGTACACGTCCTTAGTACTGGCTCATTTCTGCTCATTCATTCTGAGTATAATTTTCCCAAGTAATGTTAGGAGATTATTACCTTGTGTGGCTACCATTCCGATTTATTGATTAAAAAGAAGAACCATTAAATTAGAATTAAACCCTGTTAAACAGTTGTGACTTATTATTCAGTCATCACAACCTCTGTGGTGCTTGCAGCACTTGCCAATGGTGTTTAAACTACTTGTCTGTCTATATAAAGTGTCGCAAGGGAGCATCACAGAAGGCTCGGAAGGGACAGGTAATCTGGAACATTGCATTTGGGTTTTTTAACCAGTAAAATAAATACAGTTAAGTCCTTCAATTGTCTTGTTATTTATGTACTTTCCATAGGATGGCGCTTTTGCTCCATCAATCATATACTCACATAAACAGAATTTTAGTGCTGAGAAGGCACATAGACGGAGCTTCCAACCAAGTGCATATCATCTGAATGCATTTTAGAAACATTCATAGCCTGTAATATTACAGACCAAACCCAAACACATTATTGTATCCTGTGTATCTTGAGCCATTGCAATATTTTAACTATGGTCAGTGACAGATTGCAGTAGCGCCTGACCCCTTAAAATGTATCCCCAAATCTACATACCAGTAACGATCACAGTACATATGAAAGCAAGGGGCCAAAGTATACTATATGGATACATAGGCCAAACAAGGAAGGGACAGATTAAAGTAGTGAGTGCCGTACAATTTTCGTCCGAATTCCGAACTTCTACCAGCGTCAGTGATCATTGTTAAGGGCAGCTATCTGCTCCCCCTTTACTTCTGACCTAGGCCGGGTTTATCTTTTGTATTTAATATCCTGCACATATGTTTGGAATTTATTACGGATTATTGAATGAATGCATGGTGATATACTGGTATATCTTGTAACTATTACCAATAGGTGTATAATTGTGCCAATTTAGGAGTGGATGTGTTTTTTTTAACTTTTTCTTCTTTCACTTGTGCACTTTTGTGCCCCATTTATGGGCTATCACACATAATCATTAAGGAGTTTTAATCTATTTATTACCATGTCTTAGTGTTTGCCCTCATTTTCCATGGTCTGTGTTTTCTTGTATATTCTATTTCTTATTTTTTATTCATTTTTACAGTTTGGTGCCAGGCTACTGTGTTGTTTTATATACTTAATACAGAAAGGACCATTATTCTGTGCAGTTGCAACTTTCGTTAATTGCTTCCCACATGGAAATCTCCAGCACCAAATAGGGACTATCTTATACAAAAATATGGTGGCTATATTAAGAAATTTCAATCTCACATTGCCAGAAATAGTAATTAAAGGACAACTACAGCCTGGAACATTACTGAATCAAAAACGCAGAACCTTTGATATAAAGCTGTCATATTTGTCTTACCTTTTATTTTGATATGGTTGCTGGGAAATTTACCTTATTACATGGATTTGTGTGTTATTTTCCCAGCATTCCAGCATCGCACAGTTTGGTCAATGACCATTATGTTCTTACACACCTCAGTCTAAATGACTGCGAAACCTTTTACAAATGGTCACGACCCCACTAGTTGTTCTAGCCAATCCTTTTACACGACTGATTAGGACGTGTGATTAAGATCAGGAGGTGTGGCCAGGCACTGCACATACAGTTATTTCATCCAGTCTTACATTAACTAACTCATACTGGAGTGGTAATTTACTATTTATTAATTTTTTGGTGGAATAGTTTCAAATTCTGAGTTTAAAAATTTTGGTTTGGTTCTCCTTTAATTTGATATGGTCTGGGATATTTGGCTGTTAACATTTCTGAGCCAAACACCTTTAAGATAATATATAAAAGTATAAGCTAATGGATATCAAGATCATCTCCAAAGGATGTATGTGGTTTCTATGTATGTGTTTGTAGTATGTGAACCAGAGAAGCCTTGTCACTTTTCATTTTCCAGCGCTGGGGGTGCAAAATGAATCACAAGGTAAAGAAAAACCCTTACATTTTGTGTTGATGTTTGTGTGTATGTATGTATATGTTTATTATATATCTCCACTAGGGGACGCAGCGCTGTACAATATGAAATATAAATATAGAATATAAAAGTCGTACAAGGGGACTGTTAACATAAATATATAAGTAGTAGAACATCATGAAATATCACACTGTGCTGTAAAACATGTACATGAGTAAGAGTGCCCTGCCCTTCAAGCTTACAATCTACTATGTAACAGGTGGGTACATATACATAGAAAAGGTGGAGATGTTTTAATGTTTAACAGAATAAAATCAGTGTCTGATTACAAATCGCTACAATATTTGTTGCTTTTCCTTTCTTCTTTTTCTCTTTCTATTTTTTATTATTCTAACTTGTACTTTAAGTAGCTATGAAACACTACAAATAAATAATGTTTTCATGCAGGCAATGTTCAGAAACAGAAAATGATGATTATTGGAACTGGTGCCCAACTGTTTCTTGATTTATTTTACTCTGTGTCTCAATAAAAATCTATCGGGGGAAAACGATTGTAGTTAATTGCCCGATCCACATTTAGCTCATTAGGGTGCATTTCCCCCATTGAATGTGTCTTGCGTTCTGCTAGATGGGATTCCTTTTAGCAACCCCACGTACATCGCAGCTGATAAAATAGTATAGAATCTCGTTTCCTATTACGGAGACTCCAGCGTTGTTACTGGATTACGGAGACTCCAGCGTTGTTACTGATTACGGAGACTCCAGCGTTGTTACTGGATGGAGATCCAGCGTTGTTACTGGATTACCGGAACCTCAGCGTTATTCCTATAATGTTAACACTGTAGGTTTACTGTAGAAGGAAGTGTTTTCAATTTGATCTGATTACTCTAGAGGCTTCTGCACAATTACAGAAAGTGCCTTTGACATGAGGTTTGGTTTCTAACTTGCTGTCCAGCTTGTTTTGTTAGCTAAGTAAACCGCAAGTTTTAATACAAATTGATAACGAACACCACAACAGGGCTTTGCGAACATAGCACATCCATGCAAATGGTTTAAAAGCAAAGCATCTACAAAAATTAAGGACTTTTATATTCTATCCAATCACCACTATCTTTTTCTTGTTGAACGTCCCCTATTTCCTTACGACCTAATCTGAACCATGTTACGTTTCTTGTCTTGTTATCATAAACTCTTCTTGTGTGCCGTTTTACTATATTTGGAATGGTGACAATTTGTGTAGGAATAACATGGTGGGAAATAACCCCTCCCATGTTGAATTGAGCATGCTTGACTCACAAGAAGTCATGTCAGATGGAAGCAGGAGTCATTAAAGAGTGAAAGAGATACTATGCTGCAAAACAATAATGGATAGAAGCATGCAACCACACACATGGGAATTTCACAAGAAGGGTGCTCATCCAGCCGAGCGTACAAAGCACGGACACAAGACCTCCTTGATCTATAAACAAAATATCTTTAATAGAAGAACACCTGACACGTATCAGCCTTTAAGCGTTCCTTATCAGGCAAAAAGCAACAACATGCACATCTCAGTGTAAGAGCTATTTACATGTATTAATTTTATTTATAGATTGAAGATGAAACGTCCTTTTTCAGTATAGTTTGCCCTTTAAGAAGTATAACCATGAACTCTGTATGGTTAACATCAAAAACTGTGCCCTGGAAGATTGTTTAAAAGAGCTGTTAAGTCAGTACCTATTGATGATTCTATATTTAAATTCTATAGCGACTAGATCCCCCTCTATCTAAAGCTTTACCCTTTCAGATCTAATCTCTGCGGATTCAGTGATGTTGGGTCAAGGTAGTTTAACCCTGTCCTGTCATATCAACGACGACTTCTGTCCCTTTCTGCAAACCGCTCTACTGCCGTGCTGAGCTCTGAAATGACTGTGGGATAAATATGTGCTAGTCATTAGGGTTATTTTAATAAGTTCTTATCGTTTAAAATGGTGCAAATTTTGCCCCACCAATCAGATCTTATTTAACATTTGAAAGCTAACATCTGATTGGTTGGGGCAAAATTAGCACCACTTTAAACATAAGAACTTTTATTAATTAACCCTGATTGTGTTGTGTTCTCACATCTCTCATGTTGGGGGTTTGGGCTCAGCGGGAACATAGTCAGAGAAGAAACAAGCAGAGGACACAGAAGGAAAGTTGAAATAAACTGAAATTTGCTTTTTGCGCTGTCAGTAATCTTTCTAAAATAATCCCACAGCGTTATTTTAACTTTCAGAAATTCTGGTCTTGAAATACTGATAGAAGTCACAGCAATATTGGTCAATTCCAAAATGCCTTGTTATAAATACAAACCCATGAGCCGTAATTATTAAAGGTGCGGTAATCGCTTTTTAGAGGAAATTAACATTTATGACCGCGGTCGTACATTAACTAACCACAGTACTCGCTAAAAAACCGATACAGCGGGTCTATAATTATGGCCCTGTCTTGTGTTAATCTTCATGGTCTGCAAAGTTTATGGTGTGTATATCGGATATTGCCCCCTTGTGAGAATGTTATTATAGTAATTAAAGGCATGTCCACCCCCAACATAATAATCCCCCCCACTACTGGCCCCATCATGTAGTGTAGTTTAAAATCCTTACCTCACATCCCAGCTCCATAAGTTGTTCTCCTGTAGTCCCCCCCAAGTCCAAAACTGCCCACCAGGAGGATAGCAGAGTCCATATGGCTCTGCTCCAACCTGGCCTCCGGGAGAAGTTTGGCATGTGTACTGCCCCTTCCCCCCTCCCTCCCCCTCCTCTCAGGATTCCCTCCCCCAAGCATGAAACTCTTTAGATATATGATTCCCCCTGTCCCCGCCCCCCCCTATAGTTCCTTTCAGCGTTTCCTCTCTGCCTCCACTCCCGCATCCCCTTCGTGTCCCTATTTCCTGTCTCCCCTCCTCTGGTCCATCCCTGCGTCCTCTCTGTTATGATGTTCCCCTGTCCCCCCAGCCCAACCGCTCTATTTTTATTCTAGAACAAGTCCAAACTTACATACCTTCCTCTTTCCCTGCTGCAATGAACTCCCGGCAGCCGCTCCGTGATTGGCTGCCGCTCAGCCATCACAGACGCGACTGCCGCTGTCTGCCCCTCTGCTTGCATTTTCTCGCAGCAGAGGGCCGGCGGCGTGGCGGAGGAAAGAGGGGAGGTAAGTAATGTTTGGGAACTTTCTAAGAATAAAAATAGACGCGGTTGGGGGACAGGGGAATCATATATCAAAAATGTTTTTAAGGGTGACATACCCTTTAATACGAAGGATCTAAGCTAGCCTAACCACATGAAATTCCCTCTAACAATATCCAACCTCTTTATTGAAAGAAAATATTTGCACAATAGGCTCCAGTGCTACCCCCAACACTGAGCAGTAATTTACGTCACTGTTACGCGTGGGGGGGCATACCGGAACCCAATGGAAGTCTACTTTTCCATACCTGCACCCAACCCAATATAATCGTACCTGCACCCGACCCGCTTTTCTATCCGCTTCATACCCCGGACCTGGAAGTTTCGGACCAGAAACCCGACCTGCTTTTATTCTTTCTTCCTCAAATTTGCAAAGGAAGTTAAAAAGTTAAATAAATTTTTATTCATCAAAAAAAAATGTCATAGAAACAAACCTACCATACCACTAATATCAGCAGGCATCCAAATGTCTGAAAACTACAACTCCCAGCATTCCCTGGATGCCTTCTGATACTGTCCCCACTTCTACTACCCATGGCCTCTACTGTCCCAAACTTCTACCTACCATGGGCCTCTACTGTCCCAAACTTCTACCTACCCAGGGGCCTCTACTGCCACAACTACTACCTACCAGGGGCCTCTACTGTCCCCAACTTCTACCTACCCAGGGGCCTCTACTGCCCAATTTCTACCTACAGGGTCCTCTACTGTCGCCCCCAACTTCACCTACCCAGGTGCCTCACTGTCCCCAAACTTCTACCTCACCCAGGGCCTTACTGACCAATCTACTACCGGTCCGCCCCAACTTCTACCTACCCGGGGCCTCTACTGTCCCCAACTTCTACCTACCTCCCAGGGGCCTCTACTGTCCCCAACTTCTACCCACCCAGGGGCCCTCTACTGTCCCCCAACTTCTACCTACCCAGGTGCCTCTACTGTCCCCAAACTTCTACTACCCAGGGGCCTTTACTGTCCCCAACTTCTACCTACCCAGGGGCCTCTACTGTCCCCAACTTCTCCTACCTACCCGGGGCCTCTACTGTCCCACACGTCATTCTACCTACCCAGGGCCTCTACTGTCCCCAACTTCTACCCACCCAGGGGCCCTACTGTCCCCAACTTCTACCCCCCCAGGCCTCTACTGTCCCCACTTTCTACCTACCCATGGGCCTCAGCTCATTTAAAATATTTATCTGCACCTATTTTCTTGTTTGCCTGTGACAGGACAGGTAACCAGTAGTTATCCAGATGGTGTAAAACTACAAACCCAGATTCACTCTATAGCCAAGGAATGCTGGAGTTATAGATTTTTAACATCTGGAGATCTACTAGTTACCTTATGATTTTATAACTATGTCCTACAGAATATACATTTCAATCTCCACCCACTGTGTAAACTTTGCATAATGGTAACAGTAAAGGTTACAATGAGCAGTACCAAAACGAGGATTATGGGTAGGGAGCAGGTGGCACTGCAGTGAAAAGTCTACACTTTATATTGGTGGAGATATGTATGCTGTTTTAAAACTACAACTCCCAGCATCCCTTGTTTTGCACTCTGCTGTTGTGCAATGCTTGGGAGTTTTAAATGTCAATCATCTGGAGTTCCACATACTTGTTGTAGTTCTAGCTGAAGCTCATCAAGTGGTAGATTATCATCATCACTAGAATCATCCACATCCCATAGATCATTATGGCCAGAGATTACAAAGACCATGAAATCACATGTTATCTGTTCCTATGCACACTTGCTCTGGTCTCATGCATATGTGCAGGTGCAGATAGAAGTTGTTACTTTGTTCCATGGGAATATGTTTACTTTGCTGGCTCTGACCTCTGCTATAAAACCAAGGTCATAGTTTAACCCTGCCTTTCCAGCCACTCAGCATTCCTATCCACAATGCCATCCTGTATAACATTCTAACTCCATTAGAGCTGTTAATACTCAATATTTACCCGCTAAAACACAGTAAGAGTCCAGGCATCCCACCCCCCTCCCAGATCCTCCAGGAGTCTCCTGCGAATTGGGGTGGTCTCTTGCGCTCCCTGTGAGACCACCCAATCTCACTCAAAGGAGAGGAGTTCTAATCTCCTCCGTTACGCAACTTTTTTGTAGCCACGCCCCCGGACTGCCAGCCACACCCATGACGCCCGTAACCCCGTCTCCACGCAGATGCCCCACCCATGTGTGACATCACCCCCCTATACACACCCCCTTTGACACTCTCCCCCTTTCTCTCCCACCCTGCCCGGAAGCACACATTGGGCAGGTGGGATGTCTGAGTCTGGGAGCTTGTGCATGTAGATCTATTTGCCTTTATCTGCCATAGTTGATTCAGTGTAGGTTGCTATACACACTGTACATTGTTGTTGAGTTGATAACATGTATTGTCAGTTCCAGTTATTACAGACAGATCCAGGCATGTCCACCCTAAAAAAATTATCTTTGGGCATAAGTAGGTGCCCCTGGCCACCCCAAACGCCGTAATATTTCTTTAAAAAATGTTTAGTAGATCGCTACTTACAGACCCTTCTCGCTGTGACGTCTCTGATTCGGCCCCCGCTTGTGGAAGTTGCAAGCAGGGGCCGGACCAGCACCCGCGTCTGTGATTGGCTGAGAGGCAGTCAATCACAGACGCTGTCAATGGAGACGCCGAGAAAGAGAAGGTGCTGTAAGTATCGATCTATACATTTTTTGAAGAATATTTTGGCAGGGGTACCTACTTATTGCCAAAGGGTTTCACACTAGGGTGCCACGCCTGCAGAGGATGGATTGGATGGTGAAGGAGGGGGAAAGGGCACCCCTTCGCATGTCACAGTCCTTGTTGAGGTTAGAGAAATAGCAGGGACCGATGAGTCACTGACAGCTGCCTTCTTCTGTCACTTTCCTGGACTTTGAAAAGGCACTGCATGCGAGAACCATAAGGAGCAGAGATATAAAGTAGGATTTTATTAGGCCCCCAGGGTGGGATAAGACCCGCTGCAGACAAAAACCTTTAACTACTTTTTGGACTCTTAAAGGGCAATGTCCACCCCCAAACTATAATCCCCCCAAACTCGGCCCCACCAATGTAGTGTAGTTTTAATCCTTACCTCACATCCCAACTCCATCTGGTTCCCCTGTAGTCCCCCCCCAAAGTTCCAAAAACTGCCCACCAGGAGGCTAGCAGGTCCATATAGGACACTGCCTGCTACCTGGCCTCCCCGGAGATTCCTGCCATGTGTGCTGCAGCCCTCTCCCCCCCCTACCTCCCCCTCCCTCTCCCTCCCTCTCCCTCCCGTTCTAACTATCCTCCCCCTAGCACAAATCCCCCTTAATATTGTGCTCCCCCATGTCCCCACAGCCACAACCGCATGTTTTTTTTTTAAAAAAGCTCCCAAACTCTACTACTCTCCCTTTCCTTTCCTCCGCTGCACTGAATGACCGCAGCGCGTCCGTGATTGGCTTGCCGCTCGCCACTCCAATCACAGACGGCACTGCCGGTCCCGCCCCTCTGCTTGCATTCCTCGCAAGCAGAGTGCCGGCAAGTGCGGCGGAGGGATCGATGGGAGGTAAGTAAGGCGTTTGGGGGCTTTTTAAAAAAAAAACATGCGGTTGGGGCTGGGGGACATGGGAGCAGATATTAAATTTTTTTAGGGTGGACATAGCCTTTACATTCTTAAAGAATTGAAATAACACACAGACATTTACTTTTTGGGGTAACGGTCGGCCACAGTTTATCTACAACACAAAACTTATTAACCATGGCTTTTTTTGGGCACCCTTCGACCTCCATCATTTTTGATGTTAACATCCAGCCGTAGATCAAATCTTGGATGCCAACCTCGTGTAACGGGCATGTAACAATCCCCATTAGTCCACTTCCTGCAAATGCCCCCCCTGCCAATACGTGCCTCCAACTTAGACAATTCTGGAGGTATTGGAGGTTGTATAAAAACATATGTCCATCTAGTCCAACCTTTACCTACCCTACCCATAATGTCTGTATAACAGTTACATATATAACATAGTATTGGGAGGTTATATAAGACGTCTGATATGTCTATCTAGTCCAACCTTATACCCTACCCATAATGTCTGTATAAAATTACATAGTAACATAGTATTGGAGGTTGTATAAAGACATATGTCCATCTAGTCCAAACCTTTATACCTACCCATAATGTCTGTATAAAGTTACATAATAACATAGTATTGAGGTTGTATAAGACATACGTCCATCTAGTCCAACCTTTATACCCTACCATAATGTCTGTATAACAGTTACATAATAACATAGTATTGGAGGTTGTATAAAGACATACGTCCATCTAGTCCAACCTTTATACCCTACCCATAATGTCTGTCTCACAGTTACATAATAACATAGTATTGGAGGTTGTATAAAGACATACGTCTATCTAGTCCTACCTTTATAACCCTAACCCTAATGTCTGTATACAGCTACAATGTAACATGATATTGCAGGTTGTATAAAGACATACGTCCATCTAATCCAACCTTTATACCCTACCCCATAATGTCTGTATAACAGTTCATAGTAACATGATATTGGAGGTTGTATAAAGACATACGTCCATCTAGTCCAACCTTATATACCCTACCCATAATGTCTGTATAACAGTTACATAGTAACTAGTATAGGGGTTTGTATAAAGACATACGTCTATCTATCTAGTCCAACTTATACTCTACCCATATTGTCTGTATAAACAGTAACATGTACTAGTACATAGTATTGGACGGTTTATAAAGACATACGTCCATCTAGGTCCAACCTTTATAACCTACCCATAATGTCTGTCTACCGTTACATAGTAACATGGTATTGGAGGTTTGTATAAAGACATACGTCCATCTAGTCCAACCTTTATACCCTACCCATAATGTCTGTCTAACAGTTACACTAACATGGTAGTGGAGGTTGTATAAGACATATGTCCATCTAGTGTAAGTGATAATCCATCCTCCTATATTATCATATTAGTGTATTAATTAGACTTCGGCGTTTCCGCTGTCTAGACATCTTTTCTAGAATTCGCTGTGTAAAATCTTCATCCTGCTTTTTACTGTCCTCGTTTCTCTCAGACCCTGATGTCGGGAATGTGACTGATCCCCATTACCCCTTTATAACACCAGGTCCCGAGTTTTATACAGCTGCAGATTAATCATTTACAGTCCCAGTTATGGGGTTTGACCCCTCATTTTGTCAGGAGATTTTGTTTCTCCGACATTGCTAGTGACGAAACAGAGAACATTATAACAGGGAGAATAAACAACACAGTGAAGTTCTAATAGGATTGGACAAAGACGCATCCTATTTGGTCTGAATTCAGCTCTGCACATTTCTAGTGTTTCCATCAGCTCCTGCTGACAGAAATCCTATGTGTGTACGATCCTTTATAGGAGACAAACTAAAACTACACAGGGCATATCAGCCAATACACACAACACATAATAGACAATCCAATCAAAATCTCCTGTGTTACTAACGCAGGCAATACATGGGACATGAGTATAAATAGTACAGGAAAGCATGGTGGGAGTTAGATCTGCCCAATCAGTGTTATTTACCACCGCTGGAACACTCAATAGGGCTATGTACGGCTACGTATGTCTTATTATCATTAACTCTTCTGCTGTGCAGTTCTGCTGTTACTGGGATGGTGACAGTTGGTGTGTGTAAATTGCATTGGTTAGATGGAAGGTGTGTCGGTTATGACGCCTCCCTATCTTAACCGCACCTTCCATCTAAGCCTGAGCAAATCGTCTTTCTAAGTAAACCTACACAAGAACCAATTCAGGAACTTCCAGAAACCTCTTTATTGGTTCACCCCCCATTTTGCTCAAATGGTTTCTCCCGTAACTCACTGCGACATCCAGGTGAATAATATAAATTGCAGATCAAACTAATTTTCAACAGTTAGCAGAAATATTTAGAGAGAGAGTAACAATGGGCGATTTTCTGATCCCAAGGGAGGGACCTTATGCCTATACAGTTAGGCCAATGCTCCCAATTTGGGAGATGCTGGACCCAAATATGCAGAGAATGTATATGGAGTTTAACACACTTACTATAATGGGATTTACCATATATTAAAGTCAGATGGACAGCAGGCTGGTAAGTAAGTTACACATTTTTGACTAATAAAATACCGTAATATACTCAATACTTAAAACCGACCCGAGTATAAACCGAGGTACCCAATTTCACCTAAAAATCCTAATAAGTTTGACCCGAGTATAAAACCGAGGGTAGAAACTTGGCACTCAAGATTTTGGAAACTACAACTCCCAGCTAATAAAGCTGCTGGGAGTTGTAGTTTCCAAACATCTTGAATGCCAAGTGAGGGTGGCATTCAGATGTTTGAACTACAACTCCCAGCATGCTTTATATAGCTGGAGTTGTAGTTTCCAAACATCTTGAATGCACCCTCACTTGGCATTCAAGATGTTTGAAACTACAACTCCCAGCTAATAAAGCATGCTGGGTTGTAGTTCCCAAACATCTTGAATGCCCCCCTCCCTCCAGTTCAGTTTGTACCTGTGGGCTCTTCTCCCTGTGGACTCTCTCCCTGTGGACTCCTTGGACTCTTCTCTTCTCCCTGTGGACTCTTCTCCTGGACTCTTCTCCCTGTGGACTCTTCTCCTGACTCTTCTCCTGGACTCTCTCCTGGACTCTTCTCCTGTGGACGACTCTTCTATCTTCCTCCCCCATCCGGCAGGTACGTTATCAGCATTCCGGCAGCCGCGCGCCCATTCCTGTACTGGCGCGCCGTCTGACGTCACTGCCCGGCGCCGGGCTTGGCGCCGGGCAGTGACGTCAGGCCGGCGCGCCAGTGGCAGAAAAGGATCGCGCGGCTGCCGGAATGCCGGTAAGTGGTTGACTCGAGTATAAACCGAGTCCGAGTTTTCAGGCGATTTTTCAGCCTAAAATCGTTTATACTCGAGTATATACGGTAGTTTTGAATAGTAACTCCCAGATAAAAAAGCTTATTTCATATGACGTGTTTACTAACTATGCAACCAATCAAATGTTTTCTAACTGCAGTAGACCAGTAAAAGTAAAAACCAATTGGTTGATGTAATTAATAGCACAAGCAAACCTTAGTATCACTTATTGCAACAGTCCCTGAGAATTTAGAATTGAAGGCATGATGGGAAACCTCTTGACTATTTGTGTTAATTAGATTAAAATAACGTCCTTTAAATAAATACACACGTGCATTAATATAAGATTTATTCAGCACAGAGAATGTTTATTCTTTATGTTTTATCTTATATAGAGATGTGGCAAGATCACTTACTACAGTAAAGTGGCCATTACACCAGCACGATATTACTTCCCCGACCGACCGCTCACGTGACGTTCCTGCGATCCTGCTGAACCACCTCTCCCGATCTTATATACGACCGACATGCGACCAACAAAATCCCTTTATTTTTGCAATCGCGTGTCGATCGCATATAAGATCGGGAGAGGTTTTCCGGCAGGATCGCAGGAACGTCGCTGTGAGCGGTCGTCGGGTAGTAATATCGTGCTGGTGTATACCACCTTAACCCCCGGAAATTTATAAAATATGATGAGTAGAAGTGGCACGACATGCTAACCAGGAAGGATAAAGTAGAAGTAAGTATCTTGTTTCTGATTTCTTTACTGTGTTACAAGTAGATGAGAAGGGAGATATTCTATAATGAGAATTAAAGGGCAAAGAGGAGTAAATCACTTCACAAAACTGTATAGCTGAAAATCTGAAAGGTGTAAAATTAATCTGAAATGTAGCACAATGTTGTGTTGCTCTTTTCTGCTTCTTGGTTCTTTCAGTTAGCAACTGTCAGTCAAGGGTACAGCCAATGACTGAACGCTAATCCCCTAGCTGCCACCCCCGCCCCGATCTGTGCTTCATGCATTGGTTTTCTGGGAGGAGGCTATATTTTTCATATGAATAATTAGAAGCTGGGGCTCCTGTGCCTCCCGGCGGTTGCTCCCCCTGCTCCCCTGGTTGTTGTGCCCCTGCTGTCTCCTCTGAGCATGCTCAAGCTTATAACCAGCTCACTAAATGGCTGAAGGGGGTGCGAACAAATATAGCCGTTAACACACACTACCCCTTAGATTCTACAAACATAGCTGGGATAAGCTAATAATTACAGAGGACAAGGTAGAATCTCATCATATTGTAAAAGGGACCATTCTTTCTAAAAGATATCCTTATGACAGTGAAGTTGTTTCCAATTAAAGCTTTTAGAATTGATTGGAGAAGCTTTATGATATTTGCTGGTTTATTTCATAAACAATATGTAATGTAATTCAATGCTTTATTGTTCCCTGCAAATCTGCTCCACGAGATGATCCATGCTTATCTGCTTGTGATTGATCAAGATGCCGACCATGGGCCGAACTTTCAACATGTCATGGATGGATTGAACAGGAAGCTTGGACTAAACATTACGGTAGGAGCTTTAATATAATCCATTGTGTTAAAGAAATCCTATAGTAATACCCATAAGAAAGGAATTCCGTGAGGATGATTGATATTCTGTATTTATATAGTTTACTACATGAAAGATTTTTATTTATTATTATTAATATTATTGTTCTTTCACTTTATCTATGTTCATTAGATCACGCAAGAGTATGGGGATAAAGAAAATGCGTCCCTCTATCCCCACGTATGGAGATGCAATGGCCCGTGTTTGGAACACGTGGAGAGGGTTATAAACTGCCCACCACACAAAGGACTATGCTGGGTCCAGGAGCACAATACCATATGTTATGGGACCTTTCTGAAGACAGAGAGAAGACCGTGGAGGGCCTGCAGAAAATATGAACAGGTGATCAATTAGAAAGCTGAAAAATCGCATGTCGGTCGTATATAAGATCGGGAGAGGTGGTTCCAGCAGGATCGCAGGAACGTCACGTGAGCGGTCGGTCGGGTAAGTAATATCGTGCTGGTGTATGGCCACCTTTACTGTAGTAAGTGATTCTTGCCACATCTCTATATAAGATAAAACATAAAGAATAAACATTCTCTGTGCTGAATAAATCTATTTATATTAATGCACGGTGTTATTTATTTAAAGGACGTTATTTTAATCTAATTAACACAAATAGTCCAGAGGTTTTCCCATCATGCCTTCAATTCTAAATTCTCAGGGACTGGTGCAATAAGTGATACTAAGGTTTGCTTGTGCTATTAATTTACATCAACCAATTGGTTTTTAGCTTTTTACTGGTCTACTGCAGTTAGAAAACATTTGATTGGTTGCCATAGATTAGTAAAACACGTCATATGGAGAAACCTTGGTCTTAGCATCCAGTGTATCCCGCACACCCTATGAGAAAAACCCCTGCTATAGCACACAGTGTACCACTGCATACCCTATGAGAAACCATGGTCTACGGCACTATTGCTACCAGCACACCACTATGAGAAACCCTGTCTATACGCAACCACGTGACCCCGCACACCCTATGAGAAACCCGGACATAACACCCAAGGTGTACCCTGCACACCTATGAGAAACCGGACTATAACACAAGTGTACCCTGCAAACCCTATGAGAGAAAACCTGGTCTATAGCATCCAGGTATCCCGCACTCAGTTATGAGAAACCCTGGTCTAAGCACCCAGTGTACACTACACAACCTATGGAAACCCTGGTCCATAGCACCCAGTGTACACCTGCACACCCTATGAGAAACCCTGTCTATAGCACATAGTGACCATGCACAACCCTATGAGAAACCTGGTCTATAGCATCCAGTGTATCCGTACAACATGAAAAACCCTGGTCATAGCATCCATTGTATCCCAGCATACACTATGAGAAACCCTGGTCTATAGCACAAGTGTAACCCTGCACACACCTATGAGAAACCCAGGACTATAGCATCCGTGTATCCCGCACACCCTATGAGAAACCCTGGTCTATAGCAACCCATTGTACCCAGCACACCCTATGAGAAACCCTGGACTATAGCACCCAGGGTACCCACCCACCCCTAGAGAAACCCTGGATATGGCATCCCAGGTGATCTCGCACAACCCTATGAGAAAACCCTTGTCTATAGACCCAGTGTTTCCCGGTACACCCTATGACAAAACCCTGGTCTATAGCATCCAGTGTATCCCGTACACCCTATGACAAAACACTGGTTATAGCATCCAGTGTGTATCCCGCCACACCCTATGAGAAGCTGGTTTATAGCACCCAGGTTACACTGCACACCCTATGAGAAAACCATCGGTCTATAGCACAAAGTGTACCCTGCACACCATTAGAGAAACCCTTGACTATAGCATCCCGTGGATCCCGCACACCCTATGGAGAAACCCTGAGTTCTTATAGCACCTGATGTACCAGCACCACCCTAGGATGAAACCCTGGACTAGCACCCCGTACCCCACACACCCAGAGAAACCCGGACTATCATCCAGTGTATCTCGCACCCCCTATGAGAAACCCTTGCTTATAGCACCCAGTGTATCGTTACACCCTAGACACAACCCTGGTCTATAGCACAAGTGTATCCGTACACCCATGACACAAAACCTGGTCTATAGAATCCAGTGTATCCCGCACACCTATGAGAAAGCATGGTCTATAGACCCAGTGTACACTGCACACCCCTATGAGAAACCTGGTCTATAGCACAAAGTGACCCTGCACCACCCTATGAGATACCCTTGACTATAGCATTCAGTGTATCCCGCACACCCTATGAGAAACCCTGGTCTATAGCACCATTGTACCCCGCACCACCCTATGAGAACCCTGGACTATAGCACCCAGTGTACCCACACACCCTTTGAGAAACAATGGACTATGGCATCCAAGTGTATCTCGCCACACTATATGAGAAACCCTGGACTTAAACACAAGTGTACCTGCACACCTATGAAAAACCTGATCTATAGCATCGTGTATCCCACACACCATATGAGAAACCTGGACTAGGCATCCATTGTACACTGCCACCCTATGATAAACCCTGTGGCACATATCATGATCACATTCCCTGTATCAAATGACACTATTCATGGTCACTATTTCCTATATTAAATGACACTTAATCATGGTCACTATTTCCTATATTAAATGACACTGTATCAGATCAATATCCTATATTAAGTGGCACATATTCATGATCATCTTCCCTATATCAAATGACACTGTGTCATGATCATCTTCCCTATATTAAATTACACTTTCATGATCAATATTCCCCTATTCAAAAGGCACTATATACATGGTTACTATTCCCTGTATAAATGACACGTATATGATCCTGTTCCTATATTAAATGACACTATATCCATGATCACTATTCCCTATATTAAATGATACTATATCGGATTCACTATCCCCTATATTAAATGGCACTATCATAATCACATTTCCCCATATCAAAATATACTGTATTATGATCACTATTCCCTATATCAAATAACACTATATCATAATAACTATTCCCTATATTAAATGGCACTATATCATGATCACTAGTCCTATATTAAATGACACTATATCATGTCACTATTCCCTTAATTAAAGACACTTGATAATGATCACTATTCCCTATATAAAAGACACTATATCATGATCACTATTCCCTATATTAAATGATACTATATCAGGACACTATTCCCTATATTAAATGGCACTATATCATAATCACTATTCCCCATATCAAATAATACTGTGTTGTGAAGGTTCTCATTCATCCAGGTCATGGTATATTGATGTATTCAATTAGATCAACGGACTTGAAATGTAGTTCTTGAAGACGTTTCGCTAGTCATCCGACTGCTTTCTCAATTTCTGAATTGAGGAAAGCCAGTCGGATGATGCTAGCGAAACGTCTTCAAGAACTACATTTCAAGTCCAGTTGATTTAATGTGAAATACATTTCAGAATATACAAAAAACTTGTATTATGATCACTATTCCCTATATCACATAAACTATTATTCATAATAACATTCCCTATATTAAAATGGCAAATATTATGATCACTATACCTTATATTAAATGACACTATATCATGGTCACTATTCCTGTATATTAAATGACAGTATATCATGGTCACTATTCCCTATATTAAAGACACTGTATCATTGACACTATTCCTATATTAAATGACCACTGTGATCATGATCAATATTCCCTATATTAAATGACACTGTATAATGATCAGTATTTCCTATTAAATGACACTGTATCATGATGCACTATCTGTTGTATTCATTAGATCAACTGGACTGAAGTTAGTTCTTGAAGACGTGAGATCACTACGAACTAACTTCAAGTCCAGTTGATCTAATGAATACAACAGATATACCATGTCCTGGATGAATGAGAACCTTCACAAGCATATCATGATCCACTATTCCCATATGGAAAGGAATGAGCAGGGGGGCCAACCGGAAATGGGCACAAGCAGAGCATGAGGCCCCAGAAAAGGACACACATGGGAGCACTTAGCCCATTATGGAAATAACACTTTTAATGATTCTAGTACATGATATACCGATTAATAAGTCAAATTATTTTCAGGTTCTTAAATTAGCCTGAAAACCTATCTCGACTTTATACTCAGGTTAAGTCCTAATTTGACAAATTCGTGCAATTGCGGAAGTAACAATAGGTGGCGCTGTGTTAACTGCATAGCAAGTGTAGAGAGCTGATATGCCGTACTGTATGGGATTCATTGTATGGGACTTCTGCTGCCCATTAAAGGGCAACTAAAGCCTAAAACAACACCAGAATCAAAGGCAGTAGTGGTCATAATTTCAACCCTCGAGTCAATAAATTTTTACAAATTTTTCAGTGTAAAAATAGGGTACCTCGACTTATACTCGGATCGAAATAACTCGCGGTATAAGGTACTATCCCTAAGCTTCCCCAATTACCTTCACTCTCCATAATGAGCTCAGGGTTTATTTCTACAATACATTCGTATAGTAGGAACTTCTAAATCTAGGACAAGAAAATGCTGGAAATTTAGAATTGAAACCACTTTTGAGGTGCTGGCCAACTCCCTCACTCGATGTTACAAAATTTAAAGGTGTTTGGCTTTTTTGCTTCTTTATAAATTGGCCCAAATATAGATACCTATGAGAGAAGTGTGATATCTCCCAGCTATAGAATCCGGTGGAAGTGTTTAGGAATAACCAGAAAATAGTTTCCCCATGAAATTTGATAAGTAGAACATTCAAACGCTAATCAACTGAGCTTTGTAATCTTTTAATGAAATGCACCTGGACCTGAGGCTAATCTAATGCCTGCCTGATGTTAGATCAGTTCGAAATTCCATAGGACCGGAACATCAGGCCATGTACTGGTTTCTTGCACATGCGTTTGTTCCCATGGTCATTTTCAAGGCCAATAATACTTTATATTCATAATGAGGGTCTCAAATTAATCGGACAGGGTGGTTTATCTAAAACATGTAGGAGCACTGAGGTAAGTCTTATAAAGTTGGGAAACCTTAGCACATACTGGGGGGGTTATTCAATAAAAAGTTCTTATCGTTTAAAATGGTGTTTATTTTGCCCCAACCATCAGCAGTTAGCTTTCAAATGTTACATAGTTACTGATGGTTGGGGCAAAATTAGCACATTTTAAACGATATGAACTTTTATTGAATCCTCTGATTGTGTCGTGACACCAAAACACACACAATTTTGAAATAAAAGTTCTTACAACTATGGCGTGTTAACCTTTCAAACCAAAATTCAATTTTCTTACTTCAACTTTCCCCTTCTAATTGTTTTTAGTTATCTTTTTGTTTATCTGTTAATGCACATATCCCCTTATTGATCTTTCTTAATGTGCAGTGGGTACCCAAGTCCCCTTATAAAATAATAAAGGAATTAAACCCTTTTCCAAACACAGTCTGATCCTTATATTTAAAGTGAAATATAAAGCCAGGAGGAGAATGAGAATAAAATACAGACACCAATAATATTTAAGATTCAAATGTTTATTTTTATTTAACCTTAATAGAATCGCAAAGTTGATCCGGAAGGCGAACACCCCATCTAAGAGGGGCGAAAATTCCTTCCTGGACTCCATGTGGCAATCGGACTAATCCTGGATCAACTAAGGAACATTTTTATTTTTAATAAAACCATTAACCGGTTCGATATCCAATTGTTAACCAGACTATCCCCATTAAACCGTTTCTATCATCCAAAAGTTACCTAAGGCTAACCCATTAACCCGTTCTATATCCAATGTTACCAGGCCTAACCTATTAACCCTTTCTATACCATGTTACCAGGCTAACCCATAACCCGTTCTATATCCAATGTTACCAGGCTAACATATAACCCGTTCTATATCCAATGTTACCAGGCTAACCCATAAACCCGTTTCTATATTCAAATGTTACCAGGCTAACCCATTAACCCGTTCTATATCCTGTGTTACCAGGCATAACACATAAACCCTTTTCCACTTTCTAATTGATCACCTGTCATATTTCTGCAGGCCCTCCACGGTCTTCTCTCTGTCTTCAGAAGGTCCCATAACATATGGTATGTGCTCCTGGACCAGCATAGTCCTTTGTGTTGTGGGCAGTTTATAACCATCTCCAAGGTTCTTCCAAACACGGGCCATGCGATCTCCATACGTGGGATAGAGGGACGCATTTTCTTTTCCCCATACTTTGCGTGATCTAATGAACATTAGATAAAGTGAAAGAACAATATATTAATAATATAATAAAAATCTTTCATGTAGTAAACTATATAAATACAGAATATCAACATCATCACGGAATTCCTTTCTTATGGGTATTACTATAGGATTTCTTTAACACAAGGATTATATTAAAGCTCCTAACGTAATGTTTAGTCCAAGCTTCCTGTTCAATCCATCCAGACATGTTGAAAGTTCGGCCCATGGTCGGCATCTGATCAATCACAAAGCAGATAAGCATGGATCATCTCGTGGAGCAGATTCTGCAGGGAACAATAAAGCATTGAATTACATTTACATATTGTTTATGTAATAAACCAGCAAATATCATAAAGCTTCTCCAATCAAATTCTAAAAGCTTTAATTGGAAACAACTTCACTGTCATAAGGATATCTTTAGAAGAATGGTCCCTTTACAATATGATGAGATTCTACCTGTCCTCTGTAATATTAGCTTTATCCCAGCTATGTTTGTAGGAATCGTAAGGGGTTAGGGGATGTGTGTTAACGGGTATATTTGTCGCACCCCCTTCAGCCATTTAGTGAGCTGGTTATAAGCTTGAGCATGCTAGAGGAGACAGCAGGAGGCACAACAACCAGGGGAGCAGGGGGAGCAACCGCCGGGGCACAGGAGCCCCAGCTTCTAATTATTCATATGAAAAATATAGCCTCCTCCCAGAAAACCAATGCATGAAGAACACAGATCGGGGCGGGGGTGGCAGCTAGGGGATTAGCGTTCAGTCATTGGCTGTACCCTTGACTGACAGTTGCTAACTGAAAGAACCAAGAAGCAAAGAAGCAAAAGAGCAACACAACATTGTGCTACATTTCAGATTAATTTTACACCTTCAGATTTTCAGCTATTACAGTTTTTGAAGTGATTTACTCCTCTTTGCCCTTTAATTCTCATTATAGAATATCTCCCTTTCATCTACTTGTAACACAGTTAAGAAATCAGAAACAAGATTACTTACTACTTATCCTTCCTGGTTGCATGTCGTGCCACCTTATCTATCATCACTATTTCTATAAATTTCAGGGGGTTTAAGGTGGCATACACCAGCACGATATTACTTACCGACGGACCCGCTCACGCGACGTTCCTGCGATCCTGCCGGAAACACCTCTCCCGATCTATATGGCGATCGACACGCGATTGCAAAATTAAGGGATTTTGTTGGTCGCAATGTCGGTCGTATATAAGATCGGGGGAGAGGTGGTTCCAGCAGGATCGCAGGAACGTCAGTGAGCGGTCGGTCGGGTAAGTAATATCGTGCTGGTGTAATGGCAACTTTACTGTAGTAAGTGATTCTTGCCACATCTTATATAAGATAAAAACATAAAGAATAAACATTTCTGTGCTGATAAATTTATTTATATTAATGCACGGTGTGTTATTATTAAAGGACGTTATTTTAATCTAATAACACAAAAAGTCCAGAGGTTTCCCATCATGCCTTCAATTCTAATTCTCCGGGACACGGTTGCAATAAGTGATACTAAGGTTTGCTTGTGCTATTAATTTACATCAACCAATTGGTTTTTAGCTTTTTACTGGTCCTACTGCAGTTAGAAACATTTGATGTTGCATAGATTAGTTAATAAAACACGTCATATGAAATAAGCTTTTTTTATCTGGGAGTTACTATTCAAAAATACCGTATATACTGAGTATAAACAGAGTTTTTCAGGCTGAAAATAAGCCTGAAAACTCGGACTCGGTTTTATACTCGAGTCAACCACTTACCTGGGCATTCCGGCAGCCGCGCGATCCTTTTTTCGCAATGGCGCGCCGGCCTGACGTCACTGCCGGCGCCAAGCCCGCGCGGGCAGGGACGTCAGCCGGCGCGCAGTACAGGAATGGGCGCGCGGCTGCCGGAATGCTGATAACGTACCTGCCGCGGATGGGGGAGGAAGATAGAAGAGTCGTCCACAGGAGAAGAGTCAGGAGAAGAAGAAGAGTCCAGGAGAAGAGTCAGGAGAAGAGTCCACAGGGAGAAGAGTCCAGGAGAAGAGTCCACAGGGAGAAGAGAAGAGTCCAAGGAGTCCACAGGGAGAAGAGTCCACAGGGAGAAGAGCCCACCGGTACAAACTGAACTGAGGGGAGGGGGCATTCAAGATGTTTGGGAACTACAACTCCAGCATGCTTTATTAGCTGGGAGTTGTTGTTTCCAAACATCTGAATGCCAAGTGAGGGTGGCATTCAAGATGTTTGGAAAACTACAACTCCCAGCTTATAAAGCATGCTGGGAGTTGGGTTTCCAAACATCTTGAATGCCACCCTCACTTGGCATTCAAGATGTTTGGAGATATAGAACGGGTTTATGGGTTAGCCTGGTAACATTGGATATAGAACGGGTTAATAGGTTAGCCTGGTAACATTGGATATAGAACGGGTTTATGGGTTAGCCTGGTAACATTGGATATAGAAAGGGTTAATAGGTTAGCCTGGTAACATTGGATATAGAACGGGTTAATGGGTTAGCCTGGTAACATTGGATGGATATAGAACGGGTTAATGGGATAGTCTGGTAACATTGGATATCGAACCGGTTAATGGTTTATTTAAAAATAAAAATGTTCCTAGTTGATCCAGGGATTAGTCCGATTGCCACATGGAGTCAGGAAGGAATTTTCGCCCCTCTTAGATGGGGTTTTCGCCTTCCTCTGGATCAACTTTGCGATTCTATTAAGGTTAAATAAAAATAAAACATTTGAATCTTAAATATTATTGGTGTCTGTATTTTATTCTCATTCTCCTCCTGGCTTTATATTTCACTTTAAATATAAGGATCAGACTGTGATTGGAAAAGGGTTAATTCCCTTTATTAATTTATAAGGGGACATTGGGTACCCACTGCACATTATAAAGATACAAATAAGGGGATATGTGCAATTATACAGATAAACAAAAAGATAATAAAAACAATTAGAAGGGGAAAGTTGAAGTATAAAGTTTGAATTTGGTTTGAAAGGTAACACGCCATAGTTGTAAGACTTTTATTTCAAAATTGTGTGTGTTTGTGTCAGACACAATCAGGGAGATTCAATAAAAGTTCATATCGTTTAAAATGGTGCTAATTTTGCCCCAACCAATCAGAACTTATGTAACATTTGAAAGCTAACTGCTGATTGGTTGGGGCAAAATAAACACCATTTTAAACGATAAGAACTTTTATTGAATAACCCCCAGTATGTGCTAAGGTTCCCAAACATTTATAAGACTTACCTGCAGTGCTCCTACAATGTTTTAGATAAACCACCCTGTCCGATTAATTTGAGACCCTCATTATGATATAAAGTATTATTGGCCTGGAAATGACATGGGAACAACGCATGGCAAGAAACCAGTACATGGCCTGATGTTCCGGTCCTATGGAATGTCGAACTGATCTAACATCAGGCAGGCATTAGATTAGCCTCAGGTCCAGGTGCATTTCATTAAGAATGATTACAAAGCTCAGTTGATTAGCGTTTGAATGTTCTACTTATCAAAGTCAATGGGGAAAATATATTTGCTGGTTATTCCTAAACACTTCCACGGATTCTATAGCTGGGAGATATCACACTTCTCTCATAGGTATCTATTATTTTGGGCCATATTTATAAAGAAGCAAAAAAGCCAAAACACCTTTAAATTATTGTAACATCGAGGTGAGGGAGTTGCCAGCACCTCAAAGGGTTTCAAGTTCCTAAATTTCCAGCATTTTCTGTCCTAGATTGTAGAAGTTCCTACTATACAGAATGTATTGTTAGAAATAACCCTGAGCTCATTATGGAGATGAAGGTAATGGGAAGCTTAGGGAATAGTACCATATATACCCGAGTATAAGTCGATCCGAGTATAAGTCGAGGTACCTATTTTTACCTGAAAAATTTGTAAAAATTTATTGACTCGAGGGTTGAAATTATGACCACTACTGCCTTCTGATTCTGTGTTGTTTTTAGGCTTTAGTTGCCCTTTAAATGGGCAGCAGAAGTCCCATACATGAATCCCATACAGTAAGGCAGATCAGCTCCTCTAACTTGCTATGCAGGTTAACACAGCGCCACCTATTGGTTACTATCCGCAATTGCAGAATTTGGATCTAAATTAGGACTTAACCTGAGTATAAGTCGAGGATAGGTTTTCAGGCTAATTTTAAAGCCTGAAAAATTTGACTTATAATCGAGTATATACGGTAATCATAATATAGTGTTATTTAATATAGGGAATAGTGATAATGGTATAGTGTCATTTAATATAGGGAATAGTGATCATGATATAGTGTCATTTAATATAGGGAATAGTGACCATGATATGGTGTCATTTAATATAGGGAATAGTGATCATGATATGCTTGTGAAGGTTCTCATTCATCCAGGACATGGTATATCTGTTGTATTCAATTAGATCAACTGGACTTGAAGTTTAGTTCAGTTGATCTCACGTCTTCAAGAACTAAACTTCAAGTCCAGTTGATCTAATTGAATACAACAGATAGTGATCATGATACAGTGTCATTTAATATAGGAAATACTGATCATTATACAGTGTCATTTAATATAGGGAATAGTGATCATGATACAGTGTCATTTAATATAGGGAATAGTGTCAATGATACAGTGTCATTTAATATAGGGAATAGTGACCATGATATAGTGTCATTTAATATAAGGAATAGTGACCATGATATAGTGTCATTTAATATAAGGAATAGTGATCATAATATAGTGCCATTTAATATAGGGAATAGTTATTATGATATAGTGTTATTTGATATAGGGAATAGTGATCATAATACAGTATTATTTGTATATCTGATGTATTCAATTAGATCAACTGGACTTGAAATGTAGTTCTTGAAGACGTTTCGCTAGTCATCCGACTGGCTTTCTCAATTTCTGGTACTAGCGGAAGAACGTCTTCAAGAACTAGCGGAAATTTCAGTCCATTGGATCTAATTGGTGAAATACCTCAGCATTAGCAAAGGAGAAAAAAAAAAGGAAAAAAAGAGAGGGTAACAAAAGAGACCCCCCCTTTGGGTAAACCATTATGATCACTACTGTCCCTATAATCAGCAATAAAACTAATATCACTGGAATCTACTATTTCGCTATATTAAAGATGCCCTATATTGATCACTATGTCCTTATATTATGACGATATGAGCTATATCATGGTCAACTATTCGGTTATATAAAGGGTGGACACTATATTCAATGGTCATCTATTCCCTATATTAAATGACACTGTATCATTGACACTAATTTTCCCTATATTAAATGACCCCAAAAAACCTTTGTGGTGTGTTTACATCATGAATCACTATTCCCTATTTAAGATGACACTGTATAAGATCAGTATTTCCTATATAGGGTAATGACATGTATCATGATAGGGGCACTATCTGAGTATTCATTGGAGTTGGATCACTTGGACTTGAGGTGTTAGATTACTTGGACTCAAGACGTGAGATGCACTGAACTAAAAAACCTTCAAGTCCAGTTATGATCGTAATTGAATACACAAGTAATGGGACCATTGTCCTGGAAAAAAATTGAATGGATGGACCGTTCACAAATCAAAATCAATGAGTCACTATTGCCCCGTGCTGATGGAATGAGGATGGAGCACGCCGGAGTTCATGGTCACTATTCCCGGTATAATTAAATGACACTATAGAGGTCATGATGCGCTCACTATTCCCTAGTATTAAAGTTGCCACTATGGGAGCGACATGTAGTACCAGTATTCCGGCGTATATATAACTAACACTATATTAATGATGTAAGTACCAAGTATATACTCGATTAATAACAAATTTATTTTCAGGCTTAAATTAGCCTGAAAACCTATCCTCGGCTTATACTCAGGTTATTCCTAATTTGACCAATTTTCTGCAATTGCGGAGTAGTACCAATAGGTGGAGCTGTTTAACCTGCAATAGCAGTGTAGAGTAGCTGATCTGCCGTACTGCATGGGGGGATCCAAATGTATTGGACTAAATGAGTCTGCTATTGCCCGGCAGATTAAAGTCAATAAAGCCTAAACAACACAGAATTCATAAGGCAGTAGTAGGTCATAATTTCAACAAACCCGAAGTCAATACTTTTTACAAAATTTTTTCAGAGTAAAAATGGGTTACCAGGGGGGAAGGTAAGAAGCGAGGGGGGGAGGTGGAAGAAATAGAATTGGGACAAAATTCAGGCGCCATAATGTATGTTGCTGGGCCATTTTACGCAACCATCTAAAAAACCAAGGTCGACTTTACTCTCGGATGGACTAATTAAAAAACAAAAAAGATCGACTTATTACGTCGGAGGGTATATATGTACTAGTCCCAGCTTCCCCATTACCTTATCTCATAATGAGCTCAGGGTTATTTCTACATCTAATTCTGGTATAGTAGGAACTTCTAACAATGGTACAATGACAGAAAATGCTATCGAGAACTTTAGGAACTATGAAACCCGTTGAGTGCTGTCAGGTAGGGCAAGAAACCAATCCCTCACCTCAAAAGATATGTTACAAAAAAGAAAATATTTAAAGGTGTTTTGGCTGTTTTGTGTGCCTCTTTAATAATAATGGCCGGGCAAATAATATAGATAAACGTAATGAGAGAGTGTGATAGTCGGTTACACCAGGCTGATAGAATCAAAAACGGAAATGGGGAAGTGGTGTACAGGAAATAACCAGCAAAAATATTTTCACATATGACTTTGTAGAGTAGTAGAACATATCAAACGCTAATCAACATGAAGCTTATTGTAATCAGTGGGGTCAATTTCATGAAATGCACCTGACCTGAGGCTAATCTAAATGCCTGCCTGATGTTAGATCAGTTCGACATTCCATAGGACCGGAAACATCAGGCCATGTACTGGTTTCATTTGCCATGCGTATTACCCATGTCATTTCCGGAGGCCAATAATTTCATATCATAATGAGGGTCTCCAAATTAATCGGACAGGGTGGTTTATCTAAACATTGTAGGAGCACTGCAGGTAATCTTATAAATGTTTGAAGAACGCTTAAGCCAACTGGGGGTTTTCAATAAAGGTTCTTATCGTTTAAAATGGTGTTATTTTGCCCCAACCATCAGCAGTTAGCTTTCACAATGTTACTAAGTTACCTGATTGGTTGGGGCAAAATTAGCACCATTTTAAACGATATGAACTTTTTTGAATCTCCCTGATTGTGTCTGACACAAACACACACATATTGAAATAAAAGTCTTACAACTATGGCGTGTTACCTTTCAAACCAAATTCAAAACTTTATTACTCTTCAACTTTCCCCTTCTTCAATTGTTTTTATTATCTTTGTTGTTTATCTGTATAATGCCTGGCACATATCCCCTTATTTGTATCTTTATAATGTTGCAGTGGGTACCCAATGTCCTTATAAATTAAAAAGGGAATTAACCCTTTCCAATCACAGTCTGATCCTTATATTTAAAGTGAAATATAAAGCCAGGAGGAGAATGAGAATAAATACAGACACCAATAATATTTAAGATTTCAAATGTTTTATTTTTATTAAACCTTAATAGAATCGCAAAGTGATCCAAGGAAGGCGAAAACCCCATCTAAGAGGGGCGAAAATTCCTTCCTGACTCCATGTGGCAATCGGACTAATCCCTGATCAACTAGGACATTTTTATTTTTAAATAAAAACCATTAACCGGTTCGATATCCATGTTACCAGACTATCCCATTAACCCGTTCTATCCATTCCAACAAGTTACCAGTTTCCAGTGGCTAACCCATTAACCCGTTCTATATCCAATGTTACCCATACTAACTTAACCCTTTCATATCCAATGTTACCAGGCTAACCCATAACCCGTTCTATATCCAATTTGTCCAGGCTAACCTATTAACCCGTTCTATATCTCCATGTTACCAGGCTAACCCATAAACCGTTGTCTATATCAAATGTTACCAGGCACCCATTAAACCCGTTCTATATCCTGTGTTACCAGGCTAACCCATAAACCCTTTTCAGCTTTCTAATTGATCACCTGTTCATATTCCTGCAGGCCCTCCACGGTCTCTCTCTGTCTTCAGAAAGGTCCAGTAACTATGGTATGTGTGCTCCTGGACCAGACATAGTCCTTTGTGTGTGGTGGGCATTTATAACCCTCTCCACGTGTTCCAAACACGGGCCATTGCATCTCCATACGTGGGGATGAGGGACGCATTTCTTTTCCCATACTCTTGCGTGTGATCTAAGATGAACATAGATAAAGTGAAAGAAACAATAATATTAATAATAATAAATAAAATCTTTCCATGTATAACTATATAAATACAGAATATCAATCATCCTACGGAATTCCTTTCTTATGGGTATTACTATAGGATTCTTTAACACAATGGATTATTTAAAGCTCCTACCGTAATGTTTTAGTCCAAGCTTCCTGTTCAATCCATCCATGACATGTTGAAAGTTCGGCCCTGGTCGGCATCTGATCAATCACAAGCAGTAAGCATGGATCATCTCGTGGAGCAGATTCTGCCAGGGAACAATAAGGCATGTGAATTACATTTACATATTAGTTTATGTAAAATAACCAGCAAATAGCAAAAGCTTCTCCAACAAATTCTAAAAGCTTTAATTGGAACACTTAAACTTCCTGTCAATAGGTAAAGATAGAGGAAAAAAAAAAATGTGGGTTTGAGAAAGAATGGTCCCTTTTACAAATATGATGAGATTTCTACCGTGGCCTCTCCTCTGTAATATTTATCTTTCCCACTTAGTGGGGGGAATTTAGTAGAACTGCGTGAGAAAAGTGGGGTGAGGAGGATGTGGTGTTAAACCGTGGGCTATATTTGTTCGCACTGCACCCTCAAAGACCATTTATTGAGCTGGGTATAAGCTTGAGCCTGCTAGAGGAGACAGCCAGGAGGCACAGCCAAGAAGAAAACCAGGGGAGCAGTGGGAGCAACAGCCCGTGAGGCACAGGAGCCCCAGCTTTAATTATTCAAGTATGAAAAATATAGCCGCCTTTTCCTCCCAGAAAACCAATGCAATGAAGCACAGTCGGGGCGGGTGTGGCAGCTAGGGGATTCGCGTTCAGAAAGATCTTGGCTGGTACCCTTGACTGACAGTTGCTACCCTGAAAGGAACCTAAGAATGCAGAACAGAGCACACAACATTGGGCTAAACTTTCAGATTAATTTTACACCTTTCGATTTTCAGCTATTAAACAGTTTTTGTGAGTGATTACTCCTCTTTTGCCCTTTAATTAATTCTCATTATAGAAATCTCCCTTCCTCTCCCCTTCTCATCTCTTTGTAAACTAAAAGAAATCAGAAACAATACTTACTACTTCTACTTTACTTCCTGGTTCAGCCTGTCGTGGGCCACTTTCTACTCATCACTATTTCTTATAAATTTTTCAGGGGGTTTAAGGTGGCTATACACCACCAATATTACTAAAAAGGGGAAGTGAAAAAATTTAGCGAGACATTAGGTAGGCACCACCACGAATACGGGCAAAACAAACGGGAGGCGAGCCGCGGAAAGGGGAACCATCCCGCAGAAAAAAAGAGGGTCACAAGGAGATCGAACGTTTGCCTGCGATCGGGCTGCGGAAACGACGGACATGCTCCCGATCTTATTGCGGTCGGACAGGGAACGCGAAAAAAAGATTGCAAAATGAAAGGGATTTTGTTGGTCGCAAAAGTCGGATCGTATATAAGATACGGGGAGAGGGGTTGGTTCCGCAGGATCCAGGAACGTCACGTGAGCGGTCCGTCCGGGTAAGTAATATCGTGCTGGTGTAATGGCACCTACTGTAGTAAGTTATTCTTGCCACATCGTCTAAAATCAGGTGAGAGCGAGTAAAACCTAAAGGAAGTAACCCATTCTCTGTGGCGCCTTTGGGGGGGAATAAAGGTCTAAAAAAATTCATTAATGCGAGGCTTGTTCTTGGTATTTAGGGAAAAAAAAAGGAGGCCGATGTCATAAATTAGATCTAATTATCACAGAATAGTCCAAGGTTTTCCCCTCATGGGCGTAAGTCAAGTTCTAAAAAGTCTCAGGGACTGGTGCAAGTAAGGTGATTACGTGAAGGTGTATTTTTGCTGTGTGCTATATAATTTACATCAACCATTGGTTTGGTTGAGCTAAAATTTTACTGGTCTACTGCAGGTTAGAAAAACATTTGATAAATGGGTTGCCATAGAATTAAAGATAAACACGTCTAGGAATGAAATAAGCTTTTTATTTCGGGAGTTACTACTATTCAAACCAAACTAACCGTATTAGGCTCAATGAGGCATAAACCCGAGTTTTTCCATGCTGAAAAATCAGCCTGAAACTCGACGTCGGTTTATCTCGAGTCAACAACCACTTACCTGGGCATTCCGGCAGCCGCGCGATCCTTTCTGCACTGGCGCGCCTGCCTGGGACGGTCACTGGCCCGGAGGCGCGCAAGCCACGTGCGCCTGTTCAGTGAGGCTAATCATGCCGTGGGGGCGCTCCAGTTACAAGAATGGGCGCGAAGATCGGGCCGGAATGCTGTAACGTACCTGCCGATGATGGAGGAAGATAGAAAATCTTGGGGAAAAAAAAAAATGGGTGTTATTATCGTGATTGGTAGCCTGCCATGGGGGAAAATAAGGTGTAGTTCATGTGGGGCTTCGATGCACCATTATATTAAGGCTCTTGGCCACATGAGAAGTAGTCCAGGAGAAGAGTCCAGGAGAAGAGTCAGGAAAAGGTCCCACATTTGAGAAGATTCCATGATAAAGGTCCACCGGGAGAATATGAAAGTCACAGGAGGTCACGGAGAAGAGTCCCCACAGGGAGAAGAGCCCACAGGGACAAACTGAACTGGAGGGGAGGGGGCATTCAAGATGTTTGGGAACTACAACTCCCGTAGCATGCTTATTAGCTGGGAGTTGTTTTTCCAAACTCTTGAATGCCAAGTTGAGGGTGGCATCAAGATGTTTGGAAACTACACTCCCAGCTAAATAACGCAGTGGAGTGTAGGTTTCCAAACATCTTGAATGCCACCCTCACTTGGCACTCAAGATGTTTTTTGGAACACAACTCCAGCAATGCTTTATTAGCTGGGAGTTGTATTTTTCCAAACATCTTGAGTGGCCAAGTTTCTTCTTTACCCTCGGTTTTATACCGGTCATAACTTTATTAGGATTTTTAGGTGAAAATTGGGGCCGGTCACGCGGGGGGGAGTCGTTTTAATACTCGGGTCGGTTTTTATACTCGATTAATACGTATTTTTTTTTTTTTTTTTTGTTTTTTTGTTTTTTTTTTTTTTTTTTTTTTTTTTTTTTTTTATTAAAATTAGTCAAAATGTGTAACTTACTACCACCGCTGCTCCATCTGACTTTTAATATTGGTAAAATCCCATTATAGTAAGCTGTGGTTAAACTCCATATACATTCTCTGCATATTTTTTGGTTCCATCATCTCCCAAATTGGTTCACTTGCCTAACTGTATAGGCATAAGGTCCCTCCCTTGGGATCATACATCGCCCGATTGTTACTTCCTCCTCCTCTCTAAATATTTCTGGCTAACAACTGTTAAAATTTAGTTTTGATCTGGGCATTTATAATATTTTCACCTGGAGTCCGGCAGTGATTTCACGGGAGAAACCATTGAGCAAATGCGGGGGTGAACCATAAGAGGTTCTGGAAGATTTTCCTGAATTGTGGTTCTTGTGTAGGTTTTCACTTGGAGAAAGCGATTTGCTCAGGGGCTTAGTGGAAGTTGTTCGTTTAGATAGGGAGGCTGTCATAACCTACACACAGTCCATCTAACCAATGCAATTTACAACCCCCAACTGTCAACCAGATCCCAAGAAGAAACATCAGAACTGCCCACAGCAGAAATTAAGATAATACGACATACGTAAGCACGTATCATGAGCCCATTGATGTTTCCAGGCTGGTAGGTAATACCAACTGATTGGGCAGATCTTACATCTCCCACCATGCTTTGCCGGTTACTATTGTATACTACTCATGGATCCCATGTTGGGGGGGGGGGGGGAAAGGGGAAAAAGAGGGTAAGGCCGTGCGATCAGTTAACACAGATATTTGATTGGATTGTGGGCCTATTATTGGTTGTGTTAGTGTAATTGGTGCATAGCCAAACTTCTGGAGTTGGTAGGGTTAGTTTTGTCCTCCATAGAAGGAGTCGTAGCACAACATAGGATTTCTGTCAGTCATGGAGCTGATGGAACACTAGACAGTGCCGAGCTGAATTCAGACCGCAAAACATAGGATGCGTCTGCCTGTCCAATGCCCATTTATATTCACTGTAAATGTTGGTTTAGGGTAATCTCCCTGTATATAAATAAAGTTCTCTGTTCTGTCCTAGCAAGGAAAAATGTGCCCACGGAGTAAAACAAAATACCTCAAACATGGAGACAAAATGGTGGGAAAAGTCAAAAACCCGATCAACGGGGTCTAGGCTGAACTAATAAAAAACGGAAGAATAATCGAGTAAGGGGGGAAGGAAGAAGGAGAGATGACGGACAAAAACAGGGAGAAGGGAATCGGAAAGACAAAAAAGGGAAACTACCAGCGAGCAGACCCAAAAACACATCAACCGTACCACGCTAGCCCACGACCCCCCCCATACTCCACAACGCACTTAATCCCGGGGAACGGAACAACCGAAAGAAAAGTTCAGCAACGGAAGGGGGGGAAGCACAAAGGGGCTAAACCGCAGGCGCGTAGATTCCCCCCACCACACCGCTGAAGCACGGCATCAAAAACCCACCGGGCGGGCGGGGAGAGCGCAACCGCCGGAAAGGGGGCAGAGTTCCCACCCCTCCCTCGACCCCCCCCCCCCTCTCCCCCCTCCCCAACCCCCTTCCCCCCCCACCCCCATCCCCCCCCTCCTACAAACAAGAAAACTACCCCTAGGCAGCGTACAATCCGATTTTCCCCTTAGCAGGCTTTTTGCCGTCCTTGGTCGCCAAATCCCCCCCCCCCACCGCACACCCCCCCCCCCCCCCCCTTCATATCCTACCGAAGAATGCAGGCTGTGGGAATAAAGCGGTCCTGGACCTGGTGTTATAAAGGTGTAATGGGGAATGCAGTGGGTCCAACTTGTCCCGACATTAGGAGGGTCTGGAGAAACAGGACAGTTCAAAGAAAAAGGTAGCAAGGATGAAGATTTTAACAAACAGCGATTCTAGAAAAAGATTCTAGACAGCGAAACGCAGTCTAATTATACACTAATATGTAATATATAGGAATAGGATTCATCACTATACACTAGCTGGACTGCGATCTTGATAGAAAAACCTCTCAACTCATGTTTAACATGTGGTAATGTTAGACAGACATTATGGGTAGGGTATAAAGGTTGGACTAGATGGACGTATGTCTTTATACAAACCTCCAATACCATGTTACTATGTAACTGTTAGACACTTATGGGTAGGTTATAAAGGTTGGACTAGATGGACGTATGTCTTTATACAAACCTCAATACTATGTTACTATGTACATGTTGATACTGTTACAGACAATAGATGGGTAGTAGGTATAAAGGTTGGACTAAAGATAGCTCGTATGTCTTTATACACTCCTATACTATGTTACTATGTAACTGTTATACAGACTTATGGGTAAGGGTATAAAGGTTGACTAGATGGACGTATGTCTTTATACAACCTCCAATATCATGTTACTATGTAACTGTTATACAGACATTATGGGTAGGGTATAAAGGTTGATAGATGGACGTATGTCTTTATACAACCTGCATATCATGTTACTATGGTATCTGTTATACAGACATTATGGGTAGGGTAATAAAGGTTGGACTAGATAGACGTATGTCTTTATACAACCTCCAATACTAGTTATTATGTAACTGGTTAGACAGACATTATGGGTAGGGTATAAAGGTTGAGTAAGACAGCTTATAAGCGTATGGGTGCTTATGGGAGCAACGGCTCGAGTACTAAATGTTATTATGTAACGTTATCGACGACATTATGGGTAGGGTATAAAAGTTGGACTAGATGGACGTATGTCTTTATACAACCTAAACAATACTGTTATTATGTAACTGTTTATACAGACATTATGGTAGGGTATAAAGGTTTGGACTAGATGGACATATGTCTTTATACAACCTCCAATACTTGTTACTATGTAACTTTTATCGAACAGACTTAGGTGTAGGGTAATAAAGGTTGGACTAGATAGACATACTCTGTCTTTATATAACCTCCAATACTATGTTATTATGTAACTGTTATACAGACATTATGGTAGGGTATAAAGGTTGGACTAGATGGACATATGTTTTTTATACAACCTCCAATTACCAGATACAAAACAGAATTGGGTCGTAAGTTGGAGTCACAGTATTGGCAGGGGGGGCATTCTGCAGGAAGTGGACTAATGGGGATCTGTTACATGCCCGTTACACAGAGTTGGCATCCAAGATTTGATCTACGGCTGATGTTAACATCAAAAATGATGAGGTGCAAAGGGTGCCCAAAAAGGCCATGGTTAATAAGTTTTGTGTTTTGTAGATAAACTGTGGCCGACCGTTACCCCAAAAAAGTAAAATGTTCTGTGTGTTATTTCAATTTTTAAGAATGTTAAAGGCTATGTCCACCCCTAAAATAAAATTTAATTATCATGCTCCCATGTCCCCCAGCCCAACCGCATGTTTTTTTTTTAAAAAGCCCCCCAAACTCTTACTTACCTCCCTCGATCCTCCGCCGCACTGCCGGCCTCTGCTTGCGAGAATGCAGCAGAGGGGCGGGACCGGCGTCGCGTCTGTGATTGGACGACGGCAAGCCAATGCACGGACGCGTGCCGGTCATTCAGTGCAGCGGAGGAAAGCGGAGAGGGATAGTAATAGTTTTGGGAGCTTTTTTAAAAAAAAAACATGCGGTTGTGGCTGGGGGACATGGGGGAGCCAATATATAAGGGGGGATGATTGTGCTAGGGGGGAGGATGAGAAAAGGAGGGAGAGGAGGGAGGGAGGGGGGGAGGTAGGGGGAGGAAGGGCTGCAGCACAACGATGCAGGATCTCCGGGGAGGCCAGGTAGCAGGCAGTGTCCTATAGGACCTGCTAGCCTCCTGGTGGGCAGTTTTTGGAACTTTGGGGGGGGACTACAGGGGAACCAGATGGAGTTGGGAGGATGTGGTAGGTAGGATTAAACTACACATACATGGTGGGGGGCCATTAGTGGGGGATTATATATGTTTGGGGGTGGACATTGCCCTTTAAGAGTCCAAAAAGTAGTTAAGGTTTTTGTCTGCAGCTGGGTCTTATCCCCACTGGGGTCTAATAAAATCCTTACTTTATATCTCTGCTCCTTATGTTCTCCTGCAGTTGCCTTTTCAAAGTCCAGGAAAGTGAACAGAAGGAGCTGTCAGTGACTCATCCGGTCCCTGCTATTTCTCTAACCTCAACAAGGACATGTGACATGGCGAGGGGCGCTGTCCCCCCCTCCCTTCACCATCCAGATCCATCCTCTGCAGCCGTGGCACCCTAGTGTGAAACCCTTTGGCAATAATGTTGTACCCCTGCCAAAATATTCTTCAAAAAAATGTATAGATCGATACTTACAGCACCTTCTCTTTCTGCGTCTCCATGACAGCGTCTGTGATTGACTGCCTCTCAGCCAATCACAGACGCGGGTGCTGGTCCGGCCCCTGCTTGCAACTTCCACAAGCGGGGGCCGAATCAGAGACGATCACAGGCGAGAAGGGTCTGTAAGTACGATCTAAAACTTTTTTAAAGAAATATTACGGCGTTTGGGGTGGCCAGGGGCACCTACTTATGCCCAAAGATAATTTTTTAGGGTGGACATGCCTGGATCTGTCTGTAATAACTGAACTGACAATACATGTTATCAATCCAACACATGTACAGTGTGTATAGCAACCTTACACTGAATCAAACTATGGCAGATAAAGGGCAAATAGATCTACATGACACAAGCCTCCCAGACTTAGACATCCCACACCTGCCCAATGTGTGCTTCCGGGCAGGGTGGGAGAAGGGGGAGAGTGTCAAAGGGGGTGTGTCATAGGGGGGTGATTGTCACACAGTGGGTGGGGCATCTGCGTGGAGACGGGGTTACGGGGCGTCATGGGGTGTGGCTGGCAGTCCGGGGGGCGTGGCTACAAAAAAGTGGCGTAACGGAGGAGATTAGAACTCCTCTCATTTGAGTGAGATTGGGTGGTTCTCAAGGGAGCGCAAGAGCCACCCCAATTCGCAGGAGACTCCTGGAGGATCTGGGAGGGGGGGGATGCCTGAGACTCTTACTGTGTTTTAGCTGGTAAATATTGAGTTTAACAGCTCTAATGTAGTTAGAATGTTATACAGGATGGCATTGTGGATAGGAATGCTGGGTGGCTGGAAAGGCAGGGTTAAACTATGACCTTGGTTTTACTAGCAGAGGTCAGAGCCAGCAAAGTAAACAATCTCCCATGGAACAAAGTAACAACTTCTATCTGCACCTGCACTATGCATGAGACCAGAGCAAGTGCTGCATAGGAACAGATAACATGTGATTTCATTGGTCTTTGTAAATCCTTCTGGCCATATGATCTATGGGATGTGGATGATTCTAGTGATGATGATAATCTACCACTTGATGAGCTTCAGCTAGAACTACAACAAGTATGTGGACCTCCAGATGATTGACATTTAAAACTCCCAAGCATTGCACAACAGCAGAGTGCAAACAAGGGATGCTGGGAGTTGTAGTTTTCAAAACAGCATACATATCTCCACCAATATAAGGTGAGACTTTTCACTGCAGTGCCACCTGCTCCCTACCCATAATCCTCTGTTTTGGTACTGCTCATTGTAACCTTTACTGTTACCATATGCAAGTTACACAGTGGGTGAGATTGAAATGTATATTCTGTAGGACATAGTTATAAAATCATAGATGGTAACTAGTAGATCTCCAGATGTTAAAAATCTATAACTCCCAGCATTCCTTGGCTATAGAGTGAATGCTGGGTTGTAGTTTTTACACCATCTGGATAACTACTGTTACCTGTCCTGTCACAGATCAACAAGAAAATAGGTGCGATAATATTTTATAATGAGCTGAGGCCCTGGGTAGGTGAGAAGTTGGGGACATTAGAGGCCCTGGGGGGTAGAAGTTGGGGCAGTAGAGGCCCCTGGTGGGTAGAGTTGGGGACAGTAGAGGCCCTGGGTAGGTAGAAGTTTTGGGACAGTAGAGGCCCCTGGTAGGTAGAAGTGGGGAAGTAGAGGCCCCTGGGTAGGTAGAATTTGGGGACAGTAAAGGCCCCTGGGTAGGTAGAAGTTTGGGGACGTAGAGGGCACCTGGGTAGGAGAAGTTGGGGACAGTAGAGGCCCCTGGGGGGTAGAAGTTGGGGACAGTAGAGGCCCCTGGGTAGGTAGAAGTTGGGGACAGTAGAGGCCCCTGGGTAGGTAGAAGTTGGGGACAGTAGAGGCCCCGGGTGAGGTAGAAGTTGGGGACAGTAAAGGCCCTGGGTAGGTAGAAGTTTGGGGACAGTAGAGGCACCTGGGTAGGTAGAAGTTGGGGGGACAGTAGAGGACCCTGTTAGGTAAAATGGGGACAGTAGAGGCCCCTGGGTAGGTAGAAGTTGGGACAAGTAGAGGCCCCTGGGTAGGTAGTAGTTGTGGACAGTAGAGGCCCCTGGGTAGGTAGAAGTTTGGACGTAGAGGCCCATGGGTAGGAGAGTTGGGGACAGTAGAGGCCCATGGTAGGTAGTAAGTTGGGGACAGTATCAGAAGGCATCCAGGGAAGCTGGGAGTTGTAGTTTTCAGACATTTGGATGCCTGCTATTATTTAGTGGTATGGTAGGTTTGTTTCTATGACATTTTTTTTTGATGAATAAAACATTTATTTAACTTTTTAACTTCCTTTGCAAATTTAGGAAGAAAGAATAAAAGCAGGTCGGGTTTCTGGTCCGAAACTTCCAGGTCAGGGGTATGAAGCGGTGATAGAAAAGCGGGTCGGGTGCAGGTACGGATTATGTGGGTGGGTGCAGGTATGGAAAAGTAGACTTCCATTGGGTTCCGGTATGCCCCCCACACGCGTAACAAGTGACGTAAATTACTGCTCAGTGTTGGGGTAGCACTGGAGCCTATTGTGCAAATATTTTCTTTCACTAAAGATTTGGATATTGTTAGAGGGAATTTCATGTGGTTGCTAGTTAGATCTTCGTATTAAAGGGTATGTCCACCTTAAAACATTTTTGATATATGATTCCCCCTTACCAACCGCTCTATTTTTATTCTTAGAAAGATTCCCCTAAACATTACTTACCCTCCCCTCTTTCCTCCGCCACGCCGCCGGCCCTCTGCTTGCGAGAAAATGCAAGCAGAGGGGCAGAGACGGCAGTCGCGTCTGTGATGGCTGAGCGGCAGCCAATCACGGACGCGGCTGCCGGGAGTTCATTGCAGCAGGGAGAAAGAGGAAGGTATGTTAAAGTTTGGGACTTTTTCTAAGAATAAAAATAGAGCGGTTGGGGCTGGGGGGACAGGGGGAAATCATATATCTAAAGAGTTTCATGCTAGGGGGAGGGAATCCTAGAGGAGAGGGGGAGGGAGGGGGAGAAGGGCTGGCAGTACACTGCCAAACTTCTCTCCGGAGGCCAGGTTGGAGGCAGAGTCCTTATGGACTCTGCTATCCTCCTGGTGGGGCATTTTTGGGACTTGGGGGGGACTACAGGAGAACCTTATGGAGCTGGGGATGTGAGGTAAGGATTAAACTACACTACATGATGGGGCCAGTATGGGGGGGATTATATTTTGGGGGGGTGGACATGCCCTTTAATTACTATATAACATTCTCACAAGGGGGGCAATATCCGATATACTACACACTAATAACTTTGCAGACCATGAAGATTAACACAAGACAGGGCCATAATTATAGACCCGCTGTATCGGTTTTTTAGCGAGTACTGTGGGTTAGTAATGTACGACCGCGGTCATAAATGTTAATTTCCTCTAAAAAGCGATACCGCACCTTTATAATTACGGCTCATAGGTGTTGTATTTATAACAAGGCATTTTGGAATTGACCAATATTGCTGTGACTTCTATCAGTATTTCAAGACCAGAATTTCTGAAAGTTAAAATAACGCTGGGATTATTTTAGAAATTTTACTGACAGCGCAAAAACAAATTCTCAGTTTTATTTCAACTTTCCTTCTTGTCCTCTGCTTGTTTCCTTCTCCTGACTATGTTCCCCGCTGAGCCCAAACCCCCACTGAGAGATGTGAGAACAAACACAATCAGGGTTATTTAACAAAAGTTCTTATCGTTTAAAGTGGTGCTAATTTTGCCCCAACCAATCAGATGTTAGCTTTCAAATGTTAAATAAATCTGATTGGTTGGGCAAAATTTGCACCATTTTAAACGATAAGAACTTTTATTAAATAACCCTTAAATGACTAGCAAGCACATATTTTCCCACGTCATTTCAGAGCTCAGCAGGCAGTAGAGCGGTTTGCAGAAAGGGACAGAAGTCGTCGTTGATATGACAGGACAGGGTTAAACTACCTTGACCCAACATCACTGAAATCCGCAGAGTTAGATCTGAAAGGGTAAAGCTTTAGATAGAGGGGGATCTAGTCGCTATAGAATTTAATATAGAATCATCAATAGGCATACTGACTTACAGCTCTTTTAAACAATCTTCCAGGGCACAGTTTTTGATGTTAACCATACAGAGTTCATGGTTATACTTCTTAAAGGGCAACTATACTGAAAAAGGACGTTTCCTCATCTTATCTATAAATAAATTAATACATGTAAAATAGCTCTTACACTGAGATGTGCATTTTGTGCTTTTTGCTATGTAAGGTAACGCTTAAAGTCTGATCGTGTCAGGCTGTTCTTCTATTAAAGATATTTTGTTTATAGATCAAGGAGGTCTTGGTCCGTGCTTTGTATCGCTCGGCTGGATGAGCACCCTTCTTGTGAATTTTCCCATGTGTGTTTTGTGGTGTACCGCAGTGCTTCTAATCCATTATTTGTTTTGCTAGCATGTATCGTAAAGAACTCTCACTCTTAATAATGACTCCTGCTTCCATCTGACATGAACTTTCGTGAAGTCAGAGCTCTGAGCTCATTTCAACCTGGGAGGGGTTATTTCCCACCATGTTATTCCTACTTACAAATTGTCACCATTCCAAATATAGTAAAACGGCACACATCAGAAGAGTTTATGATAACAAGACAAGAAACGTAACAATGGTTCAGATTAGGTCGTAAGGAAATAGGGGACGTTCAACAAGAAAAAGATACAGTGGTGATTGGATAGAATATAAAAGTCCTTAATTTCTTGTAGATGCTTTGCTTTTAAAAACCATTTTGCATGGATGTGCTATGTTCGCAAAGCCCTTGTTGTGGGGTTCGTTATCACATTTGTATTAAAACTTGCGGTTTACTTAGCTAACAAAACAAGCTGAGACAGCAAGTTAGAAACCAAACCCTCATGTCCAATGGCACTTTCTGTAATTGTGCAGAAGCCTCTAGAGTAGCATCAGATCTAATTGAAACACTTCCTTCTACATTAAACCTCGGAAGTATGGTTAACATAGGTGAGGAATAACAACTGGGATCTCCGACATCCGTAACAACGCTGGAGTCTCCGTAATCCAGTAACAACGCTGGAGTCTCCGTAATCCATAACCGCTGGTTCCGTAATCAGTAACAACGCTGGAGTCCCGTAATAGGAAACGAGATCTATACTATTTCTATCAGCTGCGATGTACGTGGGTTTGCTAAAAGGAATCCAATCTAGCAGAACGCAAGACACATTCAATTGGGGGAAAATCACCTAATGAGCTAAATGTGGATCGGGCAATTAACTACAATCCGCTTTTCCCCCGATAGATTTTTATTGAGACACAGAGTAAAATAAATCAAGAAACAGTTGGGCACCAGTCCCAATAATCATCATTTTCTTGTTTCTGAACATTGCCTGCATGAAAAACAATTATTATTTGTAGTGTTTCATAGCTACTTAAAGTACAAGTTAGAATAATATAAAATAGAAAGAAAAAAGAAAGAAAGAAAAGCAACAATATGTAGCGATTTGTAATCGACACTGATTTCATTCTGTTATAACATTAAAACATCGTTCCACCCTTTTCTATGTATATGTTACCCACCTAAGTAGATTGTAAGATTGTACAGTGGCAGGGACCTCTTTACCTCATGTTTACAGTTTCAAGCACAGTGTATATTTACATGATGTTCTATACTTATTAATATTTATGTTACACGTCCCCTTGTACGACTTTTTATATTCTATATTTTATTATTCTATATTGTACAGCGCTGCGTCCCCTAGTGGCTATATAATAAACATATACATACATACACATAAACATCACACCACAATGTAGTGGGTTTTTCTTTACCTTGTGATTCATTTTGCACCCCCAGCGCTGAAAATGAAAAAGTGACAAGGCTTCTCTGGTTCACATACTTACAACACATACATAGAAACACATACAATCCTTTGTAGATGATCTTGATATCCATTAGCTTATACTTTTATACTTATATTATCTTAAACGTGTTTGCTCAGAATAGTTAACAGCCAAATATCCCAGACCATATCAAATTTAAAGGAGAACCAAACCAAAATTTTAACTCAGAATTTGAAACTATTCCCACCAAAAACTTAATAAATAGTAAATTACCACCCAGTAATGAAGTTATGTAAGCGAACTGGATGAAATAACTGTATGTGCAGTGCCTGGCCACACCTCTGATCTTAATCACACGCCTAATCAGTCGTGTAAAAGGATTGGCTAGAGACAACTAGTGGGGCGTGACCATTTGTAAAGGTTTCGTGCAGTCATTTAGACTGAGCATGTGTAAAGAAATAATGGTCATTGACCAAACTGTGCGATGCTGGAATGCGGGAAAATAACACACAAATCCATGTATAAGGTAAATTTCCCAGCAACCATATCAAATATAAAGGTAAGACAAATATGACAGCTTTTAATCAAAGGTTCTGCGTTTTGATTCAGTAATGTTCCGGGCTGTTAGTTGTCCTTTAATTACATATTTCTGGCAATTTGGATTGAATTTCTTATAATATAGCCACCATATTTTTTGTATAAGATCTCCTATTTGGTGCTGGAGATTTCCATGTGGGAAGCAATTAACGAAGTTGCAACTGCACAGAATAATGGTCCTTTCTGTATTAAGTATATAAAACAACACAGTAGCCTGGCAACCAACTGTAAAATGATATAAAAAATAAATAGAATATACAAGAAAACACAGACCATGGAAAATGAGGGCACACACTAAGACATGGTAATAAATAGAATTAAATCCCTTAATGATTATGTTGTGGAAGCCCATAAATGGGCACAAAAGTGCACAAGTGAAAGAAGAAAAAGTTAAACACATCCCACTCCCAAATTGGCACAATTATATACACCCCTACTATGGTAATAGTTATAAGATATACCAGTAATATCACCATGCATTCATTCAATAATCCGTAATAAATTCCAAAACATATAGTGCAGGATAGTTAATACAAAAGATAAACCCGGCCTAGGTCAGAAGTAAAGGGGGAGCAGATAGCGACCCTTAACAATGATCACTGACGCTGTAAAAGAAGTTCGGAATTCGGACGAAAATTGTACGGCACTCACTACTTTTATCTGGCTTCCCTTCCTTGTTTGGCCTATGTATCCATATAGTATACTTTGGGCCCCTTGCTTTCATATGTTACTGTGATCTGTTACTGGTATGTAGATTTGGGGATACATTGTTAAGGGGTCAGGCGCTACTGCAATCTTGTCACTGACCATAGTTAAAATATTGCAATGGCTCAAGATACACAGGATACAGATAATGTGTTTGGGTTTGTGTCTGTAATATTACAGGCTATGAATGTTCTAAAATGCATTCAGATGATATGCACTTGGGTTGAAGACTCCAGTCTATGTGCCTTCTCAGCACTTAAATTCTGTTTATGTGAGTAAATACTGATTGATGGAGCAAAAGCGCCATCTCATGGCAAAGTACATAAATAACAAGACAATTGAAGGACTAACTGTATTTAATTTTACTGGTTTAAAAACCCAAAATGCAATGTTCCAGATTACCTGTCCCTTCCGAGCCCTCTGTGATGCTCCCTGCGACACTTTATATAGACAGACAAGTAGTTTAAACAACCATTGGCAAGGGCTTGCACAGCACCACAGAGGTTTGTGATGACTGAATAATAAGTCACAACGTGTTTAACAGGGTTTACTTCTAATTTAATGGTTAATTCTTTTTTAATCAATAAATCGGAATGGTAGCCAAACCGAGTATGAATTCTCCTAACATTACTGGACATTATATACTCAGAATGAATGAGCAGAAATGAGCCGTACTAAGGACGTGTACAAAGTACTGTTTCTTGTTTTATTTGGTCATTTAACGACTAGGACCCACTTGGCACATGGGAGAATGCACAATCGCAATGATGCACTTCGTATTTGGCACCCAATTGGACGGCATTGCAATTCTGGCCATAGGTGATCGCATGTGCTTTTAGCACAGAAGCGCCGTGCATGTAGTGGGCTGCAACAATAGACTACATATGTCGGCCCTTCCACTAGCGCAATCAGATTCGCGATCACAAAAACCCCGTAGTGAGGCCTAGCTCTTTTTATGTAGCAATTGTGCCATAAATCTAGGCATGTTGCTCAAATTGTCCTGATTGTTGCAGGCAATACAAACACACGTATTTATATTCGTATCCAGAATGCTGTTATTAATGGGTGCAGTCCTTTTCATAGGATATGCGCATTATGCAGTCCTTTCATTGGATAGTGGCATTACCAATTAACCTGCCATTGGCCCTTTCTGGTCAAACCACCACACAGAACAGCACAATTTTCTATTGTATCCTGTGGAACCTCTACTTAAAATTTCAAAACCAAACAATTATATTCTAATGAACAGAATTCAGCTTAACAGTTGCATTCTTTTAAGCAATGAGACTGCATTAGCCTAATTAATATAATAATAAAACTCATCATATGTGTGTGCATTTCTGAAGATCATCCAATATATTAGCGAAGGCAATGGAAACACTTTAACAATCAAAACCACGTCAATGGATTTTGGTCTTAGTTCATTTTCTTAATATGTATATTCACAAATGCTCACATATCCAAAGCATTGTTTTTCTCTCGGCATGCTAGATGGAGACATTATAAAAAAAAATTTGAATTTGTCTTTAAAAAGGTCTTTCTGTCTGTACCTTACCGATACTGGTTTCACGCTGGTCTCAAAATATTACTTTGGCTGTTGCATTTCCAATGTAAAGAAAGGGAAGAGAAAAACAACAAAAAAAGGAACAATAGACAAATAAGCAGCGACACAGCACAATCTAATATTATTTGTACATAAGGTAAAAAGAAGTATAATTATTACAACGCCTGCACAGTAAGCAACAACAGTTCCTTAACAGTGAAAACACAAGTTCCAGTTCTGATCAAAATCCACTATTAGACAAGGAATAGCAATAGTCAACAGCACAGAGTGATATCCACGTGCAAACTTATATTATCAGCATGGGGCCAATTAAAACACAACATATTTAGAACGTTATACTCTTCAGTATTGTAATATCACAGATTTTTTTATTTTTTAAAACGTGGTATCCAGCAAGTAGTGAAAGAAAATGTTAGGTATGCCATGTAAATAAATATATATATATTAAAAAAAAACTAGATACATTTGTGTTTGATGCACAGTTTAATATAAATGCGTGGAATCATTTAATAAACCGTTGGTGAAGGCCCTGTTTGTCCCCTTTCAGCCACTGCAGTGCACAGCCAGTCAGGCCAGTAATGAATTATCAATTTATGAAAATTCTCATGATAAAGAACATACACCAGTGCCCATCATTATGAAAAGCCTTCCAACAGGAAGTGTGCAGAGAACTACATAGTACTACGGTACTACATAGGCTACGTGTCATGGACAGTTGTACGCCAACAGATGGATTTACTACACAATGGTATATAGACAGGGAACACATAGTGCAAGGTGGATGAATCGTGTGCTCTAATTTCTTCAAAAAAACCTTCTGCACATTCTCTCAATTTCCGGTGTGTAAACCAGTGTTCAAACGATCTCTAGAGAAGAAAGAACAATGAAGTAAGGAATAAGGCAATGAAACAGGCAAAAGCAGGTCTAAAAGTCTCTCTGCTGCTTACCATGCTCCTTTACTATGATTCTTAGATGCCTAAATCTCTCTCTCTCTTCTCAGTTCTGGCATTAACCATTCTCACCACTAGTGCTCTGTCCTGTGCTAATAAATATGCAAGTCTCCTCTCTGAATGTGCTGCCTCAGTGTCGGACTGGGGTGTTGGGGGCCCACCAGGACGAGTTTAGGGGCCCACCTATTATTATCACTCATTTACAATATCTATCTTACTTACATTCCACTGTCCCTTTGGACTCGTTTTCCTGAGGTAAATGGGTTATGGGCCCACGGGAGAATGTGTCTGACCTCCCTAGCCACTAGAATGGGCGATTCATCACCATGACGAATGGATGCCATTTCCTTCTTATGGCAAGATTGTGATTACATAAAGGAAAAAGGTCCATTGAAAACATAGCAAGTTGTTTGCATATTCCAGAAAAGCAGAGTAAGCTTACATGCTTACAGTACACTAAACAAAGGGAAAAATACCTGAATAGTATTGAATTGGCATTCCTAAATCTACAATCGCCATCCTAATTTATGATCGCAAACCTTGATTTAGGACCGCAATCTTAGATTTATGGCTGATTATAATCTATGATTGCGACAATGCTTGGTAAAAAGCGAGATATCGCAAAGATCGGTACAGTGCCTTTTATAAATAGGGCCCATGAGACTCAAAAGGCTCCTTTGACTATGTATGCCAGTACCTTGGCCTCAGAATTAGGCTAGGGATGCACACTCAGAGAGTAGCAATAGGCAGAAGCAGCTAGATACCCAAATTTATACACTGAAGCTGGATGGTCGACGTCATAGGGTCACAGGGCTGAGATATGCAAACAGTAAGGATGACTGACAACTCTTCACTGTCTTGCTACCACCATACTGCAGCCAGGGAATGCTGGGAGTTGAAGGTTTTAAACATCTGGAGGGCTTCATGTTTGACATTCCTGCTTTAAATAGTTAGTTGGCCTGGATAAGGTTTCTAGGTACATTGGCTCTACTGTAAAACTATTAAGGAGCATCTTATTTGTCACGTGTGAAATCACTGTGTCCTTTCTAACCCCCCTTTTCTGTTTTAGTTCATTTATTCCTCCACATTGATGCTAACTGCGGACAAGATTCCACATATATCTGTTGTATTCAATTAGATCAACTGGGACTTGAAGTTTAGTTCTTAAGACATTCGCTAGTCATCCGACTGGCTTTCTCAATTCAGAAGACTTGGTGGTCTGGGTGTTCCGGCAAAGCAAATTTACCATGTGTACGAAACTTTAGACTGAGGAACAAATGGCCAGACAATCTGAGGTTGCATCCTTATGTGACGTGCTGCAATGTCCATTCCTGAAAATGGATTCAGTCTGTTTACTGGGTTAAATTGTCACCTGATATAATCGACAAACTGTCTTCGGTGACAATATTCTAACATCTGTACAAGCTTAGCAACTTGTAGCAAGCGAATCTTTAATAGAGAGAAAAGCTTCAATCCCAGGAGTGTTAAACCTAATCTTTGCTTTCAAATTTTTTTTCTTATTATAGTGCTGGGCCTGATAGACTTTCTGATTGGGAAAAAAAAATTTAACCATGAAATGCACAAGTATGGAGACTCTCCATGCATTATGCATCTGGATTATATTATCAGTTATTATTCAGTATTTCTTTAATGGATGGACAAGGCAAAACATTTTCTAAAAAAGAAATTCACAAAATTATTATTTGTCACTGTCTGAAAGAACAAACATTGGGGAAACTTACCTTGTTTACAACCATTCATATGATTTGCAGTTATAACGAAGAAAGACAACAAGCCAACAGCATTCCAATCAACTGCAGGACAAAGCAGAGAATCCAATCAGAAGGTCCAAACGTTACAAAATGGCATTTTCTCATCTCACTCTACATACAATGTACGGAGCCTTTATTTTACTGTATATGACACACATAATGGGGCTTTGGTTGAAACACCTTTAGCTATTATCAATAAATAATACATGGTTAAAAATATACTGCCAACTATGTGCATATTTATACAAAACACTGGGTGCATAATAAGAGTAAAGATACAGAAAGGTCTATATGGCAAACCCCACAAAACATTGGAAAAATATAAAAATCTGTAATTGTACACAGGGGACATATAAAAAAAAACCATTTCAAACTAAAAGCAGCTATCTATGCCCTCCACTACTGCCAATACCACTGTGATTGGTGCCTAACAAGGAATGCCAGTACTGCCAGCAACAGTATTTATAAGCCTCATATACTATGCTGAAAACCCGTGGCTTGTCTGTGCTTTATACCATCAGTTACTTTGATAGATTGGGTTATGGCTGTATTTTTACTAGTTATGCTGACGGGGCACACATAGCTGCTATGTTTTTAAATTGTTTTATTTTATATATCCCTAGTGTGCAATATTTTTATTCCTTCCATTCCAGAATTTATTCAACATTTAGGCCTTTCTATTTATTTAGTAAAGCTGGCATAGACCGTACAATTCTTTTATATGCCCATCTCTAACACCCAATAATCAGTCAGAATCGCCGGCAGAGAACTAAATCTCAGGTAGTTCCATTGGGCTGATAGCATTAATGATATTCGTTCTCATTACTTGTGCTGGCGGTTATTCATCACTCTGCCTCTGGTGGGCGCGCTATTCAATATAAAAACATTGAAGATGAATATAAAACTGTGATTGGCGCTAATAAATACAGTTTGGCCGTCAATTGGGCTGATTATTAAGCAAGAAAGTGGGCACTACATCCAGACAGGCACAGTGCAGGAGGACCAAACAACAAATGTAAAGCCAAAACACTATGAGATGTTTTTTTCTGCTATTTCTTTTTCCATCTCTTAATGGTCCTCAGTACCATGGCACCTAAACAAACCGACATTCTAAAACAAGCAAACAGCATGTATAACATTGGATGACGACAGTCCTGCAACTAAAATCTTCCCCATCCCAGATCTTCATAAGGACCATACTTAACCATACACCCATTTGTTCAGAGAATACAACTCCTAATAACCTCCCCCCAAGTTGTTGATCACTGCTAGTAAGAAAACAGTCTTCCGAAGTGAACAAGCGATTTCATAAATATAGTCAGGATAAAATGTATTGCAGAGAATCTAAGTCAGAGGAATTTACATCTGATTTGTTCATGAACCCCTGCTTAGTCCTCGCAATACTGGAGACACATTACATTTATAAATACTGTATGTATAACTAGGACACATCGGGTGCAAGGAACCAGGCAAGTTAAATTGCTATTTTTCTTTACATTACATATTTCTTGTCAAATTCTCCTTATACTAAAATAAATACAAGAAAAAATATAATTTGAGCAGGTGATTTCTTAATTGTATAAAAATGTAAAACATACTGACTATATGTTTAACCGTTTTGTTATTAATATCAAACCAGTTCATATAAGAGATGAAGTTAGCTAATAAAATATAAACCCATAACGTACATTTTAAATGGGTGTTCCTTCATGTTTTACATTGACCTTGCACAGGCTGGAATAAATCTGACGATTTACATCTATTTTTTTTTTCCATGTTCTTGGAGGAATAATGTTTATGTTCTGCCTGACTGATTTAAAAGAGAAACTAACTCAAAAAATGAAAGGGCAGCAAATGTGTTCTAGTCCATCTCCTTCCCATAACCTTGCTGCTTAGGTCCAAATCCCCGGTTTCCTTTCACTCGCTGTTAATTTGGTCTTGAAAGTTATTATCATCATCATTGTCTGGTTTCATTTTGGCCTGGGAGCTGCCCAATGGAGAAGATGGTCTCTACAAGAAATTAATCTTCCATTGGGACAATTCATGAACTAAGTTGAGGGTGGAGCAAGGCCACAGTGGGCAGTCATAGCTTTCATGTACAGCGATTGGAGGTAAATCAAGGGATGAGACCTAGAGGTTATTCCTTTACCCAGGGTACTCTAATTAAAGGGAGGGTATTGCTGGAACACCATACTGGAACTATAATTCTTCCAACCACAATGTAATCTTTTACATATCAAATCAAAAAAATCTTTTATATTTCAGCTGTCAATCAGTTTTCCTGCTCCAAAAACTATTCTTCTGTGAGTATTTTCTGTATCTGGAATGGCGACAGAGTTTTGACAGTTGGAATGTTGTATTGTGTGTGCAGGCTTGACAGTTGTTTGTGGGAAAAAAGTCAGGTCGGATGGAAGTGGGAGTGGTTAAAAGAGGAGGAGGGATACTGCTCAACAAAATGTGTGCTGGATTGAAGGCACGCAGCAACACACACAAATCAAGTGCACTTACATGTATTCAATTGTAGATAAAGGCATGTCCACCCCCAAAATGTAATTTTGATATGTGGTAGGGCATGCTCCCCCAGCCCCAACCCCGCATTAATATAATTGTTAGAAAGTCCCCCGATTTTACTTACCTGCCCTCTCTCCTCCGCTGCACTGTTCAGGCCCTCTACTTGCTGAAATTGAAAGCAGGGGGCGGACCGGCAGCCGCGTCTGTGATTGGCTGAGAGGCAGGGAGGGCTGACACTGAGCATGCCTCAACCTTGATGAGGTTGAGGAAGTCTCAGGCCCAGCATGAGTCACACACTGCTCCTACACAGCAGTTTCCTGGACTTGAGGGGACAGCAGGGAACTATTTTGAGCAGGAATGTAAGGTAAGGATGTTTTAAACTACTTGATGTGGCCAGTAAGGGGTTAAATTTTAGTTTTTAGTCATTATTTCATTATAGTGTCCCCTCAAGTATTGTTGCCCTTAAAGTTTTGGATTGGAAGTTAAAAAGAACGAAACAAGCATGTTATAGATTTATCTTGTTTAACCCTTTCCTCACAATTAATTTATTTATAAAGATTATTTGTAGTGTTTGCAGAATGGAAATTATTAATGCGGGATATTTGCGATAACCATATTCCTTCCAACATGCAGGCTAATATAACTGCAACGATATAGGTAAGTTACTTTAAAAAGATGAACGTCTGAAGAAGTAATTAGATTTATTTTTGCGGTTCTGCTCCCTAATACCCTACTGTGTCTCCCGCCCCAGATAGGGTTACTACACAAACAGCCAGTAGTGAAGACTTCAATGATCCAATTGTTTTAAGTATGATTAGCAAGTTGGGAAATATGTTGTTCAGGTGTCATTACCTTGTGACACTCATGCGGGGAATTTTTTGTAATTTAGACTTTAGTTCTAAGATGTCATCATTACCCAGGATACACTGGCTTCATGTACGTGACAGAGTAAAGATGGTCTGCACTGCAAAACCATATAATTTTTGTTTATTCACAAGGTGGAAGGCTGAGAAACAGAAGAATTGTGGCAAAGCCCATAGATTCAGCCCATTGACAGCAGCGGTAGTGGGGGGGATACCAGTGCCTGGAATGCCGCCTTCTGAGTGAAAAGGTTTTAGTTGCGCTGCAGGTAATCCTCCCAGCACTGTTTATAAAGTAGATTGTTACATTGGTAATTTTCTGGGTGAGAAGCAGCATTTTATGGGGTTTAAAATATATCCATCTGCCGTGTGATTGACGCTGCATAGAGAACTGACATCAATATTAACCCTGCAGCTGCTCCACGTAAATGCCATTTTTCTGGTTTGGAACAGTCCTTCCCTGTTGGGCAAACAATTTTTTTAAAGGGAATTTATACTCTCACATCACACTGGTAAAGAAGAGGAACCAGGGCTGGGGGTAGAGTATAGTTGTCCTTTAATTTTAACATAATGCTTAAGACCCCACCCCCCCCCCCCCCCCCCCCCCCCCCCCCAGTAGAGTTTTTCGGTATACTCACCTTTCCCAAAAATTTCTTCTAACTTATACACAATCCCTCACTACTGGTAGAGCGCCATGGACTGACTGTTTGTAGTAATTAAAGTTGCCACAGAGCCTGCTATAGGGAGCGTGCCACGAGTGATGCTCCCCTTACAATCAAGTTATGGTGGCCATGTGACTCTAATAGACCGGATCCCATGCCCCTTTTAATGTTTGTGCCAGTTTGAATGGAAGAAATAAAACAGGGTAATAAAAAGTGACCTAGAGATTGATATACGTATTAGTAATAGAAATGGACTAAAAACATAAAACAAAAAAACTCAACCTGAGGTTCGACCCGAACTTCATAGTCGGACAAACCAGACTTTTAGATGCTTCGGTCTTTTCCCAAATCGCGGGACAGTTATTTTGTTAATTATCGAATTGGCATATGTTTGCTAACCCTTGATTCCCCGCCAAAACCCCCAACATGTACAATTTTTCTAATATTACTGAAGACTTTTCATTAAACTATTTCTCCCGATGACTTTAAATAGGTTATTGTTCCTGTAGAACTTTTATGAAAGTTCTAAGTTGGAAAATCAAAAAAAACTTAGGAAGTTTCAGCCAACTCTATTGGCTAACGTGTGATAATCATGGCAAATACGTGAATATATAATATATTATATGATCCCATATATAATAAAATTTGGTATTTTTATTTTGGTCATGAACTTCCTACTGGGCTTGTTTGTTAGTCCATTTAGGAATCCCCCCTCCATGAAAATCCTGTGCTTGCCACCTGAGATTCTGTCCTAAAAAGGAGAAGATCCTACAAGATGATGAAATATGAAACTGGAAAACATACCCAACACACTTAGATTGTAAGCTCTCAGGGGCAGGGATCTCCTTTTACCTAATATGTCAAGCACAACACCTCACGCCCTTATTTATACAATAGATACGGTATATATATGTGTTATAGTTGATAAAAGTAGACATACTACAAAATGAATTTTTTTCGAATTGTATCGGCGATACATTTAACATAATGAATATCAAATGTTTATCAAATACCCACCTGTTGAGAAAGTATCCAAAAGCCACACCAGCTTATAATTCCCATGTTAGTCTCCATAAAGCTGGTTAACCAATTCATAGCAGCCCTGTAGGTTGAAAATAGGTAATAAACAGAGCATTCGGTAGTTTGGAGATCTCTTTAAGTTATTAATCGCATTACTTGCTGGAAATATAAATCTGTGAAGTCATACATTCTATACACAACACCACACAGAGCAGGATGTAATTTTTACCAAAACTGAAGCCGGTAACTCGATTCTAGAGTAGACCAGCTGACAGCACTTGAACCTGACAGAATGATTTCCAAAGTAATGTTGTTACACGATCCACGTAATGTTTATATCTTTATTATAACAATATATACAGGAAAGCTGCCCTGCTGATTTACCTCATCCCAGGAAATGCACAGAAATTATATTTAAAAGACTCCCTTTATAGCATATTACTTCTCAACGCTGCTGATTTTCTGGAATGTCAGACCAGGGAGCTATATCAGAGATATTTATAACCACAAATTGTACTTGTCAGCATATTGACATGTAATATTTTTTAGCTCTGGTAATTTAAAGAGCCCTTGTGTTGCAAGCGGAACAAGTTGGCAGTTGAGCTATGGTGGATCTACTTAGATAACTAACGCTTTTCTCGGTAACTTGTATTGACAAGAACCGCAGCGTAAATGAATACTTATTTATTAGAATGTATTATTTATGTGTGAAATTTCTTTATAGAAATCATTAAGTTACAAACTACCAAGGTGAGAATAACTGGAATCATGTGCAGACGGCAATAGACAAATGTTATGGTGGTTGCAGAAACACATGGGAAAACAACTTAACTTAGGTAAAATCACCCGCTGATTCACTTTTAGGGAAATTGATAGTTGCATTGCGCAGATTCTGGGTGGTACAATTCGCTAATGTTGGCAAAAGCAGCTGGTAGTGAGCTGATCGTGCCAGTACAAACGCTTTTGCAGTCCAGTTGGTATAATTTGCACGCCACACACTCAACTAGGAGAAAAATGAAAAAATTCAAACTACTTTCAAATTAGAATAAAGGTGGTGACTTTAACAATTGTATATGTAGTGTATAAAAATCAGTGAGATAGGACTAGTGACGGGCATATCCATACGTTACATTCTCCAAACTGCAGTGTTTTTTTTACATCGACAGGCTAAAGTCACCTATTTTCTGCACATATGCGGCCTTATAGAAAAGTAAGCAGGGACATCAGGCTAGCAAGCTGATCAGCTGTTTAGAATAGTTAGTGTGGTCACTCGCTGTTGTATAGCTGTATCCGGTTGTTTAGTTTATGCACCAAGAGTAAGATAAGCAACCTCCCTGTGAATTATAGACCCTCCTGCCAGCTACTTATCATATTCAGTTTAGGTCCTTAAGGGCATGGGTTTGACATGAAAAATGTTGGATATGTTGTTGTCTTATCAGACTGGTTGTAATCTTTATCAGGAGATAACAACAAACAGAAAAGCTCAGTGCTAATATGAAGGGTATCTTTGACTTAGTTCACCCACTGGACGGAGAGATCTTGAGCCAGACCACTTCGTTGATCCTTATAATGAATGGCTGTCTGCAAAGAAATTGCTAGGAGGGAACATCGGAATTGTGCACTGTCAATTGCTTGCTCGAGGTTAATGTAGAAAGATAGATAGTTGTTGCGGCAATTAGGTAGTTAGGAGGCGAAGATTGGATTGAGAAGAATCTTTACACGAGGATAGCTGAATAAACAAATGTGTAATACGGGTGGGATTTTATGTTATGTTTTGAAACCTCTACACTGCAGTTTCCTTCAATAAACCTAACTTTATATGGCTTTATTTATTTCTAGGGAACTGAGAGTCTATAAAGCATAGTCAGAAGATTCTAGACTGTACAGGGGAATTATCCATCCAGATCGTCTGCAGGCTCTTCAAAATCAGCGCGTCGCTTTTGGGTAGAAATCTCAGTTTGAATGAAATCCTATGCATTACTTACAGAACTACAGGCTGACACTACATGCCCACAGCATTATACTGAATCGCTTCATCGGCTGTGCAGGAAGGTTTTGCGTCAACGCCAATATTTCCTACTTAAAAGGACACTTTGTTCTGACAAAAAACGCCTTCATTTTGTCAACCGACTTTTAGTACTTAATTGCAACATGACTTGGCCAAGGAAATAATTGCCAAGGACATTGACAGGCACTAATGATCGTAATTGACTCATATTTGTTTGAATGTCAGACCGAAATGAGTTTGATACAGTTTACAGAGCTGTTTCTGAACAGATTTAAGAAAGTGCTGGGTATTATCCGATCATTATCATTCAGCTAACAAAAAAACTAGGTAATAAGATATGCCCATCTTATAACCTGATGAAATAACACAAAAGCTTTTTAAAGCAAAATATTGTAAAAATCACAAATCAAAATCACACACCACAACCAACACTTACATCAACCACACACACCACCCCACAACACCCCACCACCACCACCACACTCACCACCCCCCCATATAGATCATATATGATATAGAGATTAAACTTTCAACAATGCCTTCCTTTTTATCAGCTTGTCCAACCCTGTCGGTGTCTGCAGAGGGATTTATCACGGGAGGGATGCAAGGTAGAAACCAGTACCGGCCCTGATTCGTGGAGATAAAACATTGAATTGATGTTAAGTGTGGCAGGGCAGCATTGTGATTCTCACATGATAAAATCCAGGGAGGTGTAGTTGTTCCTTAAGAGCTTAAAGGGCATGTCCACCCCAAAAACTATAATCCCTCCCCCCCACTACTTGGCCCCACCATTATGTATTTAATTCCTTACCTCCATCCCAGCTCCATATTGTTCTCCGTAGTCCCCCCCCCCCCAACCCCCCCCCAAGTCCCCAAAACTGCCCACCAGGAGGATAGCAGAGTCCATATAGGACTCTGCCTCCAACCTGGCCTCTGGGAGAGTTTGGGCTGTGTACTCGCAGCCCTTCTCCCCCTCCCGATTAGGATTCCCTCCCCTATGTGTAAATCCCCTTTAGATATATTTCCCCCCTGTCCCCCCAGGCCCCAACCGCCCTATTGTGTATTCCTTAGAAGGGCCCCAAACTCTATTTTACCTTCCCTCTTTCCCCCCTGCAAAGAACTCTCCCCGCAGCCGCGTTCCCGTGATTGGCTGCCTGCTTCAGCCAATCACAGCGCGCTGCCAGTCCCGCCCCTCTGCTTGCATTATCTCGCAAGCATAGGGCTGCCAGCGCGGCGGAGTAAAGAGGGGGGTAAGTAGAGTTTGGGGCACTTTCTAAGAATAAAATAGAGCGGTTGGGGCTGGGGGACAGGGGGAACATACCCTTTTAATGTCCTCATCATGGAAATGTATGTAATAAATAAGTTTTATTCACACAACCTGGACACTACCAACCCAAAATATGATCCATTATAATTAAATATTATAGTATAAATTCCGCTGTTTTACATCTGCCGCACTTAACCATGCGCTTGGCACGTCATCCACTGCTGACGTCCTTTCATCAATGCCATTGTATTCTGTATAGCTTCGTGTACGTCCTCAAAAGTGCCTGATCTAGAAGAAAATCCCAGGGAAACAGTAACAAAAAAATTTCCATTTTTTATGAACACGGCATATACGTTGGTGTGATACATCATCCTTTCCATAATAGTCACCTAATTTGTGGATCTGTGCGGGCTTTGTTACAATCCACAGATACCTGGCTAATCGCTGACCATCTGCCATTCGCCAGCACACCGGTGCCAGCTATCAGATTACTGTCCTTGGCTCAAATATTCTGTAGCTAAGATTTAGCACTTAAAAAGCTCATGTGATTAGGGCTGTGTTTGATTCAATGACATTTCATCTCACTTTTGTGTACATGATAAAGCCAAAACATTCTCATGATGAGCTATGCAGTCTACAATTAGCTATACCGTACAATTTACAGGGACAGCTATAATGTAAAATTCACTTTTTAAAAAGCAAGTACCTGGGGGCAGAGGAGGTAGGATTGTTATTCCTACCTCAATATACATTTTTGTAAAGGAGCTACATTAAGCAGCAGTTTTCCATTTTCAATCGCCAAGTTAGTGCCCCTGGGCCCTTCCTGTAGTAAGCTGGGCCAAAGCATTAATTATTTGTGCTGCACTCCTCACCAAGTAATATTGGGGAAGAATAGAAATGTGACCAATCCTACCTCCCCTCTCCGTTACTTTATACTTTAAAGTTCCCTATTGTGGCCTTGCTGTATGCAGGATAAAATGAAAAAGGCCACAGGTTGGTGGAACAATTCTTGTTCGTGGTTCCTTCAGACACTTTTCCATGCAGAAATTGTAGTAATTTGCAACACTATTTTAGAGGGGAGATGGGTCTTTCATGGGTTGCAACAGGTTGGGTGTTACTAGTCGTAATATAAAAAAACCACCTAGTCTAGTATTAAATATTATCAACCTGGAAAAGATTTAAAAATTAAAATAAGAAAACGTGGTGGTTACACAAACCTCATAATCTTAGCATTACTGTGGACAGGCTGTCCATAGCTATACGAAGTGGACCTAGAGGTTTAGGTCCTCACCCGGTACATTAAAAGGGGGGGGATAGGACACATTGTTTCCGTTAGGTATGAAATATTAAAGGTATCTACACGTAGCACTATAAAGGGAAGACCTTGTGTTTTGATAGAAGGGCGGGTGCCCCGAAACTTTGGTTTTGTTCCGACCCTAATGGTTTAAGAGTATTTACATGTGGGCAGTGATTTGGTCTGTAGTGCAGGATTATACACAGGTTATATAGGAGTTGCTAATTAAAGTTTTATACTCCTATTTTCTTTGCTATGGGTCTGTAAAAATAAAGAAAATATTAAAAATAACCTCCACTAGATAATCACATTGTCACCCCACCACCCTAAATGGCTTGCTCCTTGCAGCCTTCGAATATCTCTGATAGACACAGACCTTGTAACTTTTCAAGAAGAAGGGAAAAATCTCCCTCGTTTTATTGTTTATTTTTACAAAAATAACTAATTATGTCTAATTGGTATACTGATATACCACCGTTGTCTCTTAATGGAGACAATGTTATTTCTACATTTAATCTTATACCATCAAACCCACCTAATCCCTATACACCTAAACAAATCAGGGTCACCTGGCTTTTTCAGGTTCTCCTTGCTTCTGCCTTGTTAAAGGACCAGTTAAAGTCTAGACCTAACTCATTATATGTTCCAAGATAGCTCACACAAGCCTAGTACAAAATATGCTCAGGTGAAACAATTTTGCGACGATAGTGAGTTAAAAAATCATACATACACCAGAGTAAATTTGACGTGGCGTGCGGCCTATTGGGGTACATTAAAAAATTACTTTCTTCCGTAGTACCCTTGCGTTCCTAACTCGTCTTACTCTATCAGGATATTCATATCACCACGCTAATTCCTTTTCTTTATTTCAACTAGGTCCCTTTGTTGGCCACTTCCATTACTAGACATTGGTTATAATACCTAATGTGTTTTATAGTTCAAGTGGTACCATCTCACGTTTGCCTGAAAGTAGATGCCCTAGGGCTTATGTACCAAGGGCTGCAAAAATTTTCCTTGTCTAGTAATCTACAGCAATCACCAAATTTTCCCTGCAGTAGCCCTGTAGACTAATAAACCGGGCACCTATTGATCATAAGCCCAATATAATTTAGCGAACACTTTTAGCCATTGTTACAGGTTGTGCTATGCCTTTAACGGTTATGCTATTGTGGCGAGATAGAAGAGATGGCCAGTCATATTACATGATTAAGCATTTTTATTTATAGTTTATGTAATACATTTATATTAATAAATATTGATCATTTTATTTGTTTTGTTGGCCCGGTCCTACCACAGGGTACATTGTTTTTTAGTTTAATTTTACCTTAGTGGGCGGCACCATTGTGGCATCCCCTTTACCAGCAGTTGGGCGACTCTGGTAAGTACGACGCTGGCGAGGCTATGGGCGGCTCTCCGCTATATCTGTGTTTTTGATTGTAGCTGAAGGTGTGTAGATTCCAGGAATATACAGGCGTATTCAATAAAAGAAAAACAAAAACTCTATTGTTAATGCCGCTGCTAAATTTTGCCCCAACAAATCATTACCAATCATTACCATGAAAGCTAACATCTGATGGTGACGGACCGCAAATTAGCCACCATTTTAAATGAATAAGAACGTTTATGAATCTCCATTGATAGTTTGTGGCGGGAGAATATGAGGTAGGGGGTTTAGTGGAAAAACTGCACAGGCTGTTAAAATACAGAGCTGGCTTATTTTTTTGCTGTTACTGCCCATTTAACATTGCGTCAGTCTCTGGGTGGGGTAAGTTGCGTAGCTATTGTCTCCGGGTACACCATGAATGTGGCATACCATTTTATCAGGGAGGGGTTAGGCTTTCATATTTGAGATGCTTTTGATTTTTCTCTACAGATTTTAGACGAAATTGACATTGATTTTGTCTCGTATTTTACAGTTGAGGAAAATAAAGAAATAAACTTACAAATGGATGAAGAGCTGACCGGCCGGATATTTGCATTTTGATTCCAACTTACCTCACTCATAAAATCTGACAGCGCCTATGTGCGATTCTAAAAAATATCTCCCTTGTGGGGCCTATTTCTGTTAATTTGCGTAATATGTCTATGTAACTGACAGTAGTGAGTTATACATATCCATTTGGTGCCGAATATTCTGAGTGCAGTTTTAGTTGGGGGGGTCTCCGCTACAGTGATATTGATTTGATTCTGATCAATATATGCTTGTCTACCCTTGTGGGTAAATTACATTCAATTTGTTAAATAATGTCAACCTCTTATATACATGGAAACCATATCAAGGTGAGCCCATCCTAGTGGTGGTGTGCACTGAAATGGCAGGAGATATTGGTGTCAGTATCCTTTTGAACATTATAAAAGTAATTTTGTTCTTCCTACTCCTCTCTTTCATGCGGCTTTTCTTTCTATGCGTTGTCCATCAAGTGTGAAGACTTTCTAATAATTAGAAAAAATTATAAATGCTCTACCCTGCCAAATTACGCCCAGCCCATTCAGTCAGACAGCAGATCCCCGCCCCCAAATGGACGGATGGCTGCGAGCCGCTAGTCATATATGTAACCACAGGCGGACGGAAGAGCCAGAACAATTTTTGGTGATATGTAGTCCCCACATCAAAAAGAAAGCTGCCATAAGTTGCCTATCCCTTGGTGGGGTATCAAGGGCCCTGTTTTATTTAAAAGCCCTGGATCGCCCCCTTTTTAGCCGATACCGCCCGAGAGGTAATTACGATCGCGAACATAACATATACGACCAAAACGTTCGTTAATACCAAAAGTTCGATCGCTAGAGAATTAGAATATCGTTTGTGCGTAGTAAATGTATGAAACCGGTCTAAAAGCGGATACCGCCGGCTTTAAAAAATATGGCCCATAACTGTATGTTTAGTCAATTGGATACAGCCCTTTTTTATATAAAAAATGATAGATTTCATTTGGCGGGGAGAACAAGCCATAGGGTGTTATGGCGAACCACACCACTACATTGCAATTGACAGATTGCGATTATCATGAAGTTGCAATAACAAATATGAACTTTTTCTATTATATATATATATATTATATATATATATATATATTATATATATATAATATATATATATCTATATATATATATATATATTCTATATATATATATATATATATATATATTCTATATTATATCTATATATATAATAATATTATATATGAAATTTTTATGCTTTATAACTGGTGTAATTTAGAATCTATGCGCGCCCGCCTGATTGATTGAGATGTGTATGAAGATATTAGGTATGAACTTATGGAAGTTGGCCTAAGGTGGCTCCTTTGAGGCCTGGTCTGTACTATTGGTTTTTTTTTTTTCTTTTTTTTTTTTTTTTCTACTGCTAAAATAATTTGGATTTCAGGAGGGTTATAGGCAGGTTTATGATCTCATCTGGGCCCTCTTTTCCCCCCAATCCAAATTCTGTTCCACACAAACTGTAACTAGAGAGGAAGACTTCAAATCCAAAAACGGTTCCAAATCGGATTTATGGATCTGACATGGACTCGGACTTGTCGGATTTTGAGATTTTTCAAACTCACGAACTTTTGGCCCCGATAATTGTCGATGACTCATGAAACAGTAGAGAGCATTACGAATTTGAGGATTGATTTTTGCAAATATTATGGAATTTGCTGAAATGGAAAACAAGCGAGGATGTTCGAATTTTTTTCAAGATTTTTGCGAAATAATTATCGAATGGGAAGCTTGCTAAGTTCTGACTGTTTGGAAAATTTTAAAAATTTAAATAAATGGCGTCTGATTTTGTGCTCCCCCCTCTCTTAAACATAACTATTGGTCCAAATGTCACTTTAATTTAACCAACACAATTAAAGTTTACAATGTGAAGACCGCTGATCCGCGTTTAATAGGACATTTTTGCTTTTACTTGTCTAACTACGCATTCACAAATGACACAAAAAAGCGGTAGCGGGGAGAAGGAGAAGAGGAAGAGAATATAAGAACACTGCCCTTGATACTGTGTGGCGCTCCAATAACAGCTCAAAAAACGGAAGATCAAGGTCAAACGATAAATACAAACAATATAATCAAATAGACGAAATAAAAATGCCCAAAATTTATTATAGAAATATATAATAATACAGGAATGTCCCAATAAAAAATGCACCGCCCAAGGTTATAAACAATCAACAAAACACTACTCATTCACTATTATATAAATATAATCCAGCGTTCCGACAAAAAAAAAAAACTAATATTGGTATATATCTACCTGCTCCTGAAGGCTCCGTGCATCACCAGCCACAGACAAGAACAACAAACCTCCACCGCCCCGCACGAGATTGCAAGGACCCAATCCAAACGGACGTGGATCCTCCTCGCACAAACAAATCGCGATCGGGAAAGTATCAAAGCTTTAACATAGACCTTACCTAGCCCCTCGGCCACGACTCACACCCCCCAACGCCTAGCAACGCGCCCAAGTTCTCACTGCACCGGAAAACACCTCCATACACAGTCCGTCCTCTCAATACCACCACAGTCCAGCCGGTCCGCGAAGGTCCAATCATCAGACGTCAAATGGGGGAGGCGAAGATATCTTCACAACCACGCAGGGAGGGGGACGGGCGGCTGTCTATCGCTGCGGATCGAAGCTATGGACAGGAAAAAATAATAATACAAGCACAAACATTAAATATTGAATAAAAAAGCTAGCAAAATACGCAATATCAAAGTGCGCACAATGGCGAACAGTATAATAACGTTTATAAACAGGGTAGATTAACCCCAAAAAACCAAAGCATGCTACGCATTTCGTCTAAGAGAAAAAACTTTCATCAGGCATACCGCATTACCTGACCTTACATCAAAATTGCGCCCCATGTAGTTAACCACAAAAATAGAAAATGATTTTAAACAAATTCTATCATTACTAAGTGAAAAATCTTTTTTTCCCCACTTACTGCCTGTTTGCCAGCCTTTGTTCTTCAGTGAAGGGGTGCCGCCTGAGACCCAAATGTCTCATCTGAACTAATGCGTAGAAGCTGGCCCTGTCCAAAGAATTAAACATTTTTGAAACCTGAGCGAGAAAGCCACTTTATAAAGAATTTAGAGCCCATTTTTTATAGGGAAAAGACCTCAGACAAATTCTTTTTTCCTATGAGCCATGGAATATGATTTATTTGTGGTGTTTGTTTAAATAGATGTGACGAAAAATTAAACCTGGCATAAAGCTGAAAAAGTTAGCTGTGAGTCAAAGGAATCTAATATATCAATGGATAGGGCCCCCTACAGTGAAGAGGCTATTTTAGTATGTAGCAATTTTCCAATGCCCCAGTTAGTGTTTGTCACATCCGGTTTAAGATGGACCCAACAAAACTACGGGTTGCCAACGTGCCTTTCGATCTTGGGAAAATCGCGAAGGTTGTTGTAAATATCGAAAAAGGACGTAACCTTAAACTCGGGGAGTTCAGATTTTCAACGTTTTTTTCGAGTTCAGATTTTTGTGAGTTTTTTATTCGACTTAAAATAGACCCGTCGAACGGTTTCGATAATCCTCGAAAATTGATCGAGTCAGAACTTATTTTCTATTTCCGATCTATTTTTTCAGCTATTATCGAACGTTCAAGGCTATTTTTGATAATTTTCAAAATAGCTCGAACATTCAAGGAAATCGAAAACTTGCTTGATTTCCCGATATCTGTACAAGAATCCGTCCACGTTTTGGAAACGCCTATTCAATTTTAGGGAACGATGGGTTTCCGTGTCGCGATCAGGGGACCCGAGTCAGAACCGGATCCCATCTCTATCTCTGGGTGCTTGGTAGTTGCAAAGCAGCACTTTGAGGCGACAGTGAGCGGGAATGGTGATGCAGCTGAACTGCATATTAAACTGGCCGCTTATTTATGCTGCAAAATATGGAGGGTGTCTCTGTAAACTACAGATACTATAAGATCATGGTTAGTAGTTGAAGGGTGCATTGAGCGTCTCCAAGCCGCGGCCCCTTAGTCTAAAAAAAAAACCACCTAGAATCCAACCATGGCCATTTATGGACCTGTTTCCTAAACTGCACTTCTCATCAAATTACAATAACGAGGTCTGTAACCGCCCACTTTAAGATACCACGTGTAAACTACTACAACATTCTGACTGGCACAATCAGCTAATATACCGCGCTAGAGATGGCGGAACTATTAAATTTGTACGATACATTAGGCGTTAGCGAACAAGGCCCGTAATTAAAAATTTAATCTAAAACACAACTACTGGCCCACTCTTACAATTAAAAAAAAATCCTTACCTACACACATCCATGTCTCCTTATCGCGTCTCCCTGTACTCCTCGTTCAAGTCCAGGAACTTAGGCGTATTAGCCTGTCTTCCTGTCAAATGAGTACTCAGTCTCTGTTGCTGTCCTGTTCCAGTTGCTGCTGGCACTGCGCAGTGGAGGCCCTTTTCCCTCCCTCCTGATCTCTTTCACTGATCCCTCCCGCGACCTGCTACTCATGTAGCGTTAATAACCTTTTGTTATTTGCCCCCAGGACAATCGCCCTCCTAACAACCCCAACCACTATATTCTGACATTAAAATCAATTCCAATCTCTACTTGCAGTTCATCATTCCATCAAACCTCTGCAGAATTGATGGCAGCCGCTGCTGTGATTGGCTGCCTTTGCAGCCAATCACAGCGCCGGGCCTGCCGAGTCTGGCCCCCTGCTTGTAGTTCCGGCGGGACAGGCCGAAGGCCGGACCAAACACCGCGTATAATAATCCGCTGACAAACCGCGGTTCGATCCGCAACACCATCCATCTCTATACCAGCAATGTTGGTTTCCATTAGGGATATCATCTATAGTATATAAGCCTATAAGAAATAGAGATGACCCTAACTTCCTTAAGTTTGTTCTTCCGTTTTTTTCACCGATTTCTGATAACTCTCGGGTTCAGGAATTCTTCAACTTTCGGAAAATCGACTAACACGGGGACGGCCGTTTTGCGTGCTCACCCACAGACTCAGTTGTGAGAATCCTAACCCTCCCTCTGCGGTCGTTGAAAGGACCATTGTGGCCCTGGGAAGGGCCTTTTGGCGCGTTCCCCCAGCCTCGAACAAGGACCCCACCTCCTAATAAGTAAACGCTTTGTCTTCTCTGCTGGCTATTCATGAACCCCAAGAATCCGTACAACTGCTCTACAGTTTACAGCAGCGGTTGTAAATTATGACTGCTCGGTCCATAACAATAAACAGGTGCGTAGTAAACTACCATATCGTATTGCTCACCGGTGTCTCAAACTACGTATCGCCAATCGTAATGGCCAAATTGTAAAATTTAAGACACATCAAAAAAATTTTACGATTGTTATCAAACACAGTTTGGTAAGGCACTCATTTGGAATATGAATTGAAATTTTTTGCGAATCCGTGTTGTACAAAAGAGACAATCTTTGAAATGGAAATGGTTCAGAGAATGGCAAGTGAAATGAGGGGGATTGGGGGAGCTTGAATACCCTTACGCAATTATGTAAGCTGGAGAAAAGGCCCGTGTGTGCGGGATAGCGATTTCTTGATAAATACAGTAAGCCGGCCATACATAAACTATACGGGGCATTGTTCACCCAATAGAACATGTACAGGACACGGTGCGACATCTTAAGACTTTAATGAAAGAAGTTTAGCGCTTCAAGTTGGAAATTGGTTTTTAGCAATGTGAGAACGGTAGAAAGCCTATGGACTTCCATTGGACGTGGTGATGGCAAGGTTTATTGATATTTGAAGAAAGCTGCCGATGAGTGTCTGAAACAAGGCAATGTTTTGCAGTTATAGTATTGATACATAAACTTAGAGATTGATCAGGGAAATTTCTTGATTGTGTCGCTTGGGTCGGAATCTGGTTCCTGGCTATATTATTATTTAGTAGAGACATTGTTAAGCTAGTAACTGTGCCCCGTGCTCAATGCTGGAAATAAATTGTTAATCATACTATAGCAGTTTCTCAGTTCCATCATCAGAATTTAGGTTTTCTTGCCAAATTTAAAGACATCCTTAGAGTGATTTGCTCCACCCCCCCTTTTGCGCCCAGGGCATCTAACCAAGGGAAGACACAATTCTGCAAAGAAACTCTTCTTCCCTTGGAAAGATTCCCAGACTGGGTGGGGGGCAATGAAGCTTTAAAACCAATGCAGTTTTTTCTATACATCATTTTGTTTTGTTAGACTTATATCTAAAGGACACTTACCTTCAGTTCCTCAGTCTACTAGAAATGTCAAAAGTTAAATACATTTTTTGGATTTAATATAAACTCTCATGCAGCCAACTTACTGTTTAATTGACTGAGACCATAAAAGACGGCCATTCCACCCTAAACGCAAAAAACTAAGTGACTGTTAGTTACTTGCCAACTAACCCCAACTAAAAAAATATTCAGCTCATTATGAGATGCAATTACTAACAATATTAAGGATAATTATCGTCCCCATTCTCGAGGCAGAGCAGAGCAGCTGGGCTCCTCCCTCTTGTGCATCATCAAGGTGACTGTGACAACACCACCAATGATGTACTGCGTTCCCCCTGCTGACCCCTTCCGCACATGCTCAAGCTAATTAAACTCATTGCAGGCGGAGGAAGCAGATCCCTTTTCCAGATTGGAATGAACTTATCAATAATTATATGATTACAAAGACATATCATAAACTGGTAAAAAGCAAATGAGGTTTGTGTTGGCAAATACTTAACAAGTCAACATTTTTGCTTTAAGGGTGGAATGCCCTTTAAATTCAGTGACATTTCCAAACCCCTAGTATTTTCTTACCTGACACTGTTGGCCAAAGTCCTCTGTGGTCAGATTGCCGAGATCCAAGCGGACAAAATGACAATTCCAAAGTCAGCACAGCACACATTCCCAGTCATTAGTTCACAGAATGTTTGGTGGTTTTTATTTCCCGGTGCGGCACACAGCACACTTTCAATGGACCCCACCATGGGGGTGTAGTCAAGTGTAGAATGCACCACCCCATTGCTATGGAATTTGTCCATCTTTGCAAAGGTTTGCCCGCCACAGAACATGGACGGGCGGAACCGCAAAAGCGAGGGTAGCACTCCAAATTAACTTTGATTTATTGTAGACCACCACACAATATCCAACAACGTGTTCAGGGGGAGACTGGAAACTTGCCCCCTTCTCAGGCCAAGTTTCCCCCCAAACGTGGTTGATATGTTGTGTGTAGTCTACAATAATCAAAGACGTTAAATTTGGAGAAGTGCTACCCTCGCTTTTTTGCTGCTTCTTGTATCATATATCCAATAAGGGTTGGATTACCTAGGAGGAGTGAGCACCCACGTTGGGACGGTGGCAGAGGAAGTCCTATCCTGTGAGCTGAGTGTCCGAACTTTGAAAAATCGGTACCGCGCAGGATCACGAGCGATTTTCGAAAAAAAATACCGAAAATTCGAAAATCCGCCAGCGGACCCGTTTAAAACGATTTATTATTTATTAAAAGTAGAAAGCTTTCGGGCAAAATCCGCCATTAAAAAGTGGTCATAAATGCACTTGCGTAAGTACATTACCACTCAGGGACCTGGGTAATGCCCTTAAAGCCGCCCTAATAATGCCACAATACCTAAAAAGTACAGTCCGCACTTACGTGACTTTAAAAAAACGGTTAATATTTTCGAAAACGAGCCGTTTCCGTAAAAACTAAGATTTCCGCTAAAAAAAACTCCGAGGCTTTCTGAACTGATGATAGCACGACCATTGGCTAATTTGCGATATGGTGGCTTTGCTCCGTCTTGAAAATTTACACGAAGTTACTCTTTTTTTACGAGTCATCTTCGAATTACGTGACATCCTCGTAATACGTGAATCTTCGTTAATTACGGTATCGTCGTAGAATCCTCGTAATACGGAATACTCGTATTTTCGAAAAATTTTCGTAAAAAAAAAAAAAATCCGCCCTAGTTCGGAAGTCCGTAATGTCCGAATATCCCCGTTCGGCCGACAGGTAGAAATCCCCGCGATCCGGGTTTCGGGTCCGCGAACCGGCCATCTCTAATGTGAGTTTGCAGAACATGGCGGCGGCCAGAAGGAAATCTTTCAGGTACCCTTGACTTGTGGTAGGCGGGTGATGGATCCATACTCTGCTAGAGTATTGATCAAACGGTCGTAGATGCGAACCCACGTTTCCTCTGACGGTGATAAACGCAATACTGTTTGTGTGTTTAAAGTTAACGCTGCAGGAAGAATATTGCCTGCTGATCCGAAAGATCTTGATTGCCACCCATTCCATGGTGACCCAATGGAGTTTGTGCTTAACATTGGTCTCCATACCTTCAGCCGAGACCGACCTATTACCGACAGGCTGTCACCTCTGCTGCCAGCTCATTGTTTTGGTAGATGACTGTTGGCACGTCCGTGCTGGATTTCACAATGGGAATCGCTCATCACGACAGAGATCCCAACGCAGAGTTGTAGTGGTCCCTATATCCACCAGCGGTCACAACGCCGACCCATTGTTTGGGTGTCTTACAGATAAAACACACAGTCACCGTCACAGCCACAAAAGAAAGGGGGGAGCAACTAGTGGCGGCCACCGGAATGACGTCTCTGCTCTGGAATTAATGAGAACCCCTGGGCTAGACAAACCAATAAACCAGTAAAGGATTCATATGGACAAGTGGCTACCCAAACCTTGGCACACATTACAATGAACATTTCCCCCCCCCCCCATGATATTTATTGCTGTTTTTAATTGTCCATTTTATTGCATTTTTAACAGTGCACTATTGTATGAATTTGCATATAATCAATGTTAGATTTAAGATTACATAATTACACATTACACACCTCATTAAAGTTATCTAATATCATTGTCTTAGAGTACACCATACCAAAAGAAACGTTACATTTATACCGGTGAAAATATTCATCCACTACCACCTCTGACTTTCTGTAGCTACCACAGTGTTCACGGAACCCACCACCCCTAATGATAAACAACCGCGGTATATTAGCCAGCCAGTGTACACTGCCACACACTATAAAAACCCTGGTCTATAGCAGCCCAGCGGTTCACTGCACACCCTATAAGAAACCCTGCTTCTATAGCACCCGTGTACACTGCACACTCCTATAAAACCCGTTTCTATAGTACCCAGTGTACACAACCCTATAAAAAAAAATGTCTCATAAGCACCCAGTGTACACGGCCACACCCCTAGATATAAGAAACCCTGCTTTTCTATAGCAACCCTGCTCTTCAACTTTCCCCCCTATAAGAAACCCTGTGTAAAGCACCCGGTACACTGCACAACCATCCTATAAGAAACCCTGGTCTATAGCACCCAGTGTACACTCACACCCTTGGACCCCGTTCAAGACCCCGTGTACACTGCACACCCTATAAAAACCCTGTTCTATGCACCCAGTGGACACTGCCCACACACCCTTAAGCAAACCCTGTTCTATAGCCAGCACCCAGTGTTACGCTGCCACAAACCCTATAAGAAAACCCTGTTTTACTACCTAGTCCCAACACCCGCCATGCAGAACTGCACACCCTAAAAGGACCCTGGTCTATAGCCACCCCGTGTACACTGCAACACCCTATAAGAAACCCTGTTCTATACAACCCAGTGTACAATGCACACACCCATAAGAACCCTGTTCTATAGCCCACACGTGTACACTGCACAACTCATAAGAACCCTGATTCTATAGCCCACCCAGTGGCACCACTTGCACACCCTATAAGAACCCTGTTCTATAGCACCCATGGTACATGCACACCCTTATAAAAACCCTGTTCTATAGCAAACCAGTGTACACTGCACACCTATAGCGCACCACTGTTTCTATAGCACCCAGTGTACACTGGCACACATTATAGAAACCGCTGTTCTTATAGCAACCAATGTGGTATGTTTAAGTGAAGGGGCAAGGGCCGCCAGGCTCTTCTGGTCCTACAGGCGCACGCTCACAACATTGCTGCCCCAACAATCAAAAGCACGACCCTTATTGGACGAGAAACTGAAAATCAAAAGGCACTTGGTGTGCTAACATATGCAGACGTCGACCAGACGATTTCACCCATACTTGTGACTCATAGCCACACAAACAACACTACAATATTTAAATTGAGAATACCACTGTTGCGATTCAAGCAAGGAATAATGTTAACACCCTATGGTATACACCTTCCCACTACCAACCCCTTACTGATGAACAAATTGCCCCACAGCTCGGACCCTAATGTAGATACTAGTACCAAGTTTCTGCCTACAACCAGCTAACCATTCTCTCAATCATGACAGGAAACACACCTACGGCGTACTAGTTACATGATGTTTATGTTGCTATTGTACGCCACAAAGTGGAACGCTGCAACCCCTTATGATGATAACGAGTCAGGTGTCAGTTATGTAGCTACAAATGATTGTATGTAACTTTGCCTGGGCTTGATCAAACCGAAAGGAGATAGATACCATCCAGGCCAACCCATCTATCAAGGTTCAGTACTCATGCACTTCTCCCACTGCACGCTGCTTAACCGCACTTAGCACTTCGCCTATCATCGCGAAAGCAACTGCTGGAAACTAAAGGCATCCAGTGATAAACCACTGCCAACCACCAACATGATTATAGGGAAGGGGGGAACAAAGTATCGCTATCACACCCTGGACTCCAGAGTGGCAATCGGAAATTCCCGGGGGGTACAGATTCAATACTTGCATTAATCAGCTGCAATATTATCGAGCATATCAACATATAATACCGAAAACCCTGGATATAGCCACAAAGTGTGACTAAACAAGGCACCCAAAGCACATTCCTTTGTTGCAAGTGAAGAACCTCATCATCAGGCGTTGACGATAGCACAAAGTGCCCCCCACAAAGTTGTACGCTCAGCTACACCCTACGAGAAAACCGGATTTATTTTTTAATGGACCTGACCACATCCAAGGAAGCCCCCCTTAGCCCCACACAACACACCATATCGTGGACACCACATTGCAAGGACCATGTTTCCTATAGCTTGTATCCCTGATTAGATCCAGTGTACACTGAACACCCTGATCGGAAACCCTGCCGCGTTCTCAACATTAGTAACAGAACAACCAACTCCCACATGGGGCTGTCACGCACCGTGAAGCCCCCTAACACACACCCCATTTTGCTTATCAACGTGAACCTGTTCCTTATAAGAGCAGCACCAGTGTATCGCTCCGTAGTCACAGTCCCACACTCTGACATAGGATTCGAAACTTGTTCATAATTAGCCATGCAATATAGACCAACAGACAGGTTATGTATGGCCCCCGCACAATTAATGTACCATTATACACTCATGATAATCACTCTATCCGGACACTAATACGGCACACCGACACGGTCTATCTATTCACATCCCACAGCCCAGACGTAGAGAACAAAACCTCTAATTGTGTGAATTATTGGTATGACATGTGTACATCCAGTGTTCTTCTTTCATATTCAAGCTACCCCTATGAGAAAACCCTGGCTATGGCCATCCAGATGATACCACGCATTACCCTATGAGAAAACCTGCGTGGACTATACCCCAAAGTGTACCCCCCGCACAACCCTATGGAAACCCTGCGTTCCCCCAATCCCCTTATTAATTTAGTGCCTTTTTATAGCAGTAATAGGGTAGATACCCAGACCTGAACCATTTCACCAACCCTAGAGAAAACCGTTCTATAGCCCCCACCCAGGTAGTACTTATTCGCCATTTATTGTGCACAAACCACTAGTGATATGTCAAACCCCCCTGAACTTCTATAAATTGTACAACCCTGAGCCGAATAGGATCCACAGCACAATGACAGGCACCCTAAATTAAGCACCGATGTACCACTCGAAATGCGGTGGGTCTATAGCACCCAGTGTACACTGCACACCCGATAAGAAACCCTGTTCTATAGCACCCTCAGTCTACATGCTCAACCTATCGAAACCGTTCTATAGCACCCAGAGAATTCTCGCTATTTTCCTCCCACTTACTTGCGAACATCACACCCCCCCATTATATACTCTTTATGTCAACCACGTAGGCCTTCTCTACTCAGCCCCACACCACTAGTTCATTAGACTATCTTGCCATCACTACACTCAGTTTACAGGACGCCGGCGTGCAGTCCTGCTTTCTTCCCTATTTGCCATATTCTTACGCGTCATGCAGTGCCACCATGCACATCAATCTATAGAAAACCCTGTTTATAGCCCCCAAGAGTACCACCCTGCCCACACCTATACGAGAAACCGCCTGCGTCTACGGCCACCCACCTGTTACCAGTCACACCGCACACCTATGAGAAACCCTGGGACTATACGCACCCGTGCTAACCCACACAACCTATGGGAAAACCCTGCGACTATGGCATCCAGTTTACTAACGACCACCGCACACCAATGAGAAACCCTGGACTATTAGCACAAAGTGAAACCCTTGCACACCCTATGAGAAAACCCTGGTCTAATTATGCCAAAAAAAAAGTGACACTCACCCCTTTAAAATTATGTAGTGTAACGTACACATAACACACTAATCTAATACGAGTATTAAACATTAAAAAAAACTCCTGCGGTCTATAGCAAGTTAAGCACCCTAATACCCTGGCTTAGATGTATCCTCCGCACACCCTATGAAAACCCTAGACTAGGCATTCAGTGTACACTGACACACCCTATGAGAAATCCCTGGTCTAGTAGCATTCAGGTGTATCGAAATTAAGACTGCCGACTTAGCACCAGTCCTCACTGTACGAATTCCACTGGATATAGCCAGTCCTGCAAATTTCTATCGGACCGGCTAACAAAAGTGTACTCAGCACACCCTATGGAAAACCTGCCGACTATGGCCAGTCCAGTTGTAACCCCCATCACATCCCATGAGAAACCGCCTGGTCTTATAGCATCTCAGTGTACCTGCAACCATTCACACTATGAGAAACCGCCCCCGGTCTAGTAGCACCCAGTGTCACACTGCACACCCTATAAGGAACCCTTTGTCTATAGCCCTCAGTTGCTTACACTGCAACACCTGATGGAAACTCTGTTTCTATAGGCACACCAATGGTACCCTCGGACACTCGCAAGACATAGCAGACCAATCAGAAACCTGGGACTATAGACCCAGTGTACCTCCTACATACCTTTAGTGAGAAAACTCCTTTGCTGACTATGCCAATCCAGGTACCCCGTACATTACCCATCATATGAGAAACCCCTTGACTCTGGCAATCCATTGTACCCGCCCATACCATCTATGAGAAACCCTGGACTCTACACCCCAAAGTGTACCCACCGCACACCCTATGAGAAACCTGCCGTCTATCGCACAAGTGCCTACCCCTGCCCAACCCTATGAAAAACCCCTGGTCTATAGACATCAGTGATCCCGCCACCCTATGAAGAAACCCGGAACTATAGCAAAAAGTGTACACAGCAACACCCTATGAAAACCTGTCATAGGCATCCAGCTGTACCGATCCACCCCTATAAGAAACATTGTTCTATATGCACCCGTGCTCACCTGCACCCCTTAAGGAGAACCCTAGTCTAGTAGCCCCACCAGTGTACCAAAACCTGCATCAACACCTAAGAGAAACACCCTGTTCTATATGCCCAACTGCAGGCTCCCGTGCCCCTCTCTCAGCACACCTAGAGTAACCACTGGACTATGGCCACTCCAGTGTACCCCACAACACCCTATGAGAAACCCTGGCTATAGACAACCAGTTGCTACCCAGCACACCCTTGAGAAACTGGTATGACGTGACCTGCACTATAGGACCTCCAGGGGGGGGTTTGTTGTACACCAGGTCACTTCACATTTCCTGATGAGAAACTCTGGGATTCTATAGACACACCAAAGTGAACTGCCCCCACAACCCTCATGAAACCCTGGCTATAGCACAAGTGTAACTGCCCACATACCCTATGAGAAACCTGGTGACTATGGCATCAGGGTATCACATGCCACCACACCCTATGCAGAAACACTAGACTATGGATCCAGTGTACCTCCGCTAATTACACCTATGAGAAAGCCCTGCGTCTAGCTCACTTATCCCCCAAGTGTACCCCCAACCACTAGAGAACCTGGTCTATAGCACAAAGTGTACTACCCCTGCCACCTACTATGAGAACCCTGGACTATAGCACCAAGTGTATCGCACACACCCTATGAGAACCTGGACTATGCATCAAGGTCCCCACACCCTAGAGAAAACCACTGGTATGGCATATCCAGAATCCTGCTATCATCTCACCGCACCCCATATGAGAGAGGACCCCCTGACCTGCGCCTGATAAGCACCCAGTGCTATGCATCCAGTGTCCCCCCACACCCTGATAAACGGTTATAGTGTAACGCACACCTGTAATTCTATAGCACCCAGTGTACACGCCACCTATTAGAAGACCTGTTCTATAGCCACCCATGGTACCTGCACAATCCACTAGAAGAACTCTGGACTAATAGCAACCAATTGCTACCCCACATCACAACCTATGAAAACACGGCTGGACTATAGGCAACCAAGTGTACCCCCTAACCCTATAGAAACCCTGCCGACTATGGCATCCAGTGCTATCCCGCTATACCCTATGAGAAACCCTGGACTATACCCCAAGTGTACCCCGCACACCCTATAAAACCACTGGTTCTATAGCAACAAAGTGTACCCTGCCCACCCTGATGAGAACCCTGGTTCTATACATACCAGTGTATCCCGCACACTCCTATGAGAAACCCTGGACTATACGCAACAAAGTTGTACACAACACACCCGCACCCTTCCTATGATAAAACCGGGCTGCCATTCTACACAGTGTACCCGCACACCCTATGAGAAACACCCATAGTCTCTAGGCACCCATTACACCCTGCACGCCCTACTGAAGAACCCTGGCATATAGCACAAAGTGTCCCTGCACACCACTATGAGAAACCCTGTTCCTATTCACCACCCAGTGCCTGTACCATGACACCCTATGAGAAAACCTGGTCTATAGCATCCATGCTCCACTCACACCCTATGAGAACCCGAGTCTTAGCATCCGTGTACTGCACACCCTATGAGAAACCCTAGCTATAGCCACCCCAGTGTAACGCCACACTGCACACCCTATGACAACCATCGGTCTATAGCATCCAGTGTACATCGCACACCCTATGAGACACTCCTGCTCTAAGCCACCCAAGCTAGCCACTCGCCAACCCCTATGAGAAAACCCCCCCCCCTGCGTCGTATAGCCACCCATGTACACTGCACATACCCTATGAGAAATCCTTGGATCTATAGGCACAAACCAAAGTGCTACCCCTCAACACCCTATGAGCAACCCTGGGACTATGGGCCATCATGCCCTACCCCGCATACCCTATGTAGCATATTACACCTTACTGCGCACGGCTACACACATTACACCCATATATAGATGTACCCCGCACACCCTAAAATGAGTAGGACAACAACACCACTAAATGCGTTAAGTGGTCCTAAAAAGTCGCCCCATCACCCACAAAGCATGGACCCTTTGCTATCACCACCAATGCATCTCCTTGGGCACCACACCACAATGAGAAACCCTCTTCTGCCCGTTCATCCCCTTCGCTGTGCCACATACTCTAAGTCAGGCTATCCCCTCACCCTCGGCAAACACACCATAATGATGTGACACCCCTCCTTTCTTGCGGATTTTCTTATAGCAAAGAGTGTACAAAGCACACGCCAGTTAATGAGTAAGCCTCTGAGGGCAAAGTTTTTATGTGCGACTCCAATTGATCACCGACCGCCACACACACTATGACAGCAAACCCTGTCTATTAATAACTTTTTGGACCACCCAATTATGTCACCCCTGCACACACCAAATACACTGACCTAACTATCCTGGAGAAACTTAGTCTAATGGCATCCAGTGTACCCCACACACCCTAATGAGAAACCCTGGTCTATAGCATCCAGTTGTACAATGACACACCCTTATGAGAAACCCTACGTCATAGGCCACCCCGTGTACAGCACACCCTATAAGCGAACCCTTTTTACAGTTAGTAACTAGGTCTCCATACTAGCACCCAGTGTACACTGCACAACCAAGACCTCCCTGATTTGGAGAAACTCTTGTTGCGTAATCACGCCCCACCACTAACAACTTGTTTAACGTCATCCCCGCACAGGCCATAGACGCCCCACCTATTGTGATGAAGAAACACCTTGACCTACACTACCTTGGAATTAAGAATCACCATGTGCGCCCTACCCACAACCAACTTGACTTACCTAAGTAGAAACCCTCTATTGACCCGAACTGTTATACTGCCCCAGAGCGCCACACACAGTAACCAGTTCAGCCAGGACCTCTTAGCTAATATGTACACTATGAGAATACCGCCCCTGCGTCACCATTTGGATAAGGCACACCACAAGAGGATGACAAACGCACGACCTTTGCACAAATCAAACCGCTATGAGAACAACCCCTGGTCTATAGCCCACAAAGTTACCCTGCCCACCCCTATGAGAAACCCTGCGTCTATGCCATCCCGTGGATCCGATACCCCATGCAGCATTTCTACTGCTCTGGACGACACACAACCGAGTCTCCACTTTGTGTAAACCTTTTCAGCCCTTCATCAAATTGTTAAGATAGCCCTATCTCGCCACAACACGTTATCCTTGGATCATGAAGCAAACCTCTCCTTCCCGTCCCCTTCCATTCACCATCGCACAATAAGGGTTGCTACCGCGCTGTGACCTACTTACATAAAACGTCCCAGTTCCTGAACATGAGTATAACACTCACCGGAACGATGACCTACTATAGCTATAAACATCTTCAGCTGATAGCGACTGACTATCCCCTCCCATCGCACTGAAGTTAAGACACAGGACTCGCTAAGCTGGACACCCTATGACTCCATCAAGTGCTTGAACCCTCACAACCGCCTACAGGAACCCGTATTATATGTAATATTGTAATAAGAAACAGCCTTTTTCCAATCCCGATATGAGGCACACCCCCACCCTGAGATGTGCTAACATGCACACCTGAGCGTGAATCTACATAAGAAAAGACATAAGCAAGGTGTACGCCTATAGATAACAACTCGCCAAAGCTGTGTAAGCCCTATGTTGCCCCATTCACTTTACCCATGTAGAAAACCCTAGTCTTGAGCATTCCAAATTCACTCAGTAGTATCCACTGACTTGCTTTTACAACCCTTATGTAAGAGAAAATCCTTAAAGCTGTCTATATTTATGATGCACTCCATATGTGGCCCTTACCAGTGTAGCCACACCCCTATGTAATGCCATAAACACGCAACCAAATCTGCCGTCTATAGCATCCGGTGTATCCCGCACACCCTATGAGAAACCCGTTCTATAGCCCCAATGTACCCTGCCACACCCTATGAGAAACCTGGTCTATAGCCCCCCAGTGTTACACTGACACACCCTATGAGAAATCCTTGTCTATACAACAAAGTGTACCCTGCACACCCTATGAGAACCATGGTCTATAGCATCCAGTGTATCCCGCCCACACCATTGAGAACCCTGGTCTATAGCATCCAGTGTATCCCGGCACACCTATGAGAAAACCCTGGACTATAGCAAAAAGTGTACACAGCACACCCTATGAGAAACCTGGAGTATGGCATCCACTTGAATCCCGCAAACCCCCTATGAGAAACTCTGTTTTATGGCCACCCAATGTACCTGCACGCCCTAGGAGAACCCTGGTCTATAGCACACAAGTGTACCCTGACCCACACCTATGAGAAACCTGTTCTATTGCCCACCCAGTGTACACTGCACACACCCTATGAGAAACCTGGACTATAGCACAAAGTGTACCCCTGCACACCCTATGAGAAACCCTAGTATTAGCAACCCACGTTACCCTGCACACCCTATGAGAAAACCCTGGTCTATAGCACCCAGTGTTACACTGCACACCCTATGAGAAACCCTAGTCTATAGCACCCTGTACTACCCTGCACACCCTATGAGGAAACCCTAGTCTATAGCCACCCAGTGTACCCTGCACACCCTATGAGAGAACCTGGTCTATAGCATCCAGTGTATCCCGCACACCTATGGAAGAAACCCGTTCTATAGCACCCAATGACCCTGCACACCCTATGAGAAACCCTGGTCTATAGCACCCAGTGTACACTGCCACACCCTATGAGAAATCCTTGTCTATAGCACAAGTGTACCCAATGCCACACCTATGAGAAACCATGGTCTATAGCATCCAGGGTATCCTGCACACCCTATGAGAAACTCTGGTCTATAGCACTAGTGTATCCCAGCACACCTAGTGAGAAACCCTGGTCTATAGCATCCAGTGTTATCCCGCACACCCTATGAGAAACCCTGTCTATAGCACCCAGTGTACACTGACATACCCTATGAGAAACCTGGTCTACGGCACTATTGTACCCAGCACACCCTATGAGAAAACCCTGGTCTATAGCACAAAGTGTACCCCGCACACCCTATGAGAAACCCTGGACTATAACACAAAGTGTACCCTGCACACCCTATGGAAACCCTGGAACTATAACACAAAGTGTACCCTGCACACCCTATGAGAAACCCTGGTCATAGCATCCAGTGTATCCCGCACTCCGTATGAGAAACCCTGGTCTATAGCACCCAGGTACACTACACAACCTATGAGAAACCCTGGTCCATAGCACCCAGTGTACACTGCACACCCTATGAGAAACCCTTGTCTATAGCACATGTGTACCTGCACACCCTATGAGAACCTGGTCTATAGCATCCAGTGTATCCCGTACACCTATGAAAACCTGGTCTATAGCATCCATTGTACCCGCATACACTATGAGAAACCCTGGTCTATAGCCACAAGTGTACCCTGCACACCCTATGAGAAAACCCAGGACTATAGCATCCAGTGTATCCCGCCACCCTATGAGAAACCCTGGTCTATAGCACCCATTGTACCCAGCACACCCTATGAGAAACCCTGGACTATAGCACCCAGTGTACCCCACACACCCTATGAGAAACCCGGACTATGGCATCCAGTGTATCGCACACCCTATGAAAACCCTTGTCTATAGCACCCAGTGTATCCCGTACACCCTATGACAAACACTGCCGTTCTATAGCATCCAGTGTATCCCGTACACCCTATGACAAACATGGTCATAGCATCCAAGGTATCCCGCACACCCTATGAGAAAGCCTGGTTATAGCACCCAGTGTACACTGCACACCCTATGAGAAACCCTGGTCTAGCACAAAGTGTACCCTGCACACCCATATGAGAAACCCTTTGACTATAGCATCCAGGGTATCCCGCCACCTATGAGAAACCTGGTCTATAGCACCCATTGTACCAGCACACCCTATGGAGAAACTGGACTATAGCACCCAGGACCCCACACACCCTATAAGAAACCCTGGACTATGGCATCCAGTGTATCTCGCCACACCTATGAGAAACCCTGTCTATAGCACCCAGTGTATCCCGTACACCCTATGACAAACCTGGTCTATAGCATCCAGTGTATCCCGTACACCCATGACAAACCTGGTCTATAGCATCCAGTGTATCCCGCACACCCTATGAGAAAGCCTGGTCTATAGCACCCAGTGTACACTGCACACCCTATGAGAAACCCTGGTCTATAGCACAAAGTGTACCCTGCACACCCTATGAGAAACCTTGACTAAGCATCCAGTGTATCCCGCACACCCTATGAGAAACCCTGGTCTATAGCACCATTGTACCCAGCCACCCTATGAGAAACCCTGGACTATAGCACCCAGTGTACCCCACACACCCTTTGAGAAAACCCTGGACTATGGCATCCAGTGTATCTCGCCACACTATATGAGAAACCCTGGACTATAACACAAAGTGTACCCTGCACACCTATGAAAAACCCTGATCATAGCACCAGTGTATCCCACACACCATATGAGAAACCCTGGACTAGGCATCCATTGTACACTGCACACCCTATGATAAACCCCTGTGGCACTATATCATGATCACAATTCCCGTATCAAATGACACTATATCATGGTCACTATTTCTATATTAAATGACACTATATCATGGTCACTATTTCCTATATTAAATGACACTGTATCATGATCACTATTCCCTATATAAGTGGCACTATATCATGATCACTCTCCTATATCAAATGACACTGTGTCATGATCACTATTCCCTATAAATTACACTTATCATGATCACTATTCCCTATATCAAAAGGCCACTTATCATGGTTACTATTCCCTGTATTAAATGACACTGTATCATGATCACTGTTCCCTATATTAAATGACACTATATCATGATCACTATTCCCTATATTAAATGATACTATATCAGGATCACCTTCCTTATTTAAATGGCACTATATCATAATCACTATTCCCCATAAAATAATACTGTATTATGATCACTATTCCTATTCAATAACACTATATCATAATAACTATTCCCTATATTAAATGGCACTATATCATGATCACTATCCTTATATAAATGACACTATATCATGGTCACTATTCCCTATATTAAAGACACTGTATCATGATCACTATTCCCTATTAAATGACACTATATCATGATCACTATTCCCTATATTAAATGATACTATATCAGGACACTATCCCTATATTAAATGGCACTATATCATAATCACTATTCCCCATATCAAATAATACTGTGTTGTGAAGGTCTCATTCATCCAGGTCATGGTATATCTGATGTATTCAATTAGATCAACTGGACTTGAAATGAGTTCTTGAAGACGTTTCGCTAGTCATCCGACTGGCTTTCTCAATTTTGAATTGCTGGCTTTCTCAATTTCTGAATTGAGAAAGCCAGTCGGATGACTAGCGAAACGTCTTCAAGAACTACATTTCAAGTCCAGTTGATCTAATTGAATACATCAGATATACCATGACCTGGATGAATGAGAACCTTCACAAGCACAGTATTATTTGATATGGGGAATAGTGATTATGATATAGTGCCATTTAATATAGGGAATAGTGATCCTGATATAGTATCATTTAATATAGGGAATAGTGATCATGATATAGTGTCATTTAATATAAGGAATAGTGATCATGATATAGTGCCATTTAATATAGGGAATAGTTATTATGATATAGTGTTATTTGATATAGGGAATAGTGATCATAATACAGTATTATTTGATATGGGGAATAGTGATTATGATATAGTGCCATTTAATATAGGGAATAGTGATCCTGATATAGTATCATTTAATATAGGGAATAGTGATCATGATATAGTGTCATTTAATATAGGGAACAGTGATCATGATACAGTGTCATTTAATACAGGGAATAGTAACCATGATATAGTGCCTTTTGATATAGGGAATAGTGATCATGATAAAGTGTAATTTAATATAGGGAATAGTGATCATGACACAGTGTCATTTGATATAGGGAATAGTGATCATGATATAGTGCCACTTAATATAGGGAATAGTGATCATGATACAGTGTCATTTAATATAGGAAATAGTGACCATGATATAGTGTCATTTAATATAGGAAATAGTGACCATGATATAGTGTCATTTGATACAGGGAATTGTGATCATGATATAGTGCCACAGGGTTTATCATAGGGTGTGCAGTGTACAATGGATGCCATAGTCCAGGGTTTCTCATATGGTGTGTGGGATACACTGGATGCTATAGATCAGGGTTTTTCATAGGGTGTGCAGGGTACACTTTGTGTTATAGTCCAGGGTTTCTCATATAGTGTGCGAGATACACTGGATGCCATAGTCCAGGGTTTCTCAAAGGGTGTGTGGGGTACACTGGGGTGTGAGTCCAGGGTTTCTCATAGGGTGTGCTGGTACAATGGGTGCTATAGACCAGGGTTTCTCATAGGGTGTGCGGGATACACTGGATGCTTAGTCAAGGGTTTTATAGGGTGTGCAGGGTACACTTTGTGTATAGACCAGGGTTTCTCATAGGGTGTGCAGTGTACACTGGGTGCTATAGACCAGGCTTTCTCATAGGTGTGCGGGATACACTGGATGTATAGACCAGGGTTTGTCATAGGGTGTACGGGATACACTGGATGCTACAGACAGGGTTTGTCATAGGGGTACGGGATACACTGGGTGCTATAGACAAGGGTTTCTCATAGGGTGTGCGAGATACACTGGATGCCATAGTCCAGGGTTTCTCATAGGGTGTGTGGGGTACACTGGGTGCTATAGTCCAGGGTTTCTCATAGGGTGTGCTGGGTACAATGGGTGCTATAGACCAGGGTTTCTCATAGGGTGTGCGGGATACACTGGATGCTATAGTCAAGGGTTTCTCATAGGGTGTGCAGGGTACACTTTGTGCTATAGACCAGGGTTTCTCATAGGGTGTGCAGTGTACACTGGGTGCTATAGACCAGGCTTTCTCATAGGGTGTGCGGGATACACTGGATGCTATAGACCAGTGTTTGTCATAGGGTGTACGGGATACACTGGATGCTATAGACCAGGGTTTGTCATAGGGTGTACGGGATACACTGGGTGCTATAGACAAGGGTTTCTCATAGGGTGTGCGAGATACACTGGATGCCATAGTCCAGGGTTTCTCATAGGGTGTGTGGGGTACACTGGGTGCTATAGTCCAGGGTTTCTCATAGGGTGTGCTGGGTACAATGGGTGCTATAGACCAGGGTTTCTCATAGGGTGTGCGGGATACACTGGATGCTATAGTCAAGGGTTTCTCATAGGGTGTGCAGGGTACACTTTGTGCTAGACCAGGGTTTCTCATAGGGTGTGGCAGTGTACACTGGGGCTATACCAGGCTTTCTCATAGGGTGTGCGGGATACCTTGGTGCTATGACCAGGTTTGTCATAGGGTGTACGGGATACACTGGATGCTAAGACGGCAGTGTTTGTCATAGGGTGTACGGGATACACTGGGTGCTATAGACAAGGGTTTCTCATAGGGTGTGCGATTACACTGATGCCATAGTCCAGGGTTTCTCATAGGGTGTGTGGGGTACACTGGGTGCTATAGTCCAGGGTTTCTCATAGGTGTGCTGGTAACATGGGTGCTATCTACCAGGGTTTCTCATAGGGTGTGCGGGATACACTGGATGCTATAGTCCTGGGTTTCTCATAGGGTGTGCAGGGTACACTTTGTGCTATAGACCAGGGTTTCTCATAGTGTATGCGGGATACAATGGATGCTATAGACCAGGGTTTGTCATAGGGTGTACGGGATACACTGGATGCTATAGACCAGGTTTCTCATAGGGTGTGCAGGGTACACTATGTGCTATAGACAAGGGTTTCTCATAGGGTGTGCAGTGTACACTGGGTGCTATGGACCAGGGTTTCTCATAGGTTGTGTAGTGTACACTGGGTGCTATAGACCAGGGTTTCTCATACGGAGTGCGGGATACACTGGATGCTATAGACCAGGGTTTCTCATAGGGTGTGCAGGGTACACTTTGTGTTATAGTCCAGGGTTTCTCATAGGGTGTGCAGGGTACACTTTGTGTTATAGTCCAGGGTTTCTCATAGGGTGTGCGGGGTACACTTTGTGCTATAGACCAGGGTTTCTCATAGGGTGTGCTGGGTACAATAAGTGCCGTAGACCAGGGTTTCTCATAGGGTATGCAGTGTACACTGGGTGCTATAGACCAGGGTTTCTCATAGGGTGTGCGGGATACACTGGATGCTATAGACCAGGGTTTCTCATAGGGTGTGCGGGATACACTAGATGCTATAGACCAGAGTTTCTCATAGGGTGTGCAGGATACACTGGATGCTATAGACCATGGTTTCTCATAGGGTGTGCAGGGTACACTTTGTGCTATAGACAAGGATTTCTCATAGGGTGTGCAGTGTACACTGGGTGCTATAGACCAGGGTTTCTCATAGGGTGTGCAGGGTACATTGGGTGCTATAGAACAGGGTTTCTCATAGGGTGTGCGGGATACACTGGATGCTATAGACCAGGGTTTCTCATAGGGTGTGCAGGGTACACTGGGTGCTATAGACTAGGGTTTCTCATAGGGTGTGCAGGGTACACTGGGTGCTATAGACTAGGGTTTCTCATAGGGTGTGCAGTGTACACTGGGTGCTATAGACCAGGGTTTCTCATAGGGTGTGCAGGGTACACTGGGGTGCTATAGACTAGGGTTTCTCATAGGGTGTGCAGGGTACACTTTGTGCTATAGTCCAGGGTTTCTCATAGGGTGTGCAGTGTACACTGGGTGCAATAGAACAGGGTTTCTCATAGGGTGTGCAGGGTACACTTTGTGCTATAGACCAGGGTTTCTCCTAGGGCGTGCAGGGTACATTGGGTGCCATAAAACAGAGTTTCTCATAGGGGGTGCGGGATACAGTGGATGCCATACTCCAGGGTTTCTCATAGGGTGTGCTGTGTACACTTTTTGCTATAGTCCAGGGTTTCTCATAGGGTGTGCGGGATACACTGGATGCTATAGACCAGGGTTTCTCATAGGGTGTGCGGGATACACTGGATGCTATAGACCATGGTTTCTCATAGGGTGTGCAGGGTACACTTTGTGCTATAGACAAGGATTTCTCATAGGGTGTGCAGTGTACACTGGGTGCTATAGACCAGGGTTTCTCATAGGGTGTGCAGGGTACATTGGGTGCTATAGAACAGGGTTTCTCATAGGGTGTGCGGGATACACTGGATGCTAGACCAGGTTTCTCATAGGGTGTGCAGGGTACACTGGGTGCTATAGACTAGGGTTTCTCATAGGGTGTGCAGGGCAGGGTACACTGGGTGCTAAAGACTAGGGTTTCTCATAGGGTGTGCAGTGACACTGGGTGCTATAGACCGGGTTTCTCATAGGGTGTGCAGGGTACACTGGGTGCTATAGACTAGGGTTTCTCATAGGGTGTGCAGGGTACACTTTGTGCTATAGTCCAGGGTTTCTCATAGGGTGTGCAGTGTACACTGGGTGCTATAGACTAGGGTTTCTCATAGGGTGTGCAGGGTACACTTTGTGCTATAGAACAGGGTTCTCATAGGGTGTGCAGGGTACACTTTGTGCTATAGTCCAGGGTTTCTCATAGTGTGGGCGGATACACTGGATGCTATAGACCAGGGTTTCTCATAGGGTGGGCAGGGTACACTTTGTGCTATAGACCAGGGTTTCTCATAGGGTGTGCGGGGTACACTTTGGGGTATAGTCCAGGGTTTCTCATAGGGTATGCAGGGTACACTGGATGCCATAGTCCAGGGTTTCTCATAGGGTATGTGGGGTACACTGGGTGCTATAGTCCAGGGTTTCTGATAGGTTGTGCGGGGTACATTGGGTGCTATAGAACAGAGTTTCTCATAGGGTGTGCAGTGTACACTGGGTGCTATAGAACAGGTTCCTTATAGGGTGTGCAGTGTACACTGGGTGCTATAGACCAGGGTTTCTCATAGGGTGTGCAGTGTACACTGGATGCTATAGACCAGGGTTTCTCATAGGGTGTGGGGGGTACACTGGATGCCATAGACTAGGGTTTCTCCTAGGGCGTGCAGGGTACATTGGGTGCCATAAAACAGGGTTTCTCATAGGGGGTGCGGGATACAGTGGATGCCATACTCCAGGGTTTCTCATAGGGTGTGCTGTGTACACTTTTTGCTATAGTCCAGGGTTTCTCATAGGGTGTGCGGGATACACTGGATGCTATAGACCAGGGTTTCTCATAGGGTGGGCAGGGTACACTTTGTGCTATAGACCAGGGTTTCTCATAGGTGTGCGGGTACACTTTGGGTATAGTCCGTTTCTCATAGGGTATCGGGGTACACTGGATGCCATAGTCCAGGTTTCTCATAGGGTGTACGGGGTACACTGGTGCCATAGTCCAGGGTTTCTCATAGGGTATGTGGGGTACACTGGGTGCTATAGTCCAGGGTTCTGATAGGTTGTGCGGGGTACATTGGGTGCTATAGAACAGGTTTCTCATAGGGTGTGCAGTGTACACTGGGTGCTATAGAACAGGGTTCCTTATAGGGTGTGCAGTGTACACTGGGTGCTATAGACCAGGGTTTCTCATAGGGTGTGCAGTGTACACTGGATGCTATAGACCAGGGTTTCTCATAGGGTGTGGGGGGGTACACTGGATGCCATAGTCCAGGTTTTCTCATAGGGTGTGCTGAGTACACTGGGTGCAATAGAACAGGGTTTCTCATAGGGTGTGCAGGGTACACTTTGTGCTATAGCCTAGGGTTTCTCCTAGGGCGTGCAGGGTACATTGGGTGCCATAAAACAGGGTTTCTCATAGGGGGTGCGGGATACAGTGGATGCCATACTCCAGGGTTTATCATAGGGTGTGCTGTGTACACTTTTTGCTATAGTCCAGGGTTTCTCATAGGGTGTGCGGGATACACTGGATGCTATAGACCAGGGTTTCTCATAGGGTGGGCAGGGTACACTTTGTGCTATAGACCAGGGTTTCTCATAGGGTGTGCGGGGTACACTTTGGGGTATAGTCCAGGGTTTCTCATAGGGTATGCGGGGTACACTGGATGCCATAGTCCAGGGTTTCTCATAGGGTGTCGGGGTACACTGGATGCCATAGTCCAGGGTTTCTCATAGGGTATGTGGGGTACACTGGGTGCTATAGTCCAGGGTTTCTGATAGGTTGTGCGGGGTACATTGGGTGCTATAGAACAGAGTTTCTCATAGGGTGTGCAGTGTACACTGGGTGCTATAGAACAGGGTTCCTTATAGGGTGTGCAGTGTACACTGGGTGCTATAGACCAGGGTTTCTCATAGGGTGTGCAGTGTCACTGATGCTATAGACCAGGGTTCTCATAGGGTGTGGGGGGTACACTGGATGCCATAGTCCAGGTTTTCTCATAGGGTGTGCTGAGTACACTTTGTGCTATAGTCCAGGGTTTCTCATAGGATGTGCAGTGTACACTTTGTGCTATAGTCCAGGGTTTCTTATATGGTGTGCGGGATACACTGAATGCTATAGACCAGGGTTTTCTCATAGGGTGTGGCTGTACACTGGATGCCTTAGTCTAGGGTTTCTCATAGGGTGTGCGGATACACTGGATGCTATAGACCAGGGTTTCTCATAGGGTGTGCAGGGTACACTTTGTGCTATAGACCAGGGTTTCTCATAGGGTGTGCAGGGTTCACTTTGTGCTATATCCAGGGTTTCTCATAGGGTGTGGCGTGTACACTGGATGCCATAGTCCAGGGTTTCTCATAGGGTGTGTGGGGTACACTGGGTGCTATAGTCCAGGGTTTCTCATAGGGTGTGCTGGGTACAGTGGGTGCCGTAGACCAGGGTTTCTCGTAGGGTGTGCAGGGTACCTTGGGTGCTATAGAACAGGGTTTCTTATAATGTGTGCAGTGTACACTGGGTGCTATAGAACAGGGTTCCTTATAGGGTGTGCAGTGTACACTGGGTGCTATAGAACAGGGTTTCTTATAGGGTGTGCAGTGTACACTGGGTGCTATAGAACAGGGTTTCTCATAGGGTGTGCTGTGTACACTTTTTGCTATAGTCCAGGGTTTCTCATAGGGTGTGCGGGATACACTGGATGCTATAGACCAGGGTTTCTCATAGGGTGGGCAGGGTACACTTTGTGCTATAGACCAGGGTTTCTCATAGGGTGTGCGGGGTACACTTTGGGGTATAGTCCAGGGTTTCTCATAGGGTATGGCGGGGTACACTGGATGCCATAGTCCAGGGTTTCTCATAGGGTGTACGGGGTACACTGGATGCCATAGTCCAGGGTTTCTCATAGGGTATGTGGGGTACACTGGGTGCTATAGTCCAGGGTTTCTGATAGGTTGTGCGGGGTACATTGGGTGCTATAGAACAGAGTTTCTCATAGGGTGTGCAGTGTACACTGGGTGCTATAGAACAGGGTTCCTTATAGGGTGTGCAGTGTACACTGGGTGCTATAGACCAGGGTTTCTCATAGGGTGTGCAGTGTACACTGGATGCTATAGACCAGGGTTTCTCATAGGGTGTGGGGGGTACACTGGATGCCATAGTCCAGGTTTTCTCATAGGGTGTGCTGAGTACACTTTGTGCTATAGTCCAGGGTTTCTCATAGGATGTGCAGTGTACACTTTGTGCTATAGTCCAGGGTTTCTTTATGGTGTGCGGGATACACTGAATGCTATAGACCAGGGTTTCTCATAGGGTGTGCAGTGTACACTGGATGCCTTAGTCTAGGGTTTCTCATAGGGTGTGGCGGGATACACTGGATGCTATAGACCAGGGTTTCTCATAGGGTGTGCAGGGTACACTTTGTGCTATAAGACCAGGGTTTCTCATAGGGTGTGCAGGTTCACTTTGTGCTATAGTCCAGGGTTTCTCATAGGTGTGCGGTGTACACTGGATGCCATAGTCCAGGGTTTCTCATAGGGTGTGTGGGGTACACTGGGTGCTATAGTCCAGGTTTCTCATAGTGTGTGCTGGGTACAGTGGGTGCCGTAACCAGGGTTTCTCGTAGGTGTGCAGGGTACCTTGGGTGCTATAGAACAGGGTTTCTTATAATGTGTGCAGTGTACACTGGGTGCTATAGAACAGGGTTCCTTATAGGGTGTGCAGTGTACACTGGGTGCTATAGAACAGGGTTTCTTATAGGGTGTGCAGTGTACACTGGGTGCTATAGAACAGGGTTTCTTATAGGGTGTGCAGTGTACACTGGGTGCTATAGAACAGGGTTTCTTATAGGGTGTGCAGTGTACACTGGGTGCTATAGAACAGGGTTCCTTTTAGGGTGTGCAGTGTACACTGGGTTCTATAGAACAGGGTTTCTTATAGGGTGTGCAGTGTACACTGGGTGCTATAGAACAGGGTTTCTCATAGGGTGGGCAGGGTACACTTTGTGCTATAGACCAGGGTTTCTCATAGGGTGTGCGGGGTACACTTTGGGGTATAGTCCAGGTTTTTTCATAGGGTATGCGGGGTACACTGGATGCCATAGTCCAGGGTTTCTCATAGGGTGTACGGGGTACACTGGATGCCATAGTCCAGGGTTTCTCATAGGGTATGTGGGGTACACTGGGTGCTATAGTCCAGGGTTTCTGATAGGTTGTGCGGGGTACATTGGGTGCTATAGAACAGAGTTTCTCATAGGGTGTGCAGTGTACACTGGGTGCTATAGAACAGGGTTCCTTATAGGGTGTGCAGTGTACACTGGGTGCTATAGACCAGGGTTTTCATAGGGTGTGCAGTGTACACTGGATGCTATAGACCAGGGTTTCTCATAGGGTGTGGGGGGTACACTGGATGCCATAGTCCAGGTTTTCTCATAGGGTGTGCTGAGTACACTTTGTGCTATAGTCCAGGGTTTCTCATAGGATGTGCAGTGTACACTTTGTGCTATAGTCCAGGGTTTCTTATATGGTGTGCGGGATACACTGAATGCTATAGACCAGGGTTTCTCATAGGGTGTGCAGTGTACACTGGATGCCTTAGTCCAGGGTTTCTCATAGGGTGTGCGGGATACACTGGATGCTATAGACCAGGGTTTCTCATAGGGTGTGCAGGGTACACTTTGTGCTATAGACCAGGGTTTCTCATAGGGTGTGCAGGGTTCACTTTGTGCTATAGTCCAGGGTTTCTCATAGGGTGTGCGGTGTACACTGGATGCCATAGTCCAGGGTTTCTCATAGGGTGTGTGGGGTACACTGGGTGCTATAGTCCAGGGTTTCTCATAGGTGTGCTGGGTACAGTGGGTGCCATAGACCAGGGTTTCTCGTAGGGTGTGCAGGGTACCTGGGGTGCTATAGAACAGGGTTTCTTATAATGTGTGCAGTGTACACTGGGTGCTATAGAACAGGGTTCCTTATAGGGTGTGCAGTGTACACTGGGTGCTATAGAACGGTTTCTTATGGGTGTGCTGTACACTGGGTGCTATAGAACAGGGTTTCTTATAGGGTGTGCAGTGTACACTGGGTGCTATAGAACAGGGTTTCTTATAGGGTGTGCAGTGTACACTGGGTGCTATAGAACAGGGTTTCTTATAGGGTGTGCAGTGTACACTGGGTGCTATAGAACAGGGTTTTCTTATAGGGTGTGCAGTGTACACTGGGTGCTATAGAACAGGGTTCCTTTTAGGGTGTGCAGTGTACACTGGGTTCTATAGAACAGGGTTTCTTATAGGGTGTGCAGCGTACACTGGGTGCTATAGAACAGGGTTTCTTATAGGGTGTGCAGTGTACACTGGGTGCTATAGAACAGGGTTTCTTATAGGGTGTGCAGTGTACACTGGGTGCTATAGAACAGGGTTCCTTATAGGGTGTGCAGTGTACACTGGGTGCTATAGACCAGGGTTTCTTATAGGGTGTGCAGTGTACACTGGGTGCTTTACAACAGGGTTTCTTATAGGGGGGAAAGTATACACTGGTTGCTATAGAACAGGGTTTCTTATAGGGTTTGCCGTGTACACTGGGTGCTATAGAACAGGTTTTTTTTTATAGGGTGTGTACACTGGGTACTATAGAACAGGGTTTCTTATAGGGTGTGCAGTGTACACTGGGTGCTATAGAACAGGGTTTCTTATGGGTGTGCAGTGTACCCTGGGTGCTATAGACCAGGGTTTCTTATAGTGTGTGCAGTGTACACTGGCTGCTATATACCCTTGTTTATCATAGGGTGTGCCGTGAACACTGGTTACCTACAGAAAGTCAGAGGTGGTAGTGGAAATATTTTCACGGTATAATGTACGTTTTTTGGTATGTTGTACTCTTAAGACAATATATATTATGATAACATTTAATGCAGTCAGTGTAATGTAATTTAAACTACATTGATTATAGTGAAAATTCATTACAATATGCACTGTAAAATGCATAAAATATGGACAATTAAAACATCAATAAAATCGGGGGGGGGGAAATGTCATTGTAATGTGTGCCAAGGTTTGGGTACCACTGTCCTATATGATCCTTTACTGGTTTATTGTTTGTCTACCCAGGGGTTTCATTATTCCAGAGCAGAGACGTCATTCCGGTGGCCGCCACTAGTTTGCTCCCCCCTTTCTTGTTGGCTGTGACGGTGACTGTGTTGTTTTATCTGTATCGCACCCAAACAAATGGCAGGGCAGCTGGACGCTGGTGGAAGTGACCACTACAACTGCCAGTTGGCATCTGTCCTGATGAGCGATTCCCATTGTGAAATCAGCACGGCACGTGCCAACAGCATCTACCAAAACACTGAGCTGCTGCCCATTGAGCTGGACCAGCCTGTCGGTAATGGTCGGTTCGCTGAGGTATGGAGAGCCAAGTTAAAGCACAACTCATTGGGTCACCATGAAATGGTGGCAATCAAGATCTTTCCTCAGCAGGAATATTCTTCCTGCAGACGTTAACTTTAAACACAAAACAGTATTGCAGTTTATCACAGCAGAGGAACGTGGGTTCGATCTACAGACCGTTGATCCAATACTCTACAGAGTATTGGATCATCACCGCCTACCACGTCAAGGGTAACCTGAAAGATTTCCTGGCCTGCCATGTTCTGCAAACTCACAATTAGAGATGGCCGGTTCGCGGACCCGAACCCGGATCCGCCGCGGATTTCTCCTGTCCGCGAACGGCGGATTATTCCGGACTTACCGGACTTCCGAACTGCGGATTTTTTTTTTTTTTACGAAAATTTTCGAAAATACGAGTATCTCCGTAATTACGAGGATCTACGATACTCGTAATTACGAAGATTCACGTAATTACGAGGATTCACGTAATTACGAGAATACTCGTAAAAACGAGTAATTCGTGTAAATTTTCAAGACGGAGCAAGCCACATGATCCAAATTAGCCAATGGCAGCTATCATAGTACAGAAAGCCTCGTTTTTTTACGGAAATCTTAGTTTTTACGGGAATCCTCGTATTTTCGAAAATACCGTTTTTTTAAGTCACGCTAGCGACTGTACTTTTAGGTATTGTTGGCATTTATACGTGCTTCTAAGGCCATTACCCAGGTCCCTGAGTGGTTAAGTGTACGTTACCAAGGCTATTTAGACCACTTTTAATGCGATTTTGCCGAACTTTCATTTTAATACGTTTTAACGGGTCCGCTCGCGGATTTTCGAATTTTCGGATTTTTTCGAAAATCCGCGGATCCTCGCGCGGACCGGATTTTTCAAAGTTCGGACATCTCTACTCACAATAGGATCCTCTGCACTCGTCCAAACGTGGGTGCTCACTCCTCTAGGTAATCCAACCCTTATATGGATATATGATACAAGAAACAGCAAAAAGCGAGGGTAGCACTCCAAATTAAACTTTGATTTATTGTAGACTACACAACATATCACAACGTTTTAGGGGGAAACTTGCCTGAGGAAGGGGGCAAGTTTCCCCCTGAAACGTGTGATATGTTTGTGGTCTACAATAAATCAAGTTTAATTTGGAGTGCTACCCTCGCTTTTGCGGTTCCGCCATGTTCTGGGCTGGGCAACCTTCTAAAGATGACAAATCCATAGTCAATGGGTGGTGCATCTCTACAACCGTGACCTATACAACACCCATTGTGGGTCCATGAAAGTTGCTGTGGCCCACCGGGAAATAAAAACCACCAACATTCTTGTGAACTATGACTGGGAATGTGTGCTGTGTGACTTTGGAATTGTCATTCGCTTGGATCCCAATCTGACCACAGAGGACTTTGCCAACAGTGGTCAGGTAAGAAAATACTAGGGGGTTTGGAAATGTCACTGAAATTTAAAGGGCATGTCCACCCTTAAAGCAAAAACTGTTGACTTGTAAGCTATTTGCCCACAACCCCATTTGCTATTTTTACCAGTTTATTATATGTATTTGTAATCATATATTTATTGATAAGTTCTATTCCAATCTGGAAAAGGGATCTGCTTCCTCCCTCTGCTCAATGAGCTTTTAATTAGCTTGAGCATGTGCGGAAGGGGCAGCAGGGGAAACAGCAGTCAATCATTGGTTGTGTTGTCAGCAGTCACCTTGATTGACTGCACAGAGGGAGGAGCCAGCTTGCTCTGCCAGAATGGGGACGATAATTATCCTTAAATATCTTGTTAGTAATGCATCTCATAATGAGCTGAATATTTTAGTTGGGGTTAGGGGCAGATAACTAACAAGTCACTAGTTTTTTGGTTTAGGGTGGACATGCCCTTTTATGGTCTCAGTCAATTAAAAAGTTGGCTGCATGAGAGTTTAAAATCATAAATGTATTTATACTTTGACATTTCTAAGTAGACTGAGGAACTGAAGGTAAGTGTCCTTTTAGATATAAGTCTAAAACAAAAGAAATGCTATAGAAAAACTGCATTGTTAAAGCATTGCCCCCACCTCAGTCTGGGATCTTTCCAATGGGAAGAAGCGTTTCTTGCAGAATGTGTCTTCCCATTGGTTAGGCCCTGGGCCAAAAGGGGGGTGGAGCAACACTCTAAGGATGTCCTTTAAATTTGCAAGAAAACCTAAATTCTGATGATGGAAACTGAGACTCTATAGTATGATTTAACATTATTCCAGCATTGAACACGGAGCACAGTTCATAGCTTAACAAAGTTCTACTAAATAATAAATATACCCAGGAACCAGTAATTCCTGACTCCAAGCGACAATCAGAAATTTCCCTGGATCATCTCTACTTTATGTATCAATACTAGTAACTTGCAACATTCCTTGTTTCAGAAACTCATCCAGCTTTCTTTCAAACTATCCAATAAACCTGCCATCACCACGTCCAATGGAAGTTCCATAGCTTTACCGTTCTCACATTGAAAAACAATTTCCGAACTTGAAGCCTAAACTTCCTTTCATTAAGTCTTAAGGGATGTCCACGTGTCCTCTGACATGTTCTATTGGTGAACAATGCCCCAGATAGTTTATTGTATGGCCCGTTAATGTATTTATACACAGAAATCCTATCCCCACACAAGCGCCTTTTCTCCAGCTTACATAATTGCGTACATAATTCAAGCTCCCCCAATCCCCTCATTTAACTGCCCTTCTCTGAACCATTTCCATTTCAAAGATGTCCTTTTTGTACACAGGATTCCAAAATTTCAATTCATATTCCAAATGAGGCCTTACCAATGGTTTGTAACAATCGTAAAATTTTTGATTGTGGTCATAAATTTTACAATTTTGGCAATTACGATTGTGCGATCGTAGTTTTGAGATCACCTGTACAATACCATATGGTAGTTTACTACCACATGTTATTGTATGGCCGAGCAGTCATAAATGTACAACCGCTGCTGTAAATGTAGAGCAGGTTTCCGATTCTTTGGGTTCATGAATATGCCACAGAGAGACAAAGGGTTTCTTATTAGAGATGGGGGTCCTTGTTCGAGCTGTGGGACCCCAAAAGGCCCTTCCCAGGGCCACAATGGTCCTTTCAAAGACCCAGGAGGGAGGTTCAGGAATTCTCAAACTGAGCTGTTGAGCACCCAAACGGCCGGCCCGTGTTAGTCGATTTCCGAAAGTTTGAGAATTCCTGAACTCGAACGTTCAGAAATCAGTGAAAACGGAAAGAACCAAACTTAAGGAAGTTCGGTCATCTCTATTTCTTATAGCTTATATACTATAGATGATTCGCTTAATGGATAACCAACATTGCTTGGTAGTAGAGATGGATCGGGTTGCGGATCCGAACCCGGTTCTGCAGCGGATTTCCATAATCCTCGCTGTTTTGGTCCGGCTCCCCTGCCCGCCGGAACTACAAGCAGGGGGCCAGACCGGCAGCCGCGGCTGTGATTGGCTGAAAGGCAGCCAATCACAGCAGCGGCTGCCATCAATGCAGAACGGTGATGGAATGATGAACTGCAAGTAGAGATTGGAATTGATTTTTAATTTCAGAATATAGTGGTTGGGGGTAGGAGGGCATGTCCTGCAATATAACAAAAGGTATTAACGCTACATGAGTAGCAGCCAGGGAGGGATCAGGAGGGAGGGAAAGGGCTCCACTGCGCATGCCAGCAGCAACTGACAGGACACAACAGAGACTGAGACCATTTGGACAGGAAGACAGCTACTACCCTACAGTTTCCTGGACTTTGAAGAGGCAGTACAGGAGAACCATAAGGAGCAGGGATGTGAGGTAAGGATTTTTTTTTTAATTGTACAGTGGGGCCAGTAGTTGGTGAATTTTTAATTTACGGGCCGTTCGCTAACCCTAGAATGTATCGGACCAAAATTTATATAGTTCCGCCATCTCTAGCCGGTATATTATGCTGATTGTGCCAGTCAGAAATGTTTAGTACTTTACAGTGGTATCTTAAAGTGGCGGTTACAGACCCCGTTATTGGTAATTGCTGAGACTGCATGTTTAGAAACAGGTCCATAAATGCACATGGTTGGATTCTATGTGGTTTGTTTTTTTAGACTCAGGGGCCCGCTTGAGACCTTCAATGCACCCTTCAACTCTACCATGATTAGTATCTGTATTTTACAGAGACATCCATATTTTGCACCAATAATGACCAAGTTTAATATGCAGTTCCTGCATCACCATTTCCCCTCCTGTCCAGCTCAAATGGTGCAACTACCAACCCAGGATTAGAGATGGGATCCGAGTCTGACTCGGCCCTGGATCCGACACGGAACCCCTCGGTTCCAAAATCTGAATAGTCTGTCCAAAACTGGACGGATCTTTCAGATATCGGGACATCCAAGCAAGTTTTCGATTTTCCTTGAATGTTCGAGCTATTTTTGAAAATTATCAAAAATAGCCTTGAACGTTCGATAATACTCGAAAATACGATCGGAAATACGAAAATAAGTTCTGAACGCATTTTCGAGGATTATCGAACGTTCGAGGCTATTTTCAAGATCGATAAAAACTCAAAAAAATCTGAACTCGAAAAAAACTTGAAAATCTGAACTCCCGAGTTTAAGTTCCTTTTTCGGATATTTACACCTTCGGGATTTTCCCAAGATCCGAAAAAGGAACGCAACCCGTCAGTTTTGGCCATCTCTACCCAGGATGTGACAGAAAACTGCATTGGAAAATGTGCTACATACTAAAAAATAGCCCTTCTGTAGCCCTATCCATTGATATATTAGATTCCTTTGAACTCACATGCTAACTTTTTTCAGGCTTTATCCAGGTTTATATATTTTCGTCACATCCATTTAACACCACAAATAAATCATATTCCATGGCTCATCATGAAAAAAGAATTTGTCTGAGGCTTTTCTATATAAAAATGGCTCTAAATTCTTTATAAAGTGCTTTCTCCTCAGGGTTCAAAAATGTTTAATCTTGGACAGGGCCACTTCTACCATTAGGCAGAGTGAGACATTTGTCTCAGGCGGCACCCCTGCACTGAAGAACAAAGGCTGCAAACAGGCAGTAGTGGGGAAAAAAAGATTTTTCCTTAGTAATAGATATGATGTTGTTAAAATCATTTTTCTATGTTTTGGTTAACTAAATGGCCAATTTGATGTAAAGTCAGGTAATGCGGTAATGCCTGATGAAGTTTTCTCTTAGACGAAATGCGTAGCATGCTTTGGTTGGGGTTAATACCCTGTTTATAACACTGTTATTTTACTGGTTCCATTGTGCAACATTTGATATTCGTATTTGCTACATTTTGTATTCAATTTATGTTTGTGCTTTGTATTATTATTTTTTCCTGTCCATAGCTTACGATCCCAGCGATAGACACCCGGCCTCCTCCCTGCGTGGTTGTGAAGAGATCTTCCCCCATTTGACCTGAGTGATTGGACCTCCGGACCCATTGGACTGTGTTGGTAGTGAGAGGACCGGACTGTGTATGGAGGTGTTCCGGTGCAGTGAGAACTTGGCCGTTGCGAGGCCGTTGGGGGGTGTGAGCTGCCGAGGCGAGGTAAGCTAGTTAAAGCTTTGATACTTACCCGATCCGTTTGTTTGTGCGAGGAGGAGTCCCGTCCTTTGGATTAGCCGTTGCATCCGTGCGGGGCTGTGGAGGTTTGGTTGTTCTTGTCTGTGCTGGTGATCACGGGCCTTCAGGACAGGTAGATATATACCAGTATCTAGTGTTGCGGACCTGATATATTTTATATAGTAATGAGTAGTGTTTGTTGATTGTTTATATCCTTGCGGTGCTATTTTTATTGGGAACATTCCTGTATTATTATATATTTCTATAATAAATTTTGCATTTTTATTCCCTGCTATTTGATTATATTGTTTGTATTTATCGGTTGACTTTGATCTTCCGTTGTTTTTGACTGTTATGGGACCCACACAGTATTCATAGCAGGTGTTCTTATTATTCTCCCCCTTACCCTTTTTTTTGTCATTTGTGAATGCGGTAAGTTAGACAAGTAAAAGCAAAATATTTCCTATTACCGGATCACGGCATTCACATTGAAACTTTAATTGTGTTGGTTAAATTAAAAAGTGTACATGTGGACCATATAGTTATGTTTAGAGATGGGGGAACTCAAAATCAGACCCATTTAATTTAAATTTAAAAATTCAAAAAGTCAGAACTTACAAGCTTCCACATTCGATAATTATTTTCCAAAAATCTTGAATTCGAAAATCCTCGATTGTTTTCACAAATTCCATATATTTTCAAAAATCAAATCCCAAATTCGTAAATCCTCTACTGTTCATTCGACAATTATCGGCAAAAGTTCTGTGAGTTTGAAAAATCCAAAATCCGACAAGTCCGAGTCCATTCAGATCCATAAATCCGATTTGGAACCGGGTTTGAGTTTGAGTCCATCTCTAGTTACAGTTTGTGTGGAACAGAATTTGGATTGGGGGGAAAAAGAGGCCCAGATGAGATCATAAACCCCTATACCCTCCTGAAATCCAAATTTATTTTACAGTACAATAGTACAACAGGCATCAAAGGAGCCACATTACACAACTTCCCATAAGTTCATAACATAATATCATTTCATACACATCCTCAAATCAATCAGGCCCATAATTCTAAATAAACAAGTTATAAAGCATATAAAATTTCATATATATAATATATATATATATATATATATATATATATATATATTATATTATATATATTTATATATATATAATATATATATATAATATATAATATATAATAATATATAATAATAATATATATATATATATATATATACAAGAAAAAGTTCATATTTGTTATGCAACTTCAATGATAATCCAATCTGCAATTCAATGTAGTGTGTGGGTTCCACATAACAACCTATGGCTTTCTCCCCATCAAATGAAATCTATCATTTTTATATAAAAGCTGTATAAAAGTGACTAAACATACTACGTTATGGGCCATATTTATAAAGCCGCGGTATCGCTTTTTAGCACCGGTTTCATAAATTTACTACCACACGATATTCTACGATCGAACGTTTGGTAATTAACGAACGTTTGGTCGTATATGTATGTTCGCGATCGTAAATTAACTAACTCGCGGTATCGCTAAAAAGCGATACCACGGCTTTATAAATACAGCCCTATGATACCCACAAAAGGGATAGGCAACTTAGCAGCTTTCCTTTTTGATGTGGGACTACATATCACCAAAAATTGTTCTGCTACTTCCTGTCCCCTGTGTTACATAGTATGTATACCTTCCAGCCATCCCAATTTGGGGGCTCTGTCTGACTGAATGGGCTTGGGCGTAATTTGGCAGGGTAAGAGGCATTTATATTTTTTTCTAATTATTAGAAAGTCTTCACATTGAGGGACAAACCATAGAAAGAAACCCATGAAAGAGAGATAAAGAAACAAAATTAATTTTATAAATGTTCAAAAGGATAATGACACCAATATATCCTGCCATTTCAGTGCACACCACCATCTATGATGGGCTCCTTGATATGGTTTCCATGTATATAAGAGGTGGACATTATTTAACAAATTGAATGTACATGTACCAAAAGGTTAGACACAGTGATATTGATCAGAACAAATCAATATCACTGTACAGGAGACCCCCCCAAACTAAAACTGCACCTTCAAGAATATTACACCAAATTGATATGTATAACCACTACTGTCAGTTAACATAGAATATCTACCAAATTAACAGAAATAGCCCCACAAGGGAGATATTTTTTTAGAAACCACATACCTGCAGGATTTTATGAGTGAGGTAAGTTTGGATCAAAATGCAAATATCCGGGCGCAGCTCTTCATCCAATTGTAAGTTATTTTCTTTATTTTCCTCAACTGTAAAATAAGAGACAAAATCAAATGCGAATTTCAGCTAAAATCTGTAGAGAAAAATTCAAAAGCATCTCAAATATGAAAGCCTAACCCCTCCTGAATAAAATGGTATGCCACATTCATGGGTGTACCCGGAGACATAGCTACCAACTAACCCAGAGCCGGACCAATGTTAAATGGCAGTAACAGCAAAAAAATAAGCCAGCTCTGTATTTGAACAGTCTGCAGTTTTTCCCACAATACACCCCCCTAACTCATATATCCCCCACAAACTATCAGGGAGATTCAATAAACGTTCTTATCATTTAAAATGGTGCTAATTTTGCCCCAACCAATCAGATGTTAGCTTTCATGGTAATGATTGGTAATGATTGGTTGGGGCAAAATTAGCACCATTTTAAACAATAAGAACTTTTATTGAATAACCCTGTATATTCCTGGAATCTACACACCTTCAGCTACAACAAAAACTACAGATATAGCTGAGAGCCCCCACGTCGGTACTCCAGAGTCCCCAACTCTGGTAAGGAACCAACAATGGTGCCCCCACTAAAGGTAAAAGTAAAACTAAAAAACAATGTACCCTGTGGGTAGGACCCCAACAAAAACAAATAAAATGATCAATATTTAATATAAAATGTATTACATAAACATATAAATAAAAGAGCTAATCATGTAATATGAGCTGGCCATCTCCCACAAATAAGCATAAAACCTTAAAATGGCATACAAAACCTGTAACAATGGCATAAAAGGGATATCTCAACTCTACTAGCAGGAGGGTAAATGGATACTAAAAAAGCAACTATCAGTTCCAGTCCAAACACAAGGGATCCAAACAATTCACTAATAGAGAATCCACCTGGATAATTTCTTCCCAAAAGGGCAAAATAGACACAGTTCCACTGATGTGCGCACACAAAATTTAAAGTGTATAAACATGTTTAAAAATTGTTTCATAATAAATAATCATCTATAGCATCAACTGTAAGGGAACCTGTGTCCACATACTGGAGATATCCAGAGGATCAAGAAAACTTTTATTTTGCAAAAGTACTGTAACTGGGAAATAGAGATTTCACTTTACTCAGGCTCAGATTTTAATTTATCAAATAGCCCAGAACTGTGATTCCCTTTACACCCTTCCTTTGCTACCTTCAGGGCCGGCCTTAGGATAAATAGCACCCTGTGCAAGATTTGTTACTGGCACCTAAAACCCCCGCCAGTCCGCCCACGTGGGGTACAGCAAACACAATACGCTACTGAATGCTGCTTGCCTTGATCTGCTTGAAGTACCCCACATGCGCTTACTGTCTTTCGGTATCTACAGAGCGTGCTAGTATATATCGCATGTACATCATTACGTAGCATGTAACTTACTAAATGCACAGACAGAACAGCTCAGCATACAAATATCTTAAGTATGTGTGCTGCAGGACATGATCTGGGGGGCTGTAGCACTAATGCACAACTTTGACCTACAGATCCTTGACATAAGACTCCCGGCTGGCGCCCCCCTGGTATTGCAACCTGTCCCATATCGAAGGCCGGCCCTGGGTGCAGGCATTTGCAGTCACTTGTGAAAGAAGAGACAGTGCATGTCTACAGCAGAGGAAGTAGGTGGGGCAGACGGTTATCTGTGGAAGGAAGGAGCAGACAGTTCTTCAATCTTTGGAGCAGTCCTGATGATATTCACAGTTTGTATTCACACACTGTACTGAATGATTTGTACCCAGAGCACTGACAAAATCAAGAGGATTTTAACTACTGCCAAGGCCATCAGAGGTTTATCTTTAATTATTCAACTGCTCCACTGCTCTGAGCAGAAGTAAAACAAATCCACCCTCCCAGTTAATTTTACAGACGTTACTAGGTTCCACTTGCGGCACAGTGCTGAATAGGAATTTCTATATAACCTGCAAGCAGCTGCTTTTAACAAAAAAAAAAGAATTTAATTAATGAAAAAGAATTAACTGTATAGAGAAAAGCGAGACCCTCAGGTGACTGGTCTGGCCTGCTGGGAGTTAGAAGTGGAAGAAAAGCAGCTGTTAGCTCAGTCTAGCTCAGATGCTTTTCATTCCTACCCAGAATCCCCGGCAGTGTCTTTGCTTTCTAAGTGTCAGAACTAATTTAAATTTCCTTAGCCTATCTCAATCTCTGATATTATAAATGAAACACAGAATGAAATATTAAAGAATACAAATTAACTCTTTTCTATATATCTGGGTGTAAATTTTTATGTTCCCTTGCGTGTGCGCAGTGACGCACTGGCTCTCAGGGTTACACACTGGGCCCAGAGCCCATTCACCCAAGAAAACTTCTAAAATTTAAATACAAAGTCAAAGGAACAGTTACGGTTCATACACACGTGCGATCGCGGGAGCCGACCCATGACGCACAATTTGTATGAGGCCGAAACGAACAATTGCCAGGTAAATCGGTCAATGATGCGTCTGTTTCGGGTGACAAAGCGCCCACACACAGCACAATTGTCAGCCGCCGCAATTGCACATGTGTATGAAGCTTACGGCTGGGTACACACGGGGGCTCGTAGCGAGCGCTCGGCCAGAGCAAATGTCCGTCGGTCACGGCAAATTCGTCGACAGACAAATTTGCGAACAATCGATCGTGCGTTCCCATGGGGATCCGATCGGAATTTTCCGGCATGCCCGATCATTCGTTCGTCCGATCCGGATATACGAACGATCGATGTCGGTCGCAGCTGCCCGCCCCATACCAGCCGATATTTTCAGCCGATCGACCAAAAGTGCTGTGAATTGGTCGGTCAGCCAAAAATATTGGCTGGTGTGTACCCAGCCTAAGAAATGCATTTTAATAAACAATAGGAGTCAGTAGGAGTAAGATAGATATGTAAATGAGTGGTTATAGAGATATGAAATGTTAGGTGGGCCCCTAAACTCGTCCTGGTGGGCCCCTGGTCTCAGATCTCCTGGTGTGTGTGTTTGTATGTGAATTATAGGCATTTCTTTTGAAAATCTACTGAAGCTCCTTTATCAGGTCTGTGCTGAAAACAGCAATCTACCATGGAAAAGGAGTCACCTGCCTATCGTTACAATAAAATCGTCACCTACACAAACCAACATTTCAGCTGCTAATCTAGTGCCTGTACTGAGGGGTCTGTCTAAAAACCATTCAGAGATTCATCTTGCTCGATTGAAACAATGTTGGCCAATGATAAACATTGTTCTACTGCAATGTGGGGTCTCCCGCATGTTTGCCTGTCCCATCTCCATTGAATGCAGCCTTCGATTTCAGTAACCCTGGAATGTATTGTTTGGTAACCCTCGAATGTAGCGGTTGATTTAAGTAACCCTCAAATGTATTGTTTGATTTTGGTAACCCTTGGAATGTAGCATGCGGAAACCCGACAAATGCCCGATTGTGGGGAAAGAAGTGTTTAAACTAGTTTTGGTGATATGTACATGTTCCCCAGACCATTCCCCAGGTGCCACAGCCATTTACAGCAAGTTACAATTGTTATTTTATCTGTTATTTATCCAAACTGAAGTTGGGAAGTTTGGAATCAAACGGAACAGGAAGTTTGTCCATGTGTAACACACAAACTAGGGGAATATTTAGTGTAAAAGTACGCCATTCGATACCATGCGGTATTGGTATTTTATAGGCAATTGTACAATTGTGATCGTGATCGTAAGTGTACAATTGCAATTATATGACCGCAATCGTAATTGTGCACCCCTGGTCGTAAAAACGCCCTTTCGTGACACCCCACCTTTCTAAATATGCCCCATTGGCCGATATTTAGAAAATGGCATTATCAGAAAATAACTCATTATTTTACATGGCGGCCGTTATTTTACACAGTGGTTGTTATTTTACATGGTGGTCGTTATTTTACACTTCCCAAAAGGGCAAAATAGACACAGTTCCACTGTGTGCGCCACAAAAATTAAAGTGTATAACATGTTTAAAAATTGTTTCATAATAAATAATCATCTATAGCATCAACTGTAAGGGAACCTGTGTCCACAAACTGAGATATCCAGAGGATCAAGAAACTTTTATTTTGCAAAAGTACTGTAACTGGAAATAGAGATTTCACTTTACTCAGGCTCAGATTTTAATTTATCAAATAGCCCAGAACTGTGATCCTTTACACCCTTCCTTTGCTACCTTCAGGGCCGGCCTTAGGATAATAGCACCCTGTGCAGATTGTTACTGGCACCTAAAACCCCTCAACCCCCCCCCCCCCCCCCCTGAGCAAACACAATACGCTACTGAATGCTGCTTGCTTGATCTGCTTGAAGTACCCCACATGCGCTTACTGTCTTTCGGTATCTACAGAGCGTGCTAGTATATATCGCATGTACATCATTACGTAGCATGTAACTTACTAAATGCACAGACAGAACAGCTCAGCATACAAATATCTTAAGTATGTGTGCTGCAGGACATGATCTGGGGGGCTGTAGCACTAATGCACAACTTGACCTACAGATCCTTGACATAAGACTCCCGGCTGGCGCCCCCCTGGTATGCAACCTGTCATATCGAAGGCCGGCCCTGGGTGCAGGCATTTGCGTCACTTGAAAGAAGGACAGTGCATGTCTACAGCAGAGGAAGTAGGTGGGGCAGACGGTTATCTGTGGAAGGAAGGAGCAGACAGTTCTTCAATCTTTGGAGCAGTCCTGATGATATTCACAGTTTTTTTCACACACTGTACTGAATGATTTGTACCCAGAGCACTGACAAAATCAAGAGGATTTTAAACTACTGCCAGGCCATCAGAGGTTTATCTTTATTATTAACTGCTCACTGCTCTGAGCAGAAGTAAAAAAAACCACCCTCAGTAATTACAGACGTTACTAGGTTCCACTTGCGGCACAGTGCTGAATGGAATTTCTATATACCTGCAAGCAGCTGCTTTTAACAAAAAAAAAGAATTTAATTAATGAAAAAGAATTAACTGTATAGAGAAAAGCGAGACCCTCAGGTGACTGGTCTGGCCTGCTGGGAGTTAGAAGTGGAAGAAAAGCAGCGTTTAGCTCAGTCTAGCTCAGATGCTTTTCATTCCTACCCGAATCCCCGGCAGTGTCTTTGCTTTCTAAGTGTCAGAACTAATTTAAATTTCTTAGCCTATCTCAATCTCTGATATTATAAATGAAAACACGAATGAAATATTAAAGAATACAAATTAACTCTTTTCTATATATCTGGGTGTAAATTTTATGTTCCCTTGCGTGTGCGCAGTGACGCACTGGCTCAGGGTTACACACGGGCCAGAGCCCATTCACCCAAGAAAACTTCTAAAATTTAAATACAAAGTCAAAGGAACAGTTACGGTTCTACACACGTGCGATCGCGGGAGCCGACCCATGAGCCACAATTTGTATGAGGCCGAAACGAACAATTGCCAGGTAAATCGGTCAATGATGCGGCTGTTTCGGGTGACAAAGCGCCCACACACAGCACAATTGTCAGCCGCCGCAATTGCACAGTGTATGAAGCTTACGGCTGGGTACACACGGGGCTCGTAGCGCGCCTCGGCCAGAGCAAATGTCCGTCGGTCACGGCAAATTCGTCGACAGACAAATTTGCGAACAATCGATCGTGCGTTCCCATGGGGATCCGATCGGAATTTTCCGGCATGCCCGATCATTCGTTGTCCGATCCGGATATACGAACGATCGATGTCGGTCGCAGCTGCCCGCCCATACCAGCCGATATTTTCAGCCGATCGACCAAAAGTGCTGTGAATTGGTGGTCAGCCAAAAATATTGGCTGGTGTGTACCCAGCCTAAGAATGCATTTAATAAACAATAGGAGTCAGTAGGAGTAAGATAGATATGTAAATGAGTGGTTATAGAGATATGAATGTTAGGTGGGCCCCTAAACTCGTCCTGGTGGGCCCTGGTTCAATCTCCTGGTGTGTGTGTTGTTATGTGAATTATAGGCATTTCTTTGAAAATCTACTGAAGCTCCTTTATCAGGTCTGTGCTGAAAACAGCAATCTACCATGGAAAAGGAGTCACCTGCCTATCGTTACAATAAAATCGTCACCTACACAAACCAACATTTCAGCTGCTAATCTAGTGCCGTACTGAGGGGGCTGTCTAAAAACCATTCAGAGATTCATCTTGCTCGATTGAAACAATGTTGGCCAATGATAAAACATTGTTCTACTGCAATGGGGGTCTCCCGCATGTTTGCCTGTCCCATCTCCATTGAATGCAGCCTTCGATTTCAGAACCCTGGAATGTATTGTTTGGTAACCCTCGAATGTAGCGGTTGATTTAAGTAACCCTCAAATGTATTGTTTGATTTTGGTAACCCTTGGAATGTAGCATGCGGAAACCCGACAAATGCCCGATTGTGGGGAAAGAAGTGTTTAAAACTAGTTTTGGTGATATGTACATGTTCCCCAGACCATTCCCCAGGTGCCACAGCCATTACAGCAATTACAATTGTTATTTATCTGTTATTTATCCAAACTGAAGTGGGAAGTTTGGAATCAAACGGAACAGGAAGTTTGTCATGTGTAACACACAAACTAGGGGAATTTTTAGTGTAAAAGTACGCCATTCGATACCATGCGGTATTGGTATTTTATAGGCAATTGTACAATTGTGATCGTGATCGTAAGTGTACAATTGCAATTATATGACGCAATCGTAATTGTGCACCCCTGGTCGTAAAAACGCCCTTTCGGACACCCCACTTTCTAAATATGCCCCATTGGCCGATATTTAGAAAATGGCATTATCAGAAAATAACTCATTATTTTACATGGCGGCCGTTATTTTACACAGTGGTTGTTATTTTACATGGTGGTCGTTATTACACAGTGGTTGTATTTTACATGCGGTCGTTATTTTACATGGCGGTCGTTATTTACACAGTGGTTGTTATTTACATGGTGGTCGTTATTTACATGGTGGTCGTTATTTACATGGCGGTCGTTATTTTACACATGGGTTGTTATTTTAATGGTGGTCGTTATTTTACATGGCGGTCGTTATTTTACACAGTGGTTGTTATTTTATATGGTGGTTATTTTACATGGCGGTCGTTATTTTACACAGTGGTCGTTATTTTACATGGCGGTCGTTATTTTACACAGTGGTTGTTATTTTATATGGTGGTCGTTATTTTACATGGTGGTCGTTATTTTACACAGTGGTTGTTATTTTACATGGCGGTCGTTATTTTACATGGCGGTCGTTATTTTACACAGTGGTTGTTATTTTATATGGTGGTCGTTATTTTACATGGCGGTCGTTATTTTACACAGTGGTTGTTATTTTATATGGTGGTTGTTATTTTACATGGCGGTCGTTATTTACACAGTGGTTGTTATTTTATATGGTGGTCGTTATTTACACAGTGGTTGTTATTTATATGTGGTGTTGTTATTTACATGGCGGTCGTTATTTTACACAGTGGTCGTTATTTTACATGGCGGTCGTTATTTTACACAGTGGTTGTTATTTTATATGGTGGTCGTTATTTTACATGGTGGTCGTTATTTTACACAGTGGTTGTTATTTTACATGGCGGTCGTTATTTTACACAGTGGTCGTTATTTTACATGGCGGTCGTTATTTTACACAGTGGTTGTTATTTTATATGGTGGTCGTTATTTACAGGTGGTCGGTATTTTACACAGTGGTTGTTATTTTACATGGCGGTCGTTATTTTACACAGTGGTTGTTATTTATATGGGTGTCGTTATTTTACACAGTGGTTGTATTTTATGGCGGTCGTTATTTTACACAGTGGTGTTATTTTACATGGCGGTCGTTATTTTAAACAGTGGTCGTTATTTTATATGGTGGTGTTATTTTACATGGCGGTCGTATTTTAACAGTGGTTGTTATTTATAGGTGGTTGTGTATTTTAATGGCGGTCGTTATTTTACACAGTGGTCGTTATTTACATGGCGGTCGTTATTTTACACAGTGGTTGTTATTTATATGGCGGTCGTTATTTTACACAGTGGTTGTTATTACATGGCGGTCGTTTTTTACAAGTGGTGTTATTTACATGGCGGTCGTTATTTAACACAGTGGTTGTTATTTTTATGGTGGTCGTTATTTACACAGTGGTTGTTATTTTACATGGCGGTCGTTATTTTACACAGTGGTTGTTATTCTACATGGCAGTCGTTATTTTACACAGTGGTTGTTATTTTACATGGCGGTCGTTATTTTACACAGTGGTTGTTATTTACATGGCGGTCGTTATTTTACACAGTGGTGTTAAAAATAACGACCACCATGTAGAACAACCACTGTGTAAAATAACGACCACCATATAAAATAACAACCACCATATAAAATAACAACCACTGTGTAAAATAACGACCGCCATGTAAAATAACAACCACCATATAATAACCAAACCACCATATAAAATAACAACCACTGTGTAAAATAACGACCGCCATGTAAAATAACGACCACCATATAAAAATAACGACCACTGTGTAAAATAACGACCGCCATGTAAAATAACAACCACTGTGTAAAATAACGACCGCCATATAAAATAACAACCACTGTGTAAAATAACGACCACCATATAAAATAACAACCACTGTGTAAAATAACGACCGCCATGTAAAATAACAACCACTGTGAAAATAACGACCACCATGAAAATAACGACACCATATAAAATAACAACCACTGTGTAAAATAACGACCGCCATGAAAAATACGACCACTGTGTAAAAAACGACCGCCATGTAAAATACAAACACTGTGTAAATAACGAACCCATGTAAAATAACGACCACCATATAAAATAACAACCACTGTGTAAAATAACGACCGCCATGTAAAATAACAACCACTGTGTAAAATAACGACCGCCATGTAAAATAACAACCACTGTGTAAAATAACGACCGCCATATAAAATAACAACCACTGTGTAAAATAACGACCGCCATGTAAAATAACGACCACCATATAAAATAACAACCACTGTGTAAAATAACGACCGCCATGTAAAATAACGACCACCATGTAAAATAACGACCACCATGTAAAATAACAACCACTGTGTAAAATAACGACCGCCATATAAAATAACAACCACTGTGTAAAATAACGACCACCATATAAAATAACAACCACTGTGTAAAATAACGACCGCCATGTAAATAACAACCACTGTGTAAAATAACGACCACCATGTAAAATAACACCACCATATAAATAACACCACTGTGTAAATAACGACCGCATGTAAAATAAAATAACGACCACTGTGTAAAATAACGACCGCCATGTAAAATAACAACCACTGTGTAAAATAACGACCACCATGTAAAATAACGACCACCATATAAATAACAACCACTGTGTAAATAACGACCGCCATAAAATAACGACCACTGTGTAAATAACGACCGCCATGTAAAATAACACCACCATATAAAATACACAACCACTGTGTAAAATAACGACCACCATATAAAATAACACCACTGTGTAAAATAACGACCGCCATGTAAAATAACCAACCACCATATAAAATAACAACCACTGTGTAAATAACGACCGCCATGTAAAATAACACCACCATATAAAATAACAACCACTGTGTAAAAAACGACCCCATGTAAAATAACGACCGCCATGTAAAAACACCACTGTGTAAAATAACGACCACCATGTAAAATACGACCACCATATAAAATAACAACCACTGTGTAAAATAACGACCACCATGTAAAATAACAACCACTGTGTAAAATAACGACCGCCATGTAAAATAACGACCGCCATGTAAAATAACAACCACTGTGTAAAATAACGACCACCATGTAAAATAACAACCACTGTGTAAAATAGCCAGAGCCTTATGTATTCTAATATAATAATGTATGGTCTTTGTCAAATACAAAACTATTGGGAAAATTGTATATCACTTAAATAGACAATTCACATACAATTGCTGAAAGAAATGACGTTATCCATTGTGAGTATTTTTACGTGCAACTTGCTCTGTTTTTTGCCTCCACTAGATGGCAGTATCCTACAAAAAGAACATTTATAACCACCAACTAAGATTTATTGCTGTATATAAAATAATGGGTTTTTTGCATCCTAATCTAACATCACAGCAGAAACCTGGCCTATTCAAATAAAACATACTATACACTTCATTTAGCCATCTGTCTAATATATCCATTGTGCTTCTTCTGGCAGCAATTTACCATCAAACTAACATCTCATTTGTGTACAAGATGGCCAGATGTTTTGAAATGCTTGGGATAGTGGGATAAAATTTAAATTATTCACATCCTATTTTAATTGTTTTAATTTAATTTTGAAATTCTTCACATTATTAATTCTGGAATATATTAGAATTTTTAAATGAACTATACTCATGACAAAGCATACACAAGAATTGTTAGAAAACAATTTCCCTAGTTTATCATTGCTATGAGAGAGCCTGATGTGTACAATATACAGTACGGTGCAGTACCATTGTCATATCACTACCTGTAAGAATTACCCAGCTTTAGAAGTTACATGACATTTTTTAAAATATTCTAACAGGGAATCAACCTGTAATGTGTTGTTACAAGAATGTGATGATATTATGTTAACATGTATACATGACATATTTGCATATAGTTTTAATGTTTAAAGGTTATCAGTAATTGTGCTCCATTTACCTACAATTTACCTCTTCTTTATATGCGAAAATGGTTCCAATTGTAATGCGAAACCATTACAATGGAACCATTTGCCATATAAAGTGGTAAATAATGTAGGGGTGAACTAATAAGAAGAGAGGAGGCCTTTGAAGTGGAGTTAGACCAGAGAGAAGACTGACAAGAGAATTCATCTAGACTCCCAGAATTCCCCTTCAGGAACTCTGCAACAGCAGGGGGCAGTCAGGGGATTTGGGGTTGTTGTTTTCAAAACATCTGGAGGGTTATGGATGCCTATCCATATCCTAGAGAAACAGTTTGGTCGATTTTCGAACTTCCGAACATCAGTAAAAGTTCGGTAGTTCGAAACTAACCATTAAAGTCAATGGGAAGAAAGAGTTTGAAAAGTTAAAAAAGCAATTAGCAATGGTAACTTACTGTAAATGGCTGTGGCACCTGGGAAAGGGTCTGGGGAACATGTCACTATCACAAAACTTATTTACACTAACTTTCCTCACAATCGGGCAATGTCGGGTCCGCATGCTCATTCTAGGGTTATGCCCAATTTAGGGTTACCAAATATGCATTTGGGTATCGAGGGTTAACGAAATCGAACAATACATTTGAGGGTTGCTGAAATCATTCTTCATTCGAGGGTTACCGAACATACATTCGAGGATTATCGAGGCTACATTGAGGGTTACAGAACTCAAAGGCTACATTAAGAGTTACCGATTCGAGAATTCAATAATTATCGACAATATTTCCGCAGTTCAAAAAACCCAAACTAGTTTGTGGTCGAGAAGATCGAAAGAGTTTGAGTTTGTCTGACTATTAAAGTTTCGGTCGAACTCAGGTTCGGTTTTGATCCAACTCTATTCACATCTCTGCAAGGCATAGGCAGTTATTAACTGTGTAGTGTAGGACTATTGAGGAGAAGGTGGAGGTGGAGGGCAGAGAGGGAATGACAAGAGAGACAGTGCTGGAAAAATAAAATGAAAAGAACGGAGGGAATGCACAGTATAGCGGTAAAGAAAACAGGTGAGACGGTAAGGTAGTGTGATCAAAGAGGCAAAGGAGAAGCAGGTAAAACACGCTAAAGGTGACAGAGGTGCACATGAAAAGAACATAGAAAGGTGGAGGGTTGGTGAGCTGAGGTTAAGGTGGAAATAAAAACCCAGCATGGGAGATATGAGAGTGAAAAATAGGAGATCCTCCCACTTTTGCATGCTACATTCCCACATTCTATCACATCTTTTACATAGCCCAGGTTGTTGCATTAGAAAACAGAAATAATGCAGTTGGGTAAATGTCTCCAGTGCTATAGGATGTGACTGACATTAGAAAGAATGGAACAGGATTTTCAGGTTATTGATCTCTGGGAATTGTCTTTATTTGGCTGTATAATATAAAAAGGCCACAACCGCAACAGGGGTGTTTAGGGGGATTCCTGGTGCCTGGAATCCCCCCTTTCTGCTTGCTCAGTGCAGTCTGGTGTTACTTCTCCTGGTGAGCTAAGAAGGTTACATAGTTGTTAAATAGTTTGTTAGGCAGAGGCAACTCTGCAACGCACAGGAATCCTGCACAAATTGCAAGCGTTATCGACGCGGTTGTGTGCGCGATTCTTTTGCGTTTTGTGTTTGCGCGTGCGGTTTGAGCATGCAATTTTACCGTTTTCTGTTATGTAAAACATGCGTTAACGCACCAAAATGGTGAACGCATGCTTTACCAAAATGCGGAGAGCATCAGAAATCTTGGGAATCTTTGCGTTCCTGCAATTTCATTTTAGCAAAAATGCAGGCGCAATCACGAGCGCAAAATGCGCAAGTGTGGGCCTAGCAACATAGATTTTAACATTGTTAATTGAGCGTGAGAGAAGCAGCATTTGTAGTTTCAAAAAGTATTCAGTCTGCCCTGTGAATGACAGCAGCAAGAGATCTGTATCAACATTAAAGGGCATCTTAAGTGGGAAAATTAACTTTTTTTTCTTTCTCCATGTGTTCTATAATTCCCCACAACCCTAGAGTGTCTTCACTTTCAGATTCCCTCTCTGTCCTGAGATACACCATTAGAAGAATAGTGATTGCATTCCTCTACTCCTACTTGGAATGTCAATCATATCCCTGTGACGTGATCCCCTCCCTGCTCTTAATAAACATAGAGATAACATCATTAGCCGGGGAGAGAGGTAGCTTTGATGGTAGATATAAGGTGTACTTGACCCCCCTTCTTAATAGCTTTCACTGATTGATTATGGGTCACAAAGAGAGAGATCGTAAACTGTACTTTTCTCCTTCTTGCTGTCTCCAGGACAGCTTGCTTTCAATTGGCCACGTGTATGGGTGTGTTTTTCAGGATGTTGAACTTTTAACTCCTACTGCACATGATAAGCTTGTTGGCAGCCGAAGTTGAGACATGGAGGAGGTAACAGAGGGGAGGGGGAAGGGGGGAGTGCTGCACAGAGATCTGACACCATGGTTAAACAAAGTCACGACAGAGAAAGGATTAGGCAGCACAGAGTACATCAATTTAACTTTGCAAAGGGGCAATGTGTTTTTTTCACTATGGTGCCTTTAACCCTGCAGCTGCCTGAGGTAAATGCCTGGACTGGGTTTATATACATTAATTATTGTACCTACTACACTGTGATAGAGCTTAGGGCCCTATTTATAAAAGTTGTTATCGTTAGCGAAAAAATAACGATCGGTATTGTACAATATCGATCGGTATTTTACGATATCGTTCGTAATCCTACAATATCGCATAGTAAATCATATAACGTTCGCTATCGTAAAATAACGTTATTGTAGAATAACAGTCGATTTACGATAGCGATATAGAATTACGATCGATATTGTAAAATAACAATCTGTATCGAGAATAACAGTCGATATGGTTGAACGTTATTCTACGATATCGGCATCATAGTTTTACAATAGCGATATCGTAGGTTACGATCGATATCGTAAAATAACGATCGATATGGTACAATACCAATTGTTATTTTTCAATGACGATAATGAACTTTTATAAATAGGGCCCTCAGTGAGCAGGAATAGGGACATTAGGAAATCCTGAAGGTGAATGTATAGCTGACATGTCACCATTGTATTATATATATTATACATATACAGGAGTGATTGTTCATATATTCTTTATACAGAATAATCACTCAGTGTTCCCATACATGGTCTGAAGTTATTGTTTCTTTACTATAGTAAAGGGGACTGGTAATGGAAATTTTCCGTCTTGCCCGATATGTCCCGATACCGACAATAATCCGCAAAATCTGTCAGATCCACTGTCAGTGTCACAGCTCTGACTTTAAAATATGCTAATGGTAAGTAGGAGAAATGCGGATTCTCAGTAAAACAGAACGTTAGGCTGGGTACACACTGACAAATTTCATCCCGACCATTCGTGATATAAGAGTGGTCGGCCACAGCAAAAGTCTCCTATGAACCACACAATCGGCGATGGTTTACCGGCATGTCAAATTGCCCATTTGTCCGATCCAGTCAAATGGGCAACCAACAACGTTCACCTCACACAGAATTGTCTATGGCGTTGGCCCGAAAATCTGTGTGTGTACCCAGCCTTAATGAATAACTTTATACAAAAGTAAAGGGGATATCTGTATTGGCTATCTGTGATGATAATCATGGCAATTAGAGATATATATAATATTATTATATGATACATATGTTATATACTAACCCAAGGCTTTAAAAATGCACGGATTCATTTGCTTGAGCGCTGTGAACAATGCGGAGGATAGGGAGGTCGGCACTCCAGGTGTGCAGGATTGCTATTATGAAAGAATACACTAGTGTATTTGTTCATGGCCTCCTTCTGGACGTTCATGGTAACCCGTTTAGGAATCCCCCCCATGAAATCCTGCGTTGCCACTGCTCAATCATCAGACAGATGATGTACACCTCTATCTATGGCTGTAAAGGCTTGTACACACCAGCAACCTTTTTTCCTGACCGACCGTTTGGCTCTTCCAACCGGTCGGCCAGGAGGAAGGAATGTCGGTCACGTCAATAGTGGAGCAACCTCTATAGAGGACTGCACGATGGGACATGGTTTTCCACCATGTCCGATCGTCCTTTCATCCAACTCGGACAAATGGTCGGACCACACGAAAATTCATGTGATCATTTCGGCTGTCGACCAATACACTGAATTATCTGTCAATCGAATCATAATATTGATCGTGTGTACCACTTAAGCAAGTGGGATACACCCTGGCAGGATAACAATGGTGGAGGTGCACTCTACCCAACGTGGGTGCAGACGCCTCTGAGGGTTCCTTAGGAACCAGTGGCTTTGCAGGAAAAAAGAGTAGCTGAGGGTCGCACTCCAAATCATAAAGAAAATATTTATTATAAAACCACACATATTCACGTCACAACGTTTCGGGGGGATACCCCCTTCTTTTCTTTGATCACCTGAAGAAGGGGGTATCCCCCGAAACGTGTGACGTGAAATGTGTGGTTTATAATAAATATTTTCTTTATGATTTGGAGTGCGACCCTCAGCTACTCTTTTTTCCTGGATACACACTGCCTTGGTCCACCCATGGCCTACCACCACTCACCTTGGCCCAGCCAACCATGCATATGGCTGGCACAAATTGTTTGGGAGGCATATTAAGTGTTATTCTAGGAAGGCAGGAAAGCTCCTGTACATTAATACATGTTTTTCGTACTATAGTAATTGTATGGTCGCGGTGGTAAAAATAGCTGCTGTTAAAGGCAGTTTTTGTTGGAAGTTTTTAACTAATTTTAATGAAACCAGCAGTACATAAAAATAACAACTGCTGTGCAAAATAACGACCTCCGTGTAAAATAACAACCGCCATGTAAAATAATGAATGGCGTGTAAAATAACGGACAACAATAAAATAATGACCACATGTAAATAATCACAAGCTGTATAAAATCATGACCGCCTTATAAAATAACAACAGCCATGTAAAATAAAGACACCATAGAACAACACTGTGTAATACGACCACCATGTAGAACAACCACTGTGTAAAATAACGACCACCATGTAGAACAACCACTGTGTAAAATAACGACCGCCATGTAAAATAACAACCACTGTGTAAAATAACGACCGCCATGTAAAATAACAACCACTGTGTAAAATAACGACCGCCATGTAAAATAACAACCACTGTGTAAAATAACGACCGCCATGTAAAATAACAACCACTGTGTAAAATAAGGCTGCCAGTAGAATAACAACCACTGTGTAAAATAACGACGCCATGTAAAAATACAAAACCACTGTGTAAAATAACGACCACCATATAAAATAACAACCACTGTGTAAAATAACGACCGCCATGTAAAATAACAACCACTGTGTAAAATAACGACCGCCATGTAAAATAACAACCACTGTGTAAAATAACGACCGCCATATAAAATAACAACCACTGTGTAAAATAACGACCGCCATGTAAAATAACGACCACTGTGTAAAATAACGACCGCCATGTAAAATAACAACCACCATATAAAATAACAACCACTGTGTAAAATAACGACCGCCATGTAAAAAAACGACCACCATATAAAATAACGACCACTGTGTAAAATAACGACCGCCATGTAAAATAACAACCACTGTGTAAAATAACGACCGCCATATAAAATAACAACCACTGTGTAAAATAACGACCACCATATAAAATAACAACCACTGTGTAAAATAACGACCGCCATGTAAAATAACAACCACTGTGTAAAATAACGACCACCATGTAAATAACGACCACCATATAAAATAACAACCACTGTGTAAAATAACGACCGCCATGTAAAATAACGACCACTGTGTAAAATAACGACCGCCATGTAAAATAACAACCACTGTGTAAAATAACGACCACCATGTAAAATAACGACCACCATATAAAATAACAACCACTGTGTAAAAAACGACCGCCATGTAAAATAACGACCACTGTGTAAAATAACGACCGCCATGTAAAATAACAACCACCATATAAAATAACAACCACTGTGTAAAATAACGACCACCATATAAAATAACAACCACTGTGAAAATAACGACCGCCATGTAAAATAACAACCACCATATAAAATAACAACCACTGTGTAAAATAACGACCGCCATGTAAAATAACGACCACCATATAAAATAACAACCACTGTGTAAAATAACGACCGCCATGTAAAATAACGACCGCCATGTAAAATAACAACCACTGTGTAAAATAACGACCACCATGTAAAATAACGACCACCATATAAAATAACAACCACTGTGTAAAATAACGACCGCCATGTAAAATAACGACCACTGTGTAAAATAACGACCCATGTAAATAACCACCATATAAAATAACAACCACTGTGTAAAATAACGACCGCCATGAAAATAACGACCACCATTAAAATCAAACAACCACTGTGTAAAATAACGACCGCCATGGAAAATAACGACCACCATGTAAAATAAAAGACCACCAGTAAAATAACAACCACTGTGTAAAATAACGACCGCCATGTAAAATAACGACAGCACCAAAGTTCCAAAAACTGCCCACCAGGAGGCTAGCAGGTCCATATAGGACACTGCCTGCTACCTGGCCTCCCGGGATCCTGCCATGTGTGCTGCAGCCCTTCTCCCCCCTACCTCCCCTCCCTCTCCTCCCTCTCTCCCGTTCTACTATCCCTCCCCTAGCACAAATCCCCCTTAATATTGTGCTCCCCCATGCCCCCAGCCACAACCGCATGTTTTTTTTTAAAAAAAGCTCCCCAAACTCTTACTTACCTCTCCGCTTTCCTCCGCGCACTGAATGACCGGCAGCGCGTCCGTGATTGGCTGCCGCTCAGCCAATCACAGACGCGACTGCCGGTCCCGCCCTCTGCTTGCATTCTCGCAAGCAGAGGGGCGGCAGTGCGGCGGAGGAGGATCGAGGGGAGGTAAGTAAGAGTTGGGGGGCTTTTTAAAAAAAAAACATGCGGTTGGGGCGGGGGACATGGGGGAGCATGATATTAAATTTTATTTTAGGGGTGGACATAGCCTAACATTCTAAAGAATTGAAATAACACACAGACATTTTACTTTTTGGGGGGTAAACGGTCGGCCACAGTTATCTACAAACACAAAACTTATTAACCATGGCTTTGGGCACCCTTGCGACCTCCATCATTTTTATGTTTAACAATCCAGCCGTAGATAAATCTTGGATGCCAACCTCTGTGTAACGGGCATGTAACAGATCCCCATTAGTCCACTTCCTGCAAGAATGCCCCCCTGCCATACTGTGACTCCAACTTAGACAATTCTGGAGGTATTGGAGGTTGTATAAAAACATTGTCCATCTAGTCCAACCTTTATACCCTACCCCATAATGTCTGTATAACAGTTACATAATAACATAGTATTGGAGGTTAATAAAGACGTATTCTATCTAGTCCAACCTTTATCCCTACCCATAAGTCTGTATAAAAGTACATAGTAACATAAGTATTGGAGGTTGTATAAGAACATATGTCCATCTAGTCCAACCTTTATACCCTACCCATAATTCTGTATAACAGTTACATAATAACATAGTATTGGAGGTTGTATAAAGACATACGTCCATCTAGTCCAACCTTTATACCCTACCCATAATGTGATAACAGTTACATAATAACATAGTATTGGAGGTTGTATAAAGACATACGTCCATCTAGTCCAACCTTTATACCCTACCCATAATGTCTGTCTAACAGTTACATAATAACATAGATTGGAGGTTGTATAAAGACATACGTCTATCTAGTCCAACCTTTATACCCTACCATAATGTCTGTATAACGCTACATAGTAACCTGATATTGCAGGTTGTATAAAGACATACGTCCATCTAATCCAACCTTTATACCCTACCCATAATGCTGTATAACAGTTACATAGTAACATGATATGGAGGTTGTATAAAGACATACGTCCATCTAGTCCAACCTTTATACCCTACCCATAATGTCTGTATAACAGTTACATAGTAACATAGTATAGGAGGTTGTAAAAGACATACGTCTATCTAGTAACCTTATACTCTACCCATATTGTCTGTATAACAGTAACATGTACATAGTAACATAGTATTGGAGGTTGTATAAAGACATACGTCCATCTAGTCCAACCTTTATAACCTACCCATAATGTTCTGTCTAACAGTTACATAGTAACATGGTATTGGAGGTTGTATAAAGACATACGTCCATCTAGTCCAACCTTTATACCCTACCCATAATGTCTGTCTAACAGTTACACAGTAACATGGTATTGGAGGTTGTATAAAGACATATGTCCATCTAGTGTTAAGTGAGAATCCATCTCCTATATTCATATTAGTGTATTAATTAGACTGCGTTTCGCTGTCTAGAATCTTTTCTAGAATTCGCTGTGTAAATCTTCATCCTGCTATTTTACTGTCCTCGTTTCTCCAGACCCTGATGTCGGGAATGGACTGATCCCCATTAACCCTTTATAACACCAGGTCCAGGAGTTTATACAGCTGCAGATTAATCATTTACAGTCCCAGTTATGGGTTTGACCCCTCATTTTTCAGGAGGATTTTGTTTCTCCGACATTGCTAGTGACAGAACAGAGAACATTATAACAGGGAGAATAAACAACACAGTGAATTCTAAATGGGATTGGACAGGAAGACGCATCCTATTTGGTCTGAATTCAGCTGCACTGTCTAGTGTTTCCATCAGACTCCTGACTGACAGAAATCCTATGTGTGTACGATCCTTTATAGGAGACAAACTATAAACTACCAGCAGGGCATATGCAGCCAATACACACAACAATAATAGACAATCCAATCAAAATCTCCTGTGTAACTACGCAGGCAATACATGGGACATGAGTATAAATAGTAACAGGAAAGCATGTGGGAGATGTAGATCTGCCCAATCAGTTGGTATTTACCACAGCTGGAAACATAATAGGGCTATGTACGGTACGTATGTCTTATTTCATTAACTCTTGCTGTGTGCAGTTCTGCTGTTACTGGGATGGTGACAGTTGGTGTGTGTAAATTGCATTGGTTAGATGGAGGTTGTGTCGGTTATGACAGCCTCCCTATCTTAACCGACAAACCTTCCATCTAAGCCTGAGCAATCGTCTTTCTAAGTGAACCTACACAGAGAACAAATTCAGGAAAATCTTTCCAGAAACCTCTTTATTGTTTACCCCGCATTTTGTCTCAAATGGTTTCTCCGTTGACATCACTGCGACTCCAGGTGAAATATATAAATTGCAGATCAAACTAAATTTTCAACAGTTAGCAGAATATTTAGAGAGAGTAACAATGGGCGATTTTCTGATCCCAAGGGAGGGACCTTATGCCTATACAGTTAGGCCAAGTGACCCAATTTGGGAGATGCTGGACCCAAAATATGCAGAGAAGTATATGGAGTTTAACCACGCTTACTATAATGGGATTTTACCATATATTAAAGTCAGATGGAGCGCAGGGCTGGTAGAGTTACACATTTTTGACTAATAAAATACCGTATATACTCGAGTATTAAACCGACCCGAGTATAAACCGAGGTACCCAATTTCACCTAAAAATCCTAATAAAGTATTGACCGAGATAAACCGAGGGTGAGAAACTTGGCACTCAAGATGTTTGGAAACTACACTCCCAGCTAATAAGCATGCTGGGAGTTGTAGTTTCCAAACATCTTGAATGCCAAGGTGAGGTGGCATTCAAGATGTTTGGAAACTACAACTCCCAGCATGCTTTATAGCTGGGAGTTGTAGTTTCCAAACATCTTGAATGCACCCTCACTTGGATTCAAGATGTTTGGAAACTACAACTCCCACTAATAAAGCACGCTGGAGTGTTGTAGTTCCCAAACATCTTGAATGCCCCTCCCCCTCAGTTCAGTTTGTACCTGTGGGCTCTTCTCCCTGTGGACTCTCTCCGTGGACTCCTGTGGACTCTTCTCTTCTCCCTGTGGACTTTCTCCTGGACTCTTCTCCTGTGGAATCTTCTCCTGGACTCTTCTCCTGGACTCTTCTCCTGGACTCTTCTCCTGTGGACGATTCTTCTATCTTCCTCCTCCATCGGCAGGTACGTTATCAGCATTCCGGCAGCCGCGCGCATATCCTGTACTGGGCGCCGGCTGACGTCACTGCCCGGCGCCGGGCTTGGCGCCGGGCAGTGACGTCAGGCCGGCGCGCCAGTGGAGAAAAGGATCGGCGGCTGCGGAAGCCCAGGTAAGTGGTTGACTCGAGTATAAAACCGAGTCGAGTTTTCAGGCTGATTTTCAGCCTGAAAAACTCGGTTTATACTCGAGTATATAGCGGTAGTTTTGAATAGTAACTCCCAGATAAAAAAAGCTTATTTCATATGACGTTTTTACTAATCTATGGCAACCAATCAAATGTTTTTCTAACTGCAGTAGGACCAGTAAAAAGCTAAAAACCAATTGGTTGATGTAAATTAATAGCACAAGCAAACCTTAGTATCACTTATTGCACCAGTCCCTGAGAATTTAGAATTGAAGGCATGATGGGAAAACCTCTGGAGATTTTGTGTTAATTAGATTAAAATACCGTCCTTTAAATAAATAACACCAACGTGCATTTATATAAATAGATTTATTCAGCACAGAGAATGTTTATTCTTTATGTTTATCTTATATAGAGATGTGGCAAGAATCACTTACTACAGTAAGGTGCGCATACACCAGCACGATATTACTTACCCGACCGACCGTCACCGTGAGTTCCTCGATCCGCTGGAACCACCTCTCCCGATCTTATATACGACCGACATGCGACCAACAAAATCCCTTAATTTTGCAATCGCGTTGTCGATCGCATATAGATCGGGAGAGGTGTTTCCGGCAGGATCGCAGGAACGTCGCCGTGAGCGGTCGGTCGGGTAAGTAATATCGTGCTGGTGTATAGCCACCTTAACCCCCTGAAATTTTATAGAAATAGTGATGAGATAAGAAGTGGCACGACATGCTAACCAGGAAGGATAAAGTAGAAGTTAAGTATCTGTGTTCTGTTCTTTACTGTGTTACAAGTAGATGAGAAGGGAGATATTCTATAATGAGAATTAAAGGGCCAAAGAGGAGTAAATCACTTCACAAAACTGTATAGCTGAAAATCTGAAGGTGTAAAATTAATCTGAAATGTAGCACAATGTTGTGTTGCTCTTTTCTGCTTCTTGGTTCTTTCAGTTAGCAACTGTCAGTCAAGGGTACAGCCAATGACTGAACGCAATCCCCTAGCTGCCAACCCCGCCCACGATCTGTGCTTCATGCATGGTTTCTGGGAGGAGGCTATATTTTTATATGAATATTAGAAGCTGGGGCTCCTGTGCCTCCCGGCGGTTGCTCCCCCTGCTCCCCTGGTTGTTGTGCCCTGCTGCTTCCTCTAGCATGCTCAAGCTTATAGAACCAGCTCACTAAATGGCTGAAGGGGGTGCGAACAAAATAGCCGTTAACACACACTACCCCTTAGATCTACAAAACATTAGCTGGGATAAGCTAATAATTACAGAGGACAAGGTAGAATCATCATATTGTAAAGGGACCATTCTTCTAAAAGTATCCTTATGACAGTGAAGTTGTTTCCAATTAAAGCTTTTAGAATTTGATTGGAGAAGCTTTATGATATTTGCTGGTATTTACATAAACAATATGTAAATGTAATTCAATGCCTTTATTGTTCCCTGCAGAATCTGCTCCACGAGAGTGATCCATGCTTATCTGCTTGTGATTGATCAAGATGGACGACATGGGCGAACTATTCAACATGTCATGGATGGATTGAACAGGAAGCTTGGACTAAACATTACGGTAGGAGCTTTAATATAATCCATTGGTTAAAGAAAAATCCTATAGTAATACCCATAAGAAAGGAATTCCGTGAGGATGTTGATATTCTGTATTATAAGTTACTACATGGAAAGATTTTATTATTATTATTAATTATTGTTTCTTCACTTTATCTAATGTTCATTAGATCACGCAAGAGTATGGGGATAAAGAAAATGCGTCCCTCTATCCCCACGTATGGAGATGCAATGGCCCGTGTTTGGAACACGTGGAGAGGGTTATAAACTGCCCACCACACAAAGGACTATGCTGGGTCCAGGAGCACAATACCATATGTTATGGGACCTTTCTGAAGACAGAGAGAAGACCGTGGAGGGCCTGCAGGAAATATGAACAGGTGATCAATTAGAAAGCTGAAAAGGGTTTATGGGTTAGCCTGGTAACACAGGATATAGAACGGGTTAATGGGTTAGCCTGGTAACATTTGATATAGAACGGGTTTATGGGTTAGCCTGGTAACATTGGATATAGAACGGGTTAATAGGTTAGCCTGGTAACATTGGATATAGAACGGGTTTATGGGTTAGCCTGGTAACAGTGGATATAGAAGGGTTAATGGTTAGCCTGGTAACATTGGATATAGAACGGTGTTAATGGGTTAGCTCGGTAACATTGGATGGATATAGAACGGGTTAATGGGATAGTCTGGTTAAAAATTGGATATCGAACCGGTTAATGGTTTATTTAAAAATAAAAATGTTCCTAGTTGATCCAGGGATTAGTCGATTGCCACATGGAGTCAGGAAGGAATTTTCGCCCTCTTAGATGGGGTTTTCGCCTTCCTGGATCAACTTTGCGATTCTATTAAGGTTAAATAAAAATAAAACATGAATCTTAAATTTATTGGTGTCTGTATTTTATTCTCATTCTCCTCCTGGCTTTATATTTCACTTTAAATATAAGGATCAGACTGTGATTGGAAAAGGGTTTAATTCCTTTATTAATTTATAAGGGGACATGGGTACCCAATGCACATTAAAAGATACAAATAAGGGGATATGTGCAATTATACAGATAAACAAAAAGATAATAAAAACAATTAGAAGGGGAAAGTTGAAGATAGTATAAAGTTTGAATTTGGTTGAAAGGTGGTAAACACGCCATAGTTGGAAGACTTTTATTTCAAAATTGTGTTGTGTTTGTGTCAGAACACTCAGGGAGATTCAATAAAAGTTCATATCGTTTAAAATGTGCTAATTTTGCCCCAACCAATCAGTAACTATGTAACATTTGAAAGCTAACTGTGATGGTTGGGGCAAAATAAACACCATTTTAAACGATAAGACTTTTATGAATAACCCCCCAGTATGTGCTAAGGTTCCCAAACATTTATAAGACTTACCTGCAGTGCTCCTACAATGTTTTAGATAAACCACCCTGTCCGATAATTTGAGACCCTCATTATGATATTAAAGTATTATTGGCCTGGAAATGACAGGGAAACAACGCATGGCAGAAACCAGTACATGGCCTGATGTTCCGGTTCCGGCTATGGAATGTCGAACTGACTAACATAGGCAGGCATTAGATTAGCCTCAGGTCAGGTGCATTTCATTAAGAAGATTACAAAGCTCAGTTGATTAGCGTTTGAATGTTCTACTTATCAAAGTCAATGGGGAAAATATATTTGCTGGTTATTCCTAAACACTTCCACGGATTCTATAGCTGGGAGATATCACACTTCTCTATAGGGATCATTATGTTTGGGCCATATTTATAAAAAGCAAAAAAAGCCCAAAACACCTTTAAATTATGTGTAACATCGAGGTGAGGGGAGTTGCCAGCACCTCAAAGGGTTTCAAGTTCCTAAATTTCAGCATTTTCTGTCCTAGATTGTAGAAGTTCCTACTATACAGAATGTATTGTTAGAAATAACCCTGAGCTCATTATGGAGATGAAGGTATATGGGGGAAGCTTGGGAATAGTACCATATATACCCGAGTATAAGTCGATCCGAGTATAAGTCGACTGGTACCATTTTTACTGAAAATTGTAAAATTTATTGACCGAGGTGGTGAAATTATGACCACTACTGCCTTCTTGATTCTGTGTTGTTTTAGGGCTTTAGTTGCCCTTTAAATGGGCAGCAGAAGTCCCATACATGAATCCCATACAGTAAGGCAGATCAGCTCCTCTAACTGCTATGAGTTAACACAGCGCCACCTATTGGTTTACTATCCGCAATGTGCAGAATTTGGATCAAATTAGGACTTAACCTGAGTATAAGTCGAGGATAGGTTTTCAGGCTAATTTTAAAGCCTGAAAAAATTTGACTTATTGAATCGTATATACGGTAATCATAATATAGTGTTATTTAATATAGGGAATAGTGTAATGTGCTATAGTGTACTTTAATACTAGGGAAATCGGATATGACTATAGTGTCATTTAATATACGGGAATAGTGACCATGATACTGGTGTCATTAATATAGGGAATAGTGATCATGATATGCTGTGAAGGTTCTATTCATCCAGGACATGGTATATCTGTTGTATTCAATTAGATCAAGGACTTGAAGTTTAGTTCGTTGATCTCACGTCTTCAAGAACTAAACTCAAGCTCCAGTGATCTAATTGAATACAACAGATAGTGATCATGATACAGTGTCATTTATATAGGAAATATGATCATTATACAGTGTCATAAAGGAATAGTGATCATGTACAGTGTCATTTAATATAGGGAATAGTGTCAATGAACAGTGTCTTTAATAAGGGAATAGTTGACCATGATATGTGTATTTAAATAAGGAATAGTGACCATGATATAGGGTCATTTAATATGAAGGATAGTGATCATAATATATGCCATTTAATATAGGGAATAGTTATTATGATATAGTGTTTTTGATATAGGGAATATAGTGATCATAATACAGTATTATTTGTATATCTGAATGTATTCAATTAGATCAAACTGGCTTGAAATGTAGTTCCTTGAAGACGTTTCGCTGTCACAACTGCTTTCTCAATCGATGAGAAAGTGAAAAGGAGAGTAAGGAAAGAGAGAGAACGAAGAAAGCCAGTGTATGACTAGCGAAACGTCTTCAAGAACTACATTTCAAGTCCAGTTGATCTAATTGAATACATCAGATTATACCATGACCTGGATGAAGGAGACTTCACAGCACAGTATTATTTGATATGGGAGAAAAAAAATTAGTGATTATGATATAGTGCCATTTAATATAGGGAATAGTGTCCTGATTATAGTATCATTATTAGGAATAGGAATAGTGATCATGATTATAGGGTATTTTTAATTTATAGGGAATAGTGATCTGATTACAGTGTCATTTAATTATAGGGAATAGTGACCAGATATTAGTGTCATTTAATATAGGAATAGTGATCATGATATAGTGCCATTTAATATATGGGGAATAGTTATTATGAGATATGGTTATTGGATATTATGTATTTTTTGAAGGGTTAAATAGTGATCATAATCATATTATTGATATGGGGAATAGTGATATGATATAGTGCCATTAATATAGGGATAGTGATCCGAATAGTATCATTTAATATAGGGAATAGTGATCATGATATAGTGTCATTTAATATAGGGAACAGTGATCATGATACAGTGGCATTTAATACAGGGAATAGTAACCATGTATATAGTGCTCTTTTGATATAGGGAATAGTGATCATGAAAAGTGTAATTTAATATAGGGAATAGTGATATGACACAGTGTCATTTGATATAGGGAAAGTGATCAGATATAGTGCCACTTAATATAGGGATAGTGATCATGATACAGTGTCATTAATATAGGAAATAGTGACCAGATATAGTGTCATTAATATAGGAAATAGTGACCATGATATAGTGTCATTTGATACAGGGAATTGTGATCATGATATAGTGCCACAGGGTTTATCATAGGGTGTGCAGTGGACAATGGATTGCTAGTCCAGGTTTCTCATATGGTTATGTGTGGGATACACTGGATGCTATAGAGTCAGGTTTTTCATAGGGTGTGCAGGGACAATGTGTGTTATAGTCCAGGGTTTCTCATATAGTGTGCGAGATACACTGGATGCCATAGTCCAGGTTTCCAAAGGGTGTGGGGTAACTGGGTGCTATAGTCCAGGTGGTTTCTCATAGGGTGTGATGGGTACAATGGGTATAGACCAGGGGTTTCTCATAGGTGTGCGGATGGCGGGATACATGGATGCATAAGTCAAGGGTTTCTCATAGGGGGTGCAGGGTACACTTGTGCTATAGACCAGGGTTTCTCATAGGGTGTGCAGTGTAGCACTGGGTGCTATAGACCATGCTTTCTCATAGCGGTGTGAGGGTATACACTGTGCTATAGACCGGGTTTTCATTAGGGTGTACGGGATACATGGTGCTATAGACCAGGTTTGTCATAGGGTGTGACGGGATACACTGGGTGCTATAGACAATGTTCTCATAGGGTGTGCGCGATTACACTGGATGCCATAGTCCGGGTTTCTCTAGGTGTGTGGTGGTACACTGGGTGCTATAGTCAGGGTTCTCATAGGGTGTGCTGGTACAATGGGTGCTATAGACCGGGTTTCTCATAGGGTGTGCGGGATACCACGGATGCTATAGTCAGGGTTTCTCATAGGGTGTGCAGGGATACACTTGTGCTATAGACCAGGGTTTCTCATAGGGTTGCGTGTAAACTGGGTGCTAAGAACAGGCTTTCTCATAGGGTGTGCGGGAAACACTGGATGCATAGTACCAGGTTTTGTCATAGGGTGTACGCGGATACACTGGATGCTATAGACCAGGGTTTGTCATAGGGTGTACGGGATTGGATACACTGGTGCTATAGACAAGGGTTTTCATAGGGTGTGCGAGAACACTGGATGCCATAGTCCAGGGTTTCTCATAGGGGTGTGTGGGGTACACTGGGTGCTATAGTCCAGGTGGTCTCATAGGGTTGGCTAGGGTACAATGGGTGCTATAGACCAGGTTTCTCATAGGGTGGCGGGATACACTGGATGCTATAAGTCCGGGTTTCTCATAGGGTGTGCAGGGTACACTTGTGCTATAGGACCAGGGTTTCTCATAGTGTATGCGGGATACAATGGATGCTATAGACCAGGGTTGTCATAGGGTACGGGATACACTGGATGCTATAGACCAGGTTTCTCATAGGGTGTGCAGGGTACACTATGTTGCTATAGCCAGGGTTTCATTAGGGTGGCTAGTGTACACTGGGTGCTATGGACCAGGGTTTCTCAAGGTGTTGTGACAGGGGTGCTATAGACCAGGGTTTCTCATACGGAGTGCGGGATACACTGGATGCTATAGACCAGGTTTCTCATAGGGTTGCAGGGTACACTTTGTTATAGTCCAGGGTTTCTCATAGGGTGTGCGGGTAACACTTGTGTGTATAGTCCAGGGTTTTCTCATAGGGTGTGCGGGGTACACTGTGCTATAGACCAGGGTTTCTCATAGGGTGTGCTGGGTACAATAAGTGCCGTAGACCAGTGGTTTCTCATAGGGTATGCAGTTGTACACTGGTGCTATAGCCAGGGTTTCTCATAGGTGTGCGGATACATGGATGCTATAGACCAGGGTTTCTCATTGGGTGTGCAGGATACACTGATGCGGTATAGAACAGAGAGTTCTCCTAGGGTTGTGCAGGATACACGATGCTATAGACATGGTTTCATTAGGGTGCAGGGTTAACTTTGTGCTATAGACAAGGATTTCTCAAGGTGTGCAGGTACACGGGGTGCTATAGACCAGGGTTTCTCATAGGGTGTTGCAGGGTACATTGGGTGCTATAGAACAGCGGTTTCTCACATAGGGGTGGGGCGGGATACCACTGGAGTGCTATAGACCAGGTTTCTCATAGGGTGGTGCAGGGTACACTGGTTGATTATACGACTAGGGTTTCTCATAGGGTGTGCAGGGGTAACTGGGTGCTATAGACTAGGGGTTCTCATAGGGTGTGCAGGTGTCACGTGGGTTGATATAGACCAGGGGTTCTCATAGGGTGTGCAGGGTACAATGGTGCTACGGACTAGGGTTTCTAGATAGGGTGTGCCACGGTACAACTATTGTGCTTAGTCCAGGGTTCTCATTTAGGGTTGTGCAGTGTATCACTGGGTGTGCAATAGCACAGGGTTTCCTCATAGGTGTGTCCAGGTACACTTGTGCTATAGACCAGGGTTTCTCATAGGGCGTGCGAGGTACATTGGGTGCCTATAAACAGAGTTTCTCATAGGGGTGCGGGATACGTGGATGCCATACTCAGGTTCTCATAGGGTGGCGCTGTGTACACTTTGTTGCTTAGTCCAGGGTTTCTCATAGGGTGTGCGGGATACCTGGATGCTAAGACAGGGTTTCTCATGGGTGTGCGGGATACACTGGATGTATAGACCAGGTGTTTCTCATAGGGTGGGCAGGGTACACTTTGTGCTATAGACAAGGATTTTCATAGGGTGTGCAGTGTACCACTGGGTGCTATAGACCAGTGGTTTCTCATAGGGTGTGCAGGGTACATTGGTGCTATGAACAGGGTTTCTCATAGGGTGTGCGGGATACACTGGATGCTATAGACCAGGGTTTCTCATAGGGTGTGCAGGGGGGGTACACTGGGTGCTATAGACTAGGGTTTCTCATAGGGTGTGCAGGGTACACTGGGTGCTAAAGACTAGGGTTTCTCATAGGGTGTGCAGTGTACACTGGGTGGTGCTATGACCAGGGTTTCTCATAGGGTGTGCAGGTACACTGGGTGCTATAGACTAGGGTTCTCATAGGGTGTGCAGGGGACACTTTGTGCTATAGTCCAGGGTTTCTCATAGGGTGTGCAGTGTACACTGGGTGCTATAGACTAGGGGGGTCTCATAGGGTGTGCAGGGTACACTTTGTGCTATAGAACAGGGTTTCTCATAGGGTGTGCAGGGTACACTTTGTGCTATAGTCCAGGGTTTCTCATAGGGTGTGCGGGATACACTGGATGCTATAGACCAGGGTTTCTCATAGGGTGGGCAGGGTACACTTGTGCTATAGAACCACGGGTTTTCTCATAGGGTGTGCGGGGTACACTTTGGGGTTATAGTCCAGGGTTTCTCATTAGGGTATGCAGGGTACACTGGATGCCATAGTCCAGGGTTCTCATAGGGTATGTGGGTACATGGGTGCCTATAGTCCAGGGTTTTGATAGGGTGTTGCGGGGTACATTGGGTGCTATAGAACAGAGTTTCTCATAGGGTGTGCAGTGTACACTGGGTGCTATAGAACAGGGTTCCTTATAGGTGTGCAGTGTACACTGGGTGCTATAGACCGGGTTATCATAGGGTGTGCAGTGTACACTGGTGCTATAGACCAGGGTTTCTCATAGGGTGTGGGGGGGTCACATGGATGCCATAGACTGGGTTTTCTCTGGCGTGCAGGGTACATTGGGTGCCATAAAAACAGGGTTTCTCATAGGGGGTTGGGGATACGTGGATGCCATACTCCGGGGTTTCATAGGGTGTGCTGTGTACACTTTTTGCTATAGTCCAGGGTTTCTAAGGGGTGTGCGGGATACACTGGATGCTATAACCAGGGTTTCTCATAGGGTGGGCAGGGGTAACACTTTGTGCTATAGACCAGGTTCTCATAGGGTGTGCGGGGTACACTTTGGGGTATAGTCCAAGGTTTTCTCATAGGGTATCGGCGGGTACACTGGAGGCATAGTCCAGGGTTTTTCTCATAGGGTGTACGGGGGGTACACTGGATGCCATAGTCCAGGTTTCTCATAGGGTATTGTGGGGTACACATGGGTGCTATAGTCCAGGGTTTCTGAGTAGGTTGTGCGGGGTACATGGGTGCTATAGAACAGAGTTTCTCATAGGGGTGCAGTGTACACGGGGCTTAGAACAGGGTCCTGAAGGCGGGTGGTGCATGTACACTCGGGTGCTATAGACCAGGGTTCTCTAGGGTGTGCAGTGTACACGGATGCTATAGACCAGGGTTTCTCATAGGGTTGTGGGGGGTACAAGGATGCCATAGTCCAGGTTTTATCATAGGGTGTGATGAGTACACTGGGTGCAAAGAACAGGTTTCTCATAGGGTGTGCAGGGTACACTTTGTGCTAAGCTAGGGTTTCTCCTGGGCGTGCAGGGACATTGGGTGCCATAAAACAGGGTTTTCATAGGGGTGCGGGATACAGTGGATGCCATACTCCAGGGTTTATCATAGGGTGTGCTGTGTACACTTTTTGCTATAGTCCAGGGGATTCTCATAGGCGTGGTGGGGATACATGGATGCCTATAGACCAGGGTTTCTCATAGGGTGGGAGGGTACCTTGTGCTATAGACCAGGGTTTCTCAAAGGGTGGCGGGGTAACTTTGGGTATAGCCAGGTTTCTCATAGGGTTAGTCGGGTGTACACTGGATGCCAATATCCAGGGTTTCTCATAGGGTTGTACGGTTGGTACACTGGGTGCCATAGTCCAGGGTTTCTCATAGGGTATGTGGGGATACACTGGGTGCTATAGTCCAGGGAGTTTCTGATGGTTGTGCGGGGTGGTACAATTGGGTGCTAATAGGAACAGAGTTTTCATAGGGTGTGCCACGTGTACAGGGGGTGCTATAGAACAGGGGTTTCCTTATAGGGGTGCAAGTGGCTAACTGGGTGCTATAGACCAGGGGTTTCTCATAGGGTGTGCAGTGTACACTGGATGCTATAGACCAGGGTCTCATAGGGGTGGGGGGGGTACACGGAGTGCCATAGTCCAGGTTTTCTCATAGGTTGGTGTGAGTACAACTTTGTGCTATAGTTCCAGGGGTTTATCATAGGATGTGCAGTGTTACACTTTATGCATTATCCAGGGGTTTCTTATATGGTGTGCGGGATACAATCTGAAATGCTATGACCAGGGTTCTCATAGGGTGTGCAGTGTACATGGGCCTTAGTCTAGGGTTTCTCATCGGGTGTGGGGATACAACGGATGCTATAGACCAGGGTTTCTCATAGGTTGTGCGGGTACACTTTGTGCTATAGCCAGGGTTTCTAATGGGTGTGCAGGGTTCACTTTGTGCTATAGTCCAGGGGTTTCTCATAGGGTGTGCGGTTGATACACTGGATGCCAAGTCCAGGGTTTCTCATAGGGTGTGTGGGGTACACTGGGTGCTATAGTCCAGGGTTTCTCATAGGGTGTGCTGGGTACAGTGGGTGCGTAGACCAGGTTTCTCGTAGGGTGTGCCGGGTACCTGGGGGATTATAGAACAGGGTTTCTTATTAATGGTGCAGTGTACACTGGGTGCTATAGACAGGGTTCCATATAGGGTGTGCAGTGTACACGGTGCTATGAACAGGGTTTCTTATAGGGTGTGCAGTGTACACTGGGTGCTATAGAACAGGGGTTTCTCATAGGGTGTGCTGTGTACACTTGGTGCTATAGTCCAGGGTTTCTCAGGGTGTGCGGGTACACTGGATGCTATAGACACGGGTTTCCATAGGGTGGGCAGGAGGTACACTTGTGCTATAGACCAGGGTTCTCATAGGGTGTGACGGGGTACACTTTGGGGTTATAGTCCGGGTTATCATAGGTATCGTGCGGTCAGGATGCCATAGTCCAGGGTTTTCCATAGGTGTATCGGGGGTACCACTGGATGCCATAGTCCAGGGTTTCTCATAGGGTTTTGGGTACACGGGCTGCACTTCCAGTCTCATTGGTTTCTGTTTTATAGTGTGGGGGGGTATCATTTTAGAGGGTGGTGCTGATGACGGTGTGCCGCGTGCATATGGGGTTGTTTTGTTTTTCCCAGTGTACCTACGTGGTAACCTGCCCTTCGTCAACACAGGTCCAGTTGTTTGACCCAGCATTAATAAGAGGAGCTGTGATCAGTATGTCACAAGATGCTGCCATGTCGTTGAAATATGCAGGAGATGGTTTCTCCAGTTTGGGCAGAGTGGTTGTAGGGCTGTAGTTGTTATCAGTTTCTTGTTTAGGAAGCTATAGACGAGTGAGTGCTTTATAGGTAAGTGGGGTTGGTTCAGTTGCCATAGTCGCCAGTTTTCTGTCATTAGGTGTCTAGACACTTTTGTTGCTATTGTCCAGGGTTTCTATAGGTGTGTAGCTCATTTGTGCTAGTCAGGGTTCTTGATATGGGTGCGAGGAAACAGAAGCTTATTAGACAGGGTTTTCATAGGGTGTGCAGTGTACACGGAGCCTTAGTCTAGGGTTTCTCATAGGGGTGCTGGGATACATGGATTGTATAGACCAGGGGTTCTCATAGGGTTGTGCGCAGGGTACCTTTGTGCTATAGCCAGGGTTTCTCATAGGGTGTGCAGGGTTCACTTTGTTGCGATAGTCCAGGGTTTCTCAAGGTGGGGTGTGACGGTTTTGTAATCCATGTGTCCATGGATTTGACATAGTCAAGGGTTGTTCATTGGGTGTGTGGGGACACTGGGTGCTATAGTCCAGGTTTCATACGGGTGGCGGGTACAGTGGGTGCCGTATGACCAGGGTTTCTACGTAGGTTGTGCAGGGTACCTTGGGTGCTATTAGAACAGGGTTCTTTATGTGTGACAGGGTACACTGGGATGCTATAGAACAGGTTCCATAGTTGCAGTCAGGGTGATGAGTCAAGTGTTGCGTGTACAATGGGTTGCTAATAGAAAACAGGGGTTTTTATAGGGGGTAACTGGGTTAGACAGGGTTTAGTACAGGTTGAGTGACAGTGCTCAGAGAACAGGGTTTCTATCGAGTGGGCAGTGTACACTGGGTTGCTATATGAACAAGGGTCCTTTAGGGGTGTGCAGTGTACACGGGTCTATAGAACAGGTTTCTTATAGGGGTGTGCCGAAGTTACACTGGGGTGCTATAGAACAGGGGTTATCATAGGGTGGGCAGGGGGTTACACTTTGTCTTATAGACCAGGGTTTTCATAGGGTGTGCGGGGGTACCTTGGGGTTATAGTCAGGTTTCATTCAAGGGGGTAAGGGTGGTACACTGGATGCCATTAGTCCAGGGTTTCTCAATTAGGGTGTAGTTGAGGTTACACTGGGATGCCTAGTCCAGGGTTTCTCATAGGGTATGTTGGGGGTTACAACTGGTTGCTATAGTCCAGGGTTTGGGATAGGTTGTGCGGGGGGGTACCATTGGTGGTAATAGAAAGAGTTTCTTCAATTGGGTAGTAGCAGTAGTACACTGGGTGTAGAAGAACAGGGTTCCTATATCGGGTGTGCCAGTGTCACACTGGGTGCTGATGACCCAGGGTTTCTCATAGGGTGGTGCAAGTGTAACATGGACATAGACCAGGGTTCTATAGGGTGTTGGGGGTGTGGGTGGTGTACACTGGAGTGCCATAGTCCAGGTTTTCATAGGGTGTGCTGAGATACACTTGTGCTATAGTCCAGGGTTTCTCATAGGATGTGGCAGTGTTACACTTGTTGCTATAGTCTAGGGTTCTTATATGGTGTGCGGGATACAATGAAGCTATAGACCAGGGTTGTCATAGGGTGTTGCAGTGTACAACTGGATTGCCTTAGTCCAGGGTTCTCATAGGGTGTGCGGGGGATTACCAATGGTCTTATAGACCGGGTTTTCTCATAGGGTGTGCTAGGGGTACACTTTGTGCTATAGACCAGGGTGCTCATTAGGGTGTGCCGGGTTCACTTTGGGTATAGCAGGAGTTTCTCATAGGGTGTGCGGTGTACACTGGATGCCATAGGCCAGGGTTCTCCTAGGGTTGTGTGGGGTACACTGGGTGCTATAGTCCAGGGTTTCTCATAGGGTGTGCTGGGTACAGGGGGGGCCATAGACCAGGTTTCTCGTTAGGGTGTGCAGGGTACCTTGGGTGGTGCTATAGAACCAGGGTTTCTATAATGTGTGCAGTGTACACTGGGTGTTGCTATAGAACAGGGTTACTTATGGTTGTTGCAGTGTACACTGGGATGCTATAGAACAGGTTTATATAGGAGGTGCAGTGGACACTGGGTTGCTATAGACAGGGTGTCTTATAGGGTGATGCAGTGTGTACCAACTGGGTGCTATAGAACAGGGTTTCTTATAGGGTGTGCAGGGTACACGGGTGAGATAGAACAGGTGTCTTGATAGGGTGTGCAGTGTACACTGGGTGCTATCGAACAGGGTTTATTATAGGGTGTGCAGAAGTTGTACACTGGGTTGCGTATAGAAACAGGGTTCCTTTAGGGTGTGGATGTACACTGGGTTCTATAGAACAGGGTTTATTATACGGGTTGTGCCAGCGTACACTGGGTGCTATAGACAGGGTTTCTTATAGGGTGTTGCCAAGTGTACACTGGGTGCTATAGAAAACAGGGTTTATTATAGGGTGTGCAGTGTACACTGGGTGCTATAGAACAGGGTATTCTTATAGGGTGTGCAGTGCCACTGTGTGCATAGACCAGGGGTTTCTTATAGGGTGTGCAGGATACACTGGGTGCGTTACAACGGGTTTCTTATAGGGGGGAAAGTATACACTGGTTGCTATAGAAACAGGGGTTCTTATAGGGGTGGCCGTGTACACTGGGTTCGCTATAGAACAGGTTTTTTTTTATAGGGTGTGTACAGGGGACTATAGAAGGGTTTCTTATAGGGTGTGCAGTGTACATGGGTGTATAGAACAGGGTTTCTATAGGGTGTGCAGGTGTACCTGGGGCTAGAGACCAGGGTTCTTTATAGTGTGTGCAGTGTACACTGGCTGCATATACCTGGTTTATCTAGGGTGTGACGTGAACACTGGTGACCACAGAAAGTAGAGGTGGTAGTGGAATATTTTCACCGAGAAGTACGTTTTTGGGTATGTTGTACTCTTAAGGACAATATTATATATTGATAACATTATGCAGGCCGTTGTAATGGTATCTAAACTACATTGATTTATAGTGAAAATTCTTACAATATGCACTGTAAAAGGCATAAAAATGATGGACAATTAAAAATCAATAAATCGGGGGGGGGGGGAGGAATTGTCCTTGTAATGTGTGCCAAGGTTTGGGTTACCACTGGTTCCTATATGCTCCTTTACTGGTTTATTGTTTGTCTACCCAGGGTTTCCGTATTCCCGAGCAGAAGAGAGTCATCGGTTGCCGCCACAGTTTTGCTCCCCCCTTTCTTGTGCTGGCGGTGACTGTGTTGTTTTATTCTGGGATCGCACCCAAACAAATGGCAGGGCAGCTGACGCTGGTGGAAGTGACCATACAACTTCCAGTTGGCATCGTCCTGAGAGCGATTCCATTGTGAATGAAAATAGCACGGGCACGTGCCAACAGAATCTAACCACAACACTTGAGCTGTGCCATGAGCTGAGGGACCGTGGCCAGGTAATGGTGGTGCGCTGAGGGTATGGAGACGCAAGTTACGCACACACTCATGGGTACCATGAAATGGTGGCAACTCTTTGTCCCACCTACCACTGCTCTCCGCCGTGCGTGTGACTTCACGATGAACCACAGGCGTTTCGGCTCACGCAGCGCGTACTAGAGTCAGTAGACGAGTCAGAGACAGCCTGAACGTTAACTTTAAAACCACAACACAGATTGCAAAGTTATCACAGCAGAGGAACGTGGGTTCGATCTACAGACCGTTGATCCAAACCTCTACAGATAGGATCATCACCGCCTTTACCACGTCACGGGTAACCTGAAAGATTTCCTGGCCTGCCATGTTCTGCCAACCACAATTAGACGGCCCGGTTCGCGGACCCGAACCCGGTCCGCCGCGGATTTCTCTGGTCCGCGAACGGCGGCTTATTCGGACTTACCGACTTCCCGAAAGGCGGATTTTTTTTTTTTTACGAAAATTTCGAAAATACGAGTATCTCCGTAATACGAGGATATAACGATACAGTAATTACGGAAAGATTAACGTAATACGAGGATTCACGTAATTAAGAGAATACTCTAAAAACGAGTAATTCGTGTAAATTTTAAGCCGGAGAAGCCACATGTCCAAATTAGCCAATGGCAGCTATCCATATTTACAGAAGCCCGTTTTTTTTACGGAAATCTTAGTTTTACGGGAAATCCCGTATTTCGAAAAATACCGTTGTTTTTTTTAATAGTCACGCTAGCGGACTGTACTTTTAGGTATTGTTGGATTATAAGTGCTTCTAAGGCCATTACCAGGTCCCTGAGTGGTGAAGGGTTACGGTAACAAGGCTATTTAGACAATTTAATGCGGATGTGCCGAACTTCATTTTGAATACGTTTTAACGGGGGTCCGCTCGCGGATTTTGAAATTTGTCGGATTTTTCGAAAACCTGCGGATCCTCGCGCGGAACCGGGATTTTTCAAAGTTCGCGACATCTCTACTCACATAGGAAATTTTCCTCTGCCACTCGTCCAAACGTGGGTGGCTCACTCCTCTAGGTAATCAACCCTTATATGGATATAGATACAAGAAGAAACAGCAAAAAGCGAGGGAGCACTCCAAATTAAACTTTGATTTATGTAGACTACACAACCTATCCACAACGTTTTAGGGGGAAAATTGCCTGAGGGAATGGGGCCGTTTCCCCTGAAACGTGTGATATGTGTGTGGGTCTACAATAACATCAAAGTTAATTTTGGAGTGCTACCCTCGGTTTTTGCGGTCCCGCCATGTCGGGCTGAGGCCAACTTTCTAAAGATGACAAATTCCATAGTCAATGGGGGTGTTGCATCTACACAGTGACTACACCCATTTGGGGTCATGAACCGTGCTGTGGCCCCACCGGGAAATTAAAAACACCACCCCAACCATTCTTGTGAACTTATGACTGGGAAATGTGTGCTGTTGGACTTTGGAATTGTCATTCGCTTGGATCCCAATCTGACCACAGAGGGACTTGCAAACAGTGGTCAGAGGTACGAAATAATACTAAGAGGTGAGCTTTGGGAAATGTCCAAGCGCTGACAATGTTACCAAAGAGGCCTTGGTCCAATGCCCCGCGGCCTAGAAGCAGACGCCAGGTTGAAGAGAAAGAGAAGCGGAAAGCGGTAGATGTGAGACAGGTTTGAAGCTATTTGCCCCAAACCCCATTTGCTATTTTTACAGTTTATTATATGTATTTGTTAATAATTATATTATGGATAAGTTCTATTCCATTGAAAAGGGATCTGCTTCCCCCTCTGCTCAATGAGCTTTTAATACTTGTGAGATTTGCGGAAGGGGCAGCAGGGGAAACAGCAGCAATCATTGGTTGTGTTGTCCGCAGATCACCTTGATTGACTGCACAGAGGGAGGAGCCAGCTGCTCTGCCAGCATGGGACGATAAATCCTTAAATATTTGTAGTATGATCTCATAATGCGCTGAATATTTTTAGTGGGGTTTAGGGGCAGATAACTAAAAGTCCCTCAGTTTTTGTTTAGGGTGGACATGCCCTTTATGGTCGCAGTCAATTAAAAAGTTGGCTGCATAGAGTTTACAATCATAAATTGTATTGATACTTTGACATTTCCTAAGTAGACTGAGGAACTGAAGGTAAGTGTCCTTTAGAATAAGTCTTAAAACAAAAGAAGCTATAGAAAAACGGCATTGTTAAAAGCATTGCCCCCACCTCAGTCTGGGATCTTTCCAAGTGAAGAAGCGTTCTTGCAGACATGGTGGTGTCTTCCCATTGGTTAGGGCCCTGGGCCAAAAAGGGGGGTGGGCAAAACTCTAAGGATGTCCTTTAAATTTGCAACGAAAACCTAAAAATTCTGATGATGGAAACTGAGACTCTATAGTATGATTTAAATTATTCCAGCATTGAAAAGAGGAGCACAGTTATAGCTTAACAAAGTTCTACTAAATAATAAATATACCCAGGAACAGTAATTCATGACTCCAGCGACAATCAGAAATTTCCCTGGATCTCCTACTTTATGTATCAATACTAGTAACTTGCATACATTCCTTGTTTCAGAAAGAAACTCATCCAGGACTTTCTTTCAAACTATCCAGAAACCTGCATCACCACGTCCAATGGGAAGTCCATAGGCTTTACCGTTCTCACATTGAAAAACAATTTCCGACTTGAAGCCGAAACTTCATTTAATTAAGTCTTAAGGGATGTACAGTTTGTCCTCTGACATGTTTCTATTGGTGAACAATGGCCCCAGATAGTTTATTGTATGGCCCCGTAATGTATTTATACACAGAAAATCCTCTCCCCACACAAAGCGCCTTTTCTCCAGCTAAATAAGTGGTAACATAATTCAAGCTCCCCCAACCCATCATTTAACTGCCCTCTATATGAACCATTCCATTCAAAGAGCCTTTTTGTACACAGGATTCCCAATTTCAATCATATTCCAAATGAGGCCTTACCATTGGTTGTGTAACAATCGTAAAATTTTTCTGATGTGGTCATAAATGTTACAATTTTGGCATACGATGTGCCGATCGTAGTTTTGAGATACCTGTACAATACCATATGGTAGTTTACTACCACATGTTCTTTGGCCGAGGCCAGTCATAAAATGTACAACCGTCTGCTTGTAAATGTAGAGCAGGTTCCGATTCTTTGGGTTCATGAATAGCCACAGAGAGGACAAAGGGTTTCGTATTAGAGATGGGGGTCCGTGTTCGAGCTGTGGGACCCAAGGCCCTTCCCAGGGCCACAATGTTCATTTCAAAGCCCCAGGAGGGAGGTTTCAGGAATTTCAAACTGAGCTGTTGAGGCACCCAACGGCCGGCCCGGTTTAGTCGATTTCCGAACGTGTGAGGAATTCCTGAACTCGAACGTTTCAGAAATCAGTGGAAAACGGAAAGAAACCAAATTAAGGAAGTTCGGTTCATCTCTATTTCTTATAGTTATATACTAAGATGATTCGCCGTATAATGATTAAACCAACATTGCTTGGTAAGTAGAGATGGACGGGTTGCGGATCCGAAACCCGGTTACTGCAGGGATTTTTGTTTTTCCATAATCCTCGCTGTTTTGGGTCCGGCTCCCCTGCCCGCCGAATACAAGCAGGGCGGCCAGACCCGGAAGCGCGGCTGTGATTGGCTGAAAGGGCAGCAATACAGCAGCGGGGCTGCCATCAATGCAGAACGGTGATGGAATTGATGACGGCAAGTAGAGATTGGAATTTGATTTTTTAATTCAGAATATAGGGGTGGGGGGTAGGAGGGCATGTCCTGATATAACAAAAGGTATTAAGCTAAATGAGTAGCCGCAGGGAGGGATTCAGGAGGGAGGACGGGCTCCACTGCGCATTGACAGCAGCAACTGACAGGACACAACAGAGGACTGAGACAATTTGGAACAGGAAGACCAAGGGGGGGGGGGGGGGGGGGGGGGGGGACCAGCTACGACCCACAGTTCCTGACTTTGAAGAGCAGTTACAGGCGAGAACCATAAGGAAGCAGGGATTGTGAGGTAAGGATTTTTTTTTAATTGTACAGGGGGGGCCAGAAGTAGTGGTGAATTTAATTTACGGGCCCGTTCGCGAACCCTAGAAGTTATCGGACCAAACATTTATATAGTTCCGCCATTCTCTAGCGGATATTATGCTGATTTGTGCAGTCAGAAATGTTTAGTATTAGATTACTTTACAGTGGATCTAAAGTGGCGGTTACAGACCCCGTTATTGGTACTTGCTGAGGATGCATGTTTAGAAACAGGTCCATAAATGCACATGGTGGGAGATTCTAGGTGTTTTGGGTTTTTAGAATCAGGGGACCGTGAGACCTTCAATGGCACCCTTTCAACTCTACCATTGATTAGTATCGTATTTTACAAGACATCCATATTTTTCGCACCAATAATGACCAAGTTTAATATGCATGTTCCGCATCACCATTTCCCATCCTGTCCAGCTCAAATGGTGCAAAATCCAACCCAGGATTAGAGAGGGATCCGAGTCTGACTCGGCCCTGGATCGACACGGAACCCCTCGGTGGTTCAAAATCTGAATAGTCGTCCAAAACTGGACGGATCTTAAGATATCGGGACGACATCCAAGGCAATGTTTTCGATTTTCTGAATGTTCGACGCTATTTTGAGAAATATCAAAAATAAGCCTTGAACGTGATAATACTCGAAATACGGATCGGAAATACGAAAATAAGTTTGAACGCATTTTCGAGATTATCGAACGTTGAGGCTATTGCTCAAGATCGATTAAAAACTCAAAAAATCTGAACTCGAAAAAAACTGAAAATCTGAACTCCCGAGTTAAGTTCCTTTTTCGGATATTAACCTGCGGGATTTTCCCAAGATCCGAAAAAGGAACGCAACGTCAGTGGTTGGAATCTCTACCCAGGATGTGACAGAAAACTGCATTGGGAAAATGTGCCTACATGACTAAAAAATAGCCCTTCTGTAGCCCTATCCATTGATATATTAGATTCCTTTGAACCACATGCTAACTTTTTTCAGGCTTTTTATCAGAGGGTTATTCTTTTCGTCACATCCATTAACACCAAAATAAATCATATCCATGGCATATGAAAAAAGAATTGTCTGAGTCTTTTCGATATACAAAATGCTCTTCAATTCTTTATAAAGTGCTTTCTCCTCAGGGTCAAAAAGTTTTGTAATCTTGGACAGGGCCACTTCTACCATAGGCAGAGTGAGACATTGTCTCAGGCGGCACCCACCTGCACTGAAGAACAAAGGCCTGCAAAACAGGCAGTAGGGGGAAAAAAAGATTTTCCTTAGTAATAGAATTATGTTGTATAAAATCATTTTTCTATGTTTTGGTTAACTAAATGGCCAATTTGATTGTAACGTCAGGAATGCGGTTTTTGGTAATGCCTGATGAAGTTTTCTCTTAGACGAAATGCGTAGCATGCTTGGGGTGGGTTTAATACCTGTTTATAAAACTGTTATTTACTGGTTCCATTGTGCAACATTTGGATATTCGTTATTTCTGCTACATTTTGTATTCAATTTATGTTTGTGCTTGTATTATTATTTTGTCTGTCCATAGCTTACGATCCCAGCGATGACACCGGCCGCCTCCTGCGTGGTGTTGAAGAGATTTCCCCCATTTGACCTGAGTGATTGGACCTCCGGACCCATTGGACTGTGTTGGTAGTTGAGGGACCGGACTGGTGTATGGAGTGTTCGGTGCAGTGAGAACTTGGGCCGTTGCGAGGCCGTTGGGGGGTGTGAGGCTGGAGGCGAGGTAAAAGCTAGTTAAAGCTTTGATACTACCGATGTTTGTTGTGCGAGGAGGAGTCCCGTCCTTTGGATTAGCGTTGCATCCGTGCGGGGCTGTGGAGGTTGGTTGTCTTGTCTGTGCTGGTGATCACGGGCCTTCAGGACAGGTAGATATATACCAGTATCTAGTGTTGCGGACCTGATATCTTTTATAGAGTAATGGTAGTGTTTGTTGATGTTATATCCTTGCGGTTGTTGCTATTTTTAAAAAAAAAACATGCGGTTGGGGCTGGGGGACATGGGGGAGCATGATATTAAATTTTTATTTTAGGGGTGGACATAGCCTTTAACATTCTTAAAGAATTGAAATAACACACAGACATTTTACTTTTTGGGGGTAAACGGTCGGCCACAGTTTATCTACAAAACACAAAACTTATTAACCATGGCCTTTTTGGGCACCCTTGCGACCTCCATCATTTTTGATGTTAACAATCCAGCCGTAGATCAAATCTTGGATGCCAACCTCTGTGTAACGGGCATGTAACAGATCCCCATTAGTCCACTTCCTGCAAGAATGCCCCCCCTGCCAATACTGTGACTCCAACTTAGACAATTCTGGAGGTATTGGAGGTTGTATAAAAACATATGTCCATCTAGTCCAACCTTTATACCCTACCCATAATGTCTGTATAACAGTTACATAATAACATAGTATTGGAGGTTATATAAAGACGTATGTCTATCTAGTCCAACCTTTATACCCTACCCATAATGTCTGTATAAAAGTTACATAGTAACATAGTATTGGAGGTTGTATAAAGACATATGTCCATCTAGTCCAACCTTTATACCCTACCATAATTGTCTGTTATAAACAGTTACATAATAACATAGTATTGGAGGTTGTATAAAGACATACGTCCATCTAGTCCAACCTTTATACCCTACCCATAATGTGATAACAGTTACATAATAACATAGTATTGGAGGTTGTATAAAGACATACGTCCATCTAGTCCAACCTTTATACCCTACCCATAATGTCTGTCTAACAGTTACATAATAACAATAATTGGAGGTTGTATAAAGACATACGTCATCTATCCAACCTTATACCCTACCATAATGTCTGTTAACGTACATAGTAACCTGATATTGCAGGTTGTATAAAGACATACGTCCATCTAATCCAACCTTTATACCCTACCCATAATGGTGTATAACAGTTACATAGTAAATGATATGGAGGTTGTATAAAGACATACGTCCATCTAGTCCAACCTTTATACCCTACCCATAATGTCTGTATAACAGTTACATAGTAACATAGTATAGGAGGTTGTATAAAGACATACGTCTATCTAGTCCAACCTTTATACTCTACCCATATTGTCTGTATAACAGTAACATGTACATAGTAACATAGTATTGGAGGTTGTATAAAGACATACGTCCATCTAGTCCAACCTTTATAACCTACCCATAATGTCTGTCTAACAGTTACATAGTAACATGGTATTGGAGGTTGTATAAAGACATACGTCCATCTAGTCCAACCTTTATACCCTACCCATAATGTCTGTCTAACAGTTACACAGTAACATGGTATTGGAGGTTGTATAAAGACATATGTCCATCTAGTGTATAGTGAGAATCCATCTCCTATATTACATATTAGTGTATTAATTAGACTGCGTTTCGCTGTCTAGAATCTTTTCTAGAATTCGCTGTGTAAAATCTTCATCCTGCTATTTTACTGTCCTCGTTTCTCCAGACCCTGATGTCGGGAATGTGACTGATCCCCATTAACCCTTTATAACACCAGGTCCAGGAGTTTATACAGCTGCAGATTAATCATTTACAGTCCCAGTTATGGGGTTTGACCCCTCATTTTGTTCAGGAGGATTTTGTTTCTCCGACATTGCTAGTGACAGAACAGAGAACATTATAACAGGGAGAATAAACAACACAGTGAATTCTAAATGGGATTGGACAGGAAGACGCATCCTATTTGGTCTGAATTCAGCTCTGCACTGTCTAGTGTTTCCATCAGCTCCTGACTGACAGAAATCCTATGTGTGTACGATCCTTTATAGGAGACAAACTATAAACTACCAGCAGGGCATATGCAGCCAATACACACAACAATAATAGACAATCCAATCAAAATCTCCTGTGTTAACTACGCAGGCAATACATGGGACATAGAGTATAAATAGTAACAGGAAAGCATGGTGGGAGATGTAGATCTGCCCAATCAGTTGGTATTTACCACCAGCTGGAAACATCAATAGGGCTATGTACGGCTACGTATGTCTTATTATCATTAACTCTTCTGCTGTGTGCAGTTCTGCTGTTACTGGGATGGTGACAGTTGGTGTGTGTAAATTGCATTGGTTAGATGGAAGGTTGTGTCGGTTATGACAGCCTCCCTATCTTAACCGACACAACCTTCCATCTAAGCCTGAGCAAATCGTCTTTCTAAGTGAAACCTACACAGAGAACCAAATTCAGGAAAATCTTTCCAGAAACCTCTTTATTGGTTCACCCCCGCATTTTGTCTCAAATGGTTTCTCCCGTGACATCACTGCGACATCCAGGTGAAATATATAAATTGCAGATCAAACTAAATTTTCAACAGTTAGCAGAAATATTTAGAGAGGAGTAACAATGGGCGATTTTCTGATCCCAAGGGAGGGACCTTATGCCTATACAGTTAGGCCAAGTGACCCAATTTGGGAGATGCTGGACCCAAAATATGCAGAGAATGTATATGGAGTTTAACACAGCTTACTATAATGGGATTTTACCATATATTAAAGTCAGATGGAGCAGCAGGCTGGTAAGTAAGTTACACATTTTTGACTAATAAAATACCGTATATACTCGAGTATAAACCGACCCGAGTATAAACCGAGGTACCCAATTTCACCTAAAAATCCTAATAAAGTTATTGACCCGAGTATAAACCGAGGGTAGAAACTTGGCACTCAAGATGTTTGGAAACTACAACTCCCAGCTAATAAAGCATGCTGGGAGTTGTAGTTGCCATGGTGTTACCCCATTAATATAGCCATGCTGAAAATTTGCCATGGTGTGTTACCCTATTAATATAGCCATGCTTAAAATTATCCAAGGTGTGTTACCCCATTAATATAGCCATACTAAAAATTATCCAAGGTGTTTACCCCATTAATATAGCTATGCTGAAAATTAAAATTATCCATGGTGTGTTACCCCATTAATATAGCCATGCTGAAAATGATCCAAGGTTTGTTACCCCATTAATATAGCCATGCTGAAAATTTGCCATGGTGTGTTACCCCATTAATATAGCCATGCTGAAAATTATCCAAGGTGTGTTACCCCAGTATTATAGCCATGCTGAAAATTAGCCACGGTGTGTTACCCCATTAATATAGCCATGCTGAAAAGTTGCCATGGTGGGTGTGTTACCCCATTAATATAGCCATGCTGAAAAGTTGCCATGGTGTGTTACCCCATTAATATAGCCATGCTGAAAAGAACGACGCCATGTAAAATAACAGACACTGTGTAAAAACGACCACCATGTAAAATAACAACCACTGTGTAAAATAAACGGCCGCCATGTAAAATAATGAGTTATTTTCTGATAATGCCATTTCTAAATATCGGCCAAGGGGCATATTTAGAAAGGTGGGGTGTCACGAAAGGGCGTTTTTACGACCAGGGGTGCACAATTACGATGCGGTCATATAATTGCAATTGTACACTTACGATCACGATCAAATTGTTACAATTGCCTATAAAATACCAATACCGCATGGTATCGAATGGCGTAACTTTTACACAAATATTCCCCTAGTTGGTGTTACACATGGACAAACTTCCTGTTCCGTTTGATTCCAAACTTCCCAACTTCAGTTTGGATAATAACAGATAAATAAACAATTGAACTTGCGTGTAAATGGCTGTGGCACTGGGGGAATGGTCTGGGGAACCTGTCATACACCAAAACTAGTTTTAAAACACTTCTTTCCCACAACTGGGCATTTGTCGGGTTTCCGCATGCTACATTCCAAGGGTTACCAAAATCAAACAATACATTTGAGGGTTACTTAAATCAACCCGCTACATTCGAGGGTTACCAAACAATACATTCCCGGGTTATGAAATCGAAGGCTGCATTCAATGGAGATGGGAAAGGAAGCAACATGCGGGAGACCCCACATTGCAGTAGAACAATGTTTATCATTGGCCAACATGTTTCAATCGAGCAAGATGAATCTTCTGAATGGTTTTTAGACAGACCCCTCAGTCCAGGCACTAGATTAGCAGCTGAAATTGTTTTGGTTTGTGTAGGTGACCGATTTTATTGTAACGATAGGCAGGTGACTCCTTTTCCATGGTAGATTGCTGTTTTCAGCACAGACCTGATAAGGAGCTTCAGTAGATTTCAAAAGAAATGACTATAATCACATACAAAACACACCACACAGAGATCTGAGACCAGGGGCCCCACCAGGACGAGTTTAGGGGCCCACCTAACATTTCATCTCTATAACACACTCATTTACATATCTATCTTACTCCTACTGACCCTATTGTTTATAAAATGCATTTCTTAGCGAGTACACACCAGCCATATTTTGGCTGAGAACCAATTCACAGCAACTTTTGGTCGATCGCGCTGAAAATATCGGCTGGTATGGGCGGGCAGCTGCGACGATCGATCGTTCGTATATCCGGATCGGACGAACGAATGATCGGGCATGCCGGAAAATTCGATCGGATCCCCATGGGAACGCACGATGATTGTTTCGCAAATTGTCTGTCGACGACGAATTTGCCGTGACCGACGGACATTGTGCTCTGGCCGAGCGCTCGCTACGAGCCCCGTGTGTACCCAGCCGTAAGCTTCATACACATGTGCAATTGCGGCGGCTGACAATGGTGGGCTGTGTGGGCGCTTTGTCACCCGAAACAGACGCATCATTGACGATTTACCTGGCAATTGTTCGTTTCGGCCTCATACAAATTGTGGTCATGGTCGGCTCCGCGACGCACGTGTGTTGAACGTAACTGTCCTTTGACTTGTATTTAATTTAGAAGTTTTCTTGGGTGAATGGGCTCTGGGCCCAGTGTGTAACCCTGAGAGCCAGTGGTAACTGCGCACACGCAAGGGAACATAAAAAAATTTACACCCAGATAATAAGAAAAGAGTTAATTGTATTCTTTATATTTCATTCTGTGTTTCATTTATAATATCAGAGATTGAGATAGGCTAAGGAAAATTTAAATTAGTTCTGACATTAGAAAGCAAAGACATGCAGGGGGATTCTGGGTAGGAAATGAAAAGCATCTGATGCTGACTGAGCTAAACAGCTGCTTTTCTTCCACTTCTACTCCCAGCAGGCCAGACCAGTCACCTGAGGGTCTCGTTTTCTCTATACAGTTAATTCTTTTTCATTAATAAATTCTTTTTTTTTTTGTAAAAGCAGCTGCTTGCCAGGTTTATATAGAAATTCCTAGTCAGCAAGTGCCGCAAGTGGAACCTAGTAACGGTCTGAAAATTAATGGAGGGTTGGATTTGTTTCTTCTGCTCAGAGCAGTGGGCAGTTTAGCAGTGATAATTAAAGATAAAACCTCGATGGCCTTGGCCGTAGTTTAAAAATCCTCTTGATTTTGTCAGTGTCTGGGTACAAATCATTCAGTACAGTGTGTGATCAAAATGTGAATATCATCAGGACTGCTCCAAAGATTGAAGAACTGTGCTCCTTCCTACACAGATACCGTCTGCCCCACTACTTCTCTGCTGTAGACATGCACGTTCTCTTCTTTCACAAGTGACGCAAATGCCTGCACCCAGGGCCGGCCTTCGGCTATGGGACAGTTGCAATACCAGGGGGGCGCCAGCGGGAGTCTATGTCAAGGATCTGTAGGTCAAAGTTGTGCATTAGTGCTACAGCCCCCCAGATATGCCTGCAGCACACATTTACGTTAAGATATTGTATGGGAGCTGTTCGTCTGTGCATTTAGTAAGTTACATGCCGACGTAATGATGTACATGCGATATATACTAGCACGCTCTGTAGATACGAAAGACAGTAAGCGCATGGGGGTACTTCAAGCAGATCAAGGCAAAGCAGCATTCAGTAGCGTATTGGGTTTGATCAGGGGGGGGGGGGGGGGTTGAGGGGGTTTTAGGTGCCAGTACAAATCTTGCACAGGGTGCTATTTATCCTAAGGCCGGCATGAAGGTAGCAAGGAAGGGGTTGTTAAAGGGAATCACAGTTTGGGCTATTGATAAATTGAAATATGAGCATGGTAAAGTGAAATCGCTATTTCCAGTTACAGTACTTTTGCAAAATAAAGTTTTCTTGATCCTTGGATATCTCCAGTATGTGGACACAGGTTCCCTTACAGTGATTGTGCTATAGATGATATTTATTATGAACAATTTTTAAATGTTCATGTTATACACTTATATTTTTTGTTGCGCACATCAGTGGAACGTGTGTCTTTATTGTTTTGCCTTTTGGTGAAGAAATTATCCAGGTGGATCTCTATTAGTGAATGTTTGGATCCTGTGTGTTTGGACTGGAATGATAGTTGCTTTTTTAGTATCCATTTACCCTCCTGCTAGTAGAGTTGAGATATCCCTTTTATGCATAGTGTTTCAGGTTTGTATGCCTTTTAAGGTTTTTTTTATGCTTATTGTGGGATTGTTTATGTGCCAGCTCAATTACATGAAGCTCTTTTATTTATATGTTATGTAATACATTTTAATTAAAATATTGATCATTTTATTTGGTTTTGTGTGGGTCCTACCACAGGTACATTGTTTTTTAGTTTACTTTTACCTTTAGTGGGGCCCATTGTGGTTCCTTACCGAGTTGGGGACTCTGGAGATACCGACGTGGGGGCTCTCAGATATCTGTAGTTTTGTTGTAGCTGAAGGTGTGTAGATTCCAGGAATATACAGGGTATTCAATAAAAGTTCTTATTGTTTAAAATGGTGCAATTTTGCCCCAACCAATCATACCAATCATTACATGAAAGCTACATCTGATTGGTTGGGGCAAAATTAGACCATTTTAAATGATAAGAACGTTTATGAAATCTCCCTGATAGTTGTGGGGGATATTATGAGTTAGGGGGGTGTATTGTGGGAAAAACTGCAGACTGGTCAAATCAGAGTGGCTTATTTTTTTTGTGTACTGCCATTTAACATTGGTCCGGCTCTGGGTTAGTTGGTAGCTAGTCTCCGGGTACACACCCATGATGTGGCATACCATTTTATTCAGGAGGGGTTAGGCTTTATTTGAGATGTTTGAATTTTTCTCTACAGATTTTAGCTGAAATTCGCATTTGATTTTGTCTCTTATTTTACAGTGAGGGAAAATAAAGAAATAACTTACAATTGGATGAAGAGCTGCGCCGGATATTTGCATTTGATCCAAACTACCTCACTATAAAATCCTGCAGGTATGTGGTTTCTAAAAAATATCTCCCTTGTGGGGCTATTTTGTAATTGGTAGATATTCATGTTAACTGACAGTAGTGGTTATACATATCAATTTGGTTGTAATATTCTGAAGGTGGCAGTTTTAAGTTGGGGGGGGTCTCGTACAGTGATATTGATTTGTTCTGATCAATATCACTGTGTCTAACCTTTTGGTACATGTACATTCAATTTGTTAATAATGTCAACCTCTATATACATGGAAACCATATCAAGGAGCCCATCATAGATGGTGGTGTGCACTGGAAATGGCAGGAATATATTGGTGTCATTATCCTCTTTGAAACATTTATAAAATAATTTTGTTTCTTTAACTCTCTTTCATGGGTTTTTTCTATGGTTTGTCCCTCAATGTGAAGACTTTATATAATTAGAAAAAAAATATAAATGCCTCTTACCCTGCCAAATTACAGCCCAAGCCCATTCAGTAGACAGAGCCCCCAAATTGGGATGGCTGGAAGGTATAAATACTATGTAACACAGGGGACAGGAAGTAGCAGAACAACTTTTGTGATTAGTTAGTCCCACCATCAAAAAGGAAAGCTGTAAGTGCCTATCCCTTGTGGGTATCATAGGGCTGTTATTATAAAGCCGTGGTATCGCTTTTAGCGATACCGCGAGGTAGGTTAATGTACGATCGGAACATACATATACGACAAAAGTTCGTTAATTACCAAACGGTCGATCGTAGATATAGTGTGTGTGGTAGTAAAATTATGAAACCGGTGCTAAAAAGCAGATACCGCGGCTTTACAATATGGCCCATACACGTAGTATGTTTAGTCACTTGTATACAGCTTTTATATAAAAATGATGTTAGATTTCATTTGATGGGAGAAAGCCATAGGTTGTTATGTGGAACCCACACACTCATTGAATTGCAGATTGGATGTCGTCATTGAAGTGCATAACAAAATGAACTTTTTCTTTTATATATATATATTATATAATATATATGATATATATATAGATATCTATAGAAGAGATATTATATATAATATATATATATATATTATGTAATATATATATATATATATTATATATACTATATATATATTATATGATAATTTTATATATGCTTATAAACTTGTTTAATTAGAAATTGGGCCTGATTGATTTGAGATGTGTATGGAAATGATATTATGTTATGAATTATGGGAAGTGTGTAATGTGGCTCCTTGATGCCTGTTGGTACTATGTACTGTAAATAATAATTTGGATTTCAGGAGGGTATAGGGGTTATGATTCATCTGGGCATCTTTTTCCCAATCCAAATTCTGTTCCACAAACTGTAACAGAGATGGACTCAAACTCAAACCCGGTTCCAAATCGGATTTATGGATCTGAATGGACTCGGACTTGTCGGATTTTGGATTTTTCAAACCACAGAATTTGCCGATAATTGTCGATGACAAGTAGAGGATTTTACGAATTGGGATTTGATTTGTTGAAAATATATGGAATTTGTGAAAACAATCGAGGATTTTCGAATTCAGATTTTTGGAAAATAATTACGAATGGGAAGCTTGTAAGTTCTGAGCCTTTTGAATTTTAAATTTAAATTAAATGGGTCTGATTTGAGTCTCCCCATCTCTAAACATAACTATATGGGTACCACATGTACACTTTTTAATTTAACCAACACATTAAAGTTTCAAGTGAATGCCGTGATCGGTAATAGGAAATATTTTGCTTTTACTTGTCTAACTTACCGCATTCACAATGACAAAAAATAAGGGTAAGGGGGAGAATAATAAGAAACACCTGCTGAATTACTGGGTGGGTCCCATAACAGTCAAAAACAACGGAGATCAAGTCAAACCGATAAATCAAACAATATAATCAAATAGCAGGGAATAAAATGCAAAATTTATTATAGAAAATATTAATATACAGGAATGTTCCAATAAAAATAAAAGAGCACCGCAAGGTCATAATAACAAATCAACAAACACTACTCATTACTATATAAATAATCAGGTCCGCAACATCAGATACTGGTATATATCTACCTGTCGAAGGCCCGTGTCACCAGCACAGACAAGAACAACCCACCCAAACCTCTCCACGCCCCGCAAGGATTGCCACGGCTAATCCAAGGACGGGATCCCTCCTGCAACAAACAACGGATCGGTAAGTATCAAAGCTTTAAACTAGCTTTACCCCCTCGCCTCGCAGCTAACCCCCCCAACGGCCTCGCAACGGCCAAGTTTCACTGCACAGAAACACCTCCATACACAGTCCGGTCCTACTCACTACAACACAGTCCAATGGGTCCGGAGTCCAATCACTAGGTCAAATGGGGGAGGGCAGATATCTCACAACCACGAAGGAGGAGGCCGGGTGTCTATTCGCGGGGACGTAAAGCTAGGACAGGAAAAATAATAATATACAAAGCACAAACATAAATTGAATACAAATGTGCCAATACGAATATTAAAGTTGCACATGGAACCAGTAAAATAACAGTGTTATAAACAGGGTATTAACCCCAACAAAGCATGCTACGCATTTCGTCTAAGAGAAAACTTTCATCAGGCATACACGCATTACCTGACTTTACATCAAATTGGCCATTTAGTTAACCAAAAACATAGAAAAATGATTTTAAACAACATCATATTCTATAGCGAAGAAAATCTTTTTTTCCCAATACTGCCTGTTTGCAGCCTGCCTTTGTTCTTCAGTGCAGGGGTGCCGCCTGAGACAATGCTCCACTCTGCCTAATGGTAGAAGTGGCCCTGTCCAAGATTAAACATTTTTGAAACCTGAGGAAGAAAGCACTTTATAAAGTAATTTAGAGCCATTTTTATATAGAAAAGCCTCAGACAAATTCTTTTTTCAGAGTGAGCCATGGAATATGATTTATTTGTGGTGTTAAATGGATGTTACGACAATATATAAACCTGGATAAAGCCTGAAAAAAGTTAGGATGTGAGTTCAAAGGAATCTAATTATCAATGGATAGGGCTACAGAAGGGCTATTTTTTAGTATGTAGCACATTCCAATGCAGTTTTCGTCACCTCCTGGGTAGAGATGGCCAAACTGACGGGTTGCGTTCCTTTTCGGATCTTGGGAAATCCCGAAGGTTGTAATATCCGAAAAAGGAACTAACACTCGGGAGTTCAGATTTTCAAGTTTTTTCGAGTTCAGATTTTTTGAGTTTTATCGATCTTAAAATAGCCTCGAAACGTTCGATAATACCTCGGAAATGCGTTCAAACTTATTTTCGATTTTCCGATCGTATTTTCGAGTATTATCGAACGTTCAAGGTATTTTTGATAATTTCAAAAATAGCTCGAACATTCAAGGAAAAATCGAAAACTGCTTGGATGTCCCGATATCTGAAAGACCCGTCCAGTTTTGGAAGAATATTCAGATTTGGAACCGAATGGGTTCCGTGTCGGATCCAGGGCCGAGTCAGACTCGGATCCCATCTCTAATCCTGGGTTGGTAGTTGCACCATTTGAGCTGGACAGGAGGGGAAATGGTGTATGCAGGAACTGACATTTAAACTTGGTCATATTGGTGCAAAATATGGATGTCTCGTAAAATTACAGATACTATCATAGTAGAGTTGAAGGTGCATTGAAGGTATCACGGGGCCCCTGAGTCTAAAAAACAAACCACATAGAATCCAACCATGTTGCATTTATGGACCTGTTTCTAAACATGCAGTCTCAGCAATTACCAATAACGGTGGTCTCGTAACCGCCACTTTAAGATACCACTGTAATACTAAACATTTCTGACTGGCACAATCAGCAAATAACGGCTAGAGATGGGCGGAACTATATAAATGGGTCCGATACATTCAGGGTAGCGAACGGCCCGTAAATTAAAAATTCCACCAACTATGGCCCCACTGTACAATTAAAAAAAAAATCCTACCTCACATCCCTGCTCCTTATGGTTCTCCTTACTGCCTTATCAAAGTCCAGGAAATTGAGGGTAGTAGCTGTCTTCCTGTCCAAATGGTCTCAGTCTCTGTTGTGTCCTGTCAGTTGCTGCTGGCATGCGCAGTGGAGCCCTTCCCTCCCTCACTGATCCCTCCTGGCTGCTACTAGTAGCGTTAAACTTTGTTATATTGCAGGAGCAATGCCCTCCTACCCCCAACCACTATATTCTGAGAAATTAAAAAAATTCCAATTCTACTTGCAGTTCATCATTCCATCACCGTTCGCATTGAGGCAGCCGCTGTGTGATTGGCTGCCTTTCAGCCAATCACAGACCGCGGCTGAGGGTTGGCCCCTGCTGTTAGTTCGCGGGCAGGGGAGCCGGACCAAAACAGCGAGGATTATGGAAATCGCCTGCAGAACCGGGGTGCGATCCGCAACCGATCCATCTCTACTACCAAGCAATGTGGGTATCCATTAAGCGAAATCATCTATAGATATAAGCATAAGAAAATAGAGTGACCGAACTCCTTAAGTTTGGTTCTTTCCGTTTCACGATTTTGAAGTTCGAGTTCAGGAATTCTCAAACTTTCGGAAATCGACTAACACGGCGGCCGTTTGGGTGCCTAACAGCTAGTTTGAGAATTCCTGAACTCCCTCCTGGGTTTTGAAAGGACCATTGTGGCCGGGAAGGGCCTTTGGGGTCCCACAGCCGAACACAGGACCCCCATCTCTAATAAGAAAACCTTGTCTCTCTTGGCATATTCATGAACCAAAGAATCGGAAAACCTGCTCTAATTCTCAGCAGCGGTTGTACATTTATGACTGCTCGGCCATACAATAACATGTGGTAGTAAACTACCATAGTGTATTGTACAGGTGATCTCAAAAACTACGATCGCACAATCGTAATTGCCAAAATGTAAAATTTATGACCACAATCAAAAATTTTACGATTGTTCAAAACCATGGTAAGGCCTCATTTGAATATGAATTGAAATTTTGGAATTGTGTACAAAAAGGACATCTTTGAAATGGAAATGGTTAGAGAAGGGCAAGTTAAATGAGGGGATTGGGGGAGAGCTTGAATTAGTACGCAATTATGTAAGCTGGAGAAAAGGCGCTTTGGTGGGGATAGGATTTCTGTGTATAAATACATTTAACGGGCCCATACAATAAACTATGGGCATTGTTCACCAATAGAAACATGCTCAGAGGACACGTGGACATCCTTAAGACTTAATGAAAGGAAGTTTAGGCTTCAAGTTCGGAAATTGTTTTTCAATGTGAGAACGGTAAAGCATGGAACTTCCATGGACGTGGTGATGGCAGGTTTATGGATAGTTTGAAAGAAAGCTGGATGAGGTTCTGAAACAAGGAATGTTGCAAGTTACTAGTATTGATACATAAAGTAGAGATGATCCAGGGAAATTCTGATGTCGCTTGGATCAGAATTACTGGTTCCTGGGTTATATTTGTTATTTAGTAGAACTTTGTTAAGCTATGAACTGTGCTCCGTGTTCAAGCTGGAATAATGTTAAATCATACATAGAGTCTCAGTTTCCATCATCAGAATTAGGTTTTCTTGCAAATTTAAAGGACATCATTAGTGTGGCTCCACCCCCCCTTTTGGCCCAGGGCCTAACAATGGAAGAACATTCTGCAAGAAACGCTTTTCCCATTGGAAAGATCCCAGACTGAGGGGGGGCAATGCTACAATGCCGTTTTTCTATAGCATTTCTTTGTTTTAACTTATATCAAAAGGCACTTACCTTCAGTTCCTCAGTCTACTTAGAAATGTTAAAGTAAAACATTTATGATTTTAAACTCTCAGCGAGCCAACTTTTTAATGGACTGAGACCATAACAGGGCATGTCCCCTAAACCAAAAAACTAGTGACTTGTTAGTCTATCTGCCCTAACCCCAACTAAAATTTCAGCTCATATGAGATGCATTACTAACAGATATTTAAGGATAATTATGAATACACCCATTCTCCGAGCAAGCACAGCCTAAGCGCTCCTCCCTTGTGCAGTCCATCCAGGTGACTGCTGACAACACAACCAATGATTGAATGTGTTTTCCCTGCTGCCCCTTCCGCACATGCTCAAGCTAATTAAAAGCTCATTGAGCAGAGGGAGGAAGCGAGATCCCTTTTCCAGATTGGAATAGAACTTATCAATAAATATATGATTACAATACATATAATAACTGGTAAAAATAGCAAATGGGTGGTGGGAAATAGCTTACAAGTCAAACAGTTTTTGCTTTAAGGTGGACATGCCCTTAAATTCAGTGACATTTCCAAACCCCCTAGTATTTTCTTACACTGACCACTGTTGGACAAGCATCTCGTGGTCAGATTGGGATCAAGCGAATGAACCATTCCAAGTCACACAGCACACATTCCCGTCATGTTCACAAGATGGTTGGTTTTTTTATTTCCCGTGGCACACAGCAACTTTCAGGACCCCCAGGGTGTTGTCTTGTACTGTGGAGTATGCACCACCCAATTGACTAGGATTGATGCCATACTTAGGAAAGGTTGCCATCCCAGACATGGCTGGAACCGCAAAAAGCGAGGGTAGACTCCAATTAAACTTTGATGTATTGTAACCACAAAACATATCCCAACGTTTCAAGGGGAGGAAACTTGCCCCATTCCTCAGGCAGTTTCCCCCTAAAACGTTGGATATGTTGTGTGTCCAATAAATCAAAGTTTATTTGAGGCTACCCTCCTTTATTGCTGTGTTTCGTTGATCATATATCCATATAAGGGTTGGATTACCTTAGAGGAGGTGAGCACCCACGTTGGACGAGTGCAGAGGATCCTATTGTGAGTAGAGTATTTCCCGAACTTTAAAATCGGTCCGGCAGGATCGCGGATTTTCGAGAAAAAATCCGAAATATTCGAAAATCCGCGAGGGGACCCGTTTAAAACGTATTAGTATATTGAAAGTTTCGCAAAATCCGCATTACAAGTGTTCTAAATAGCTTGGTTAACGTCCACTTAACCACTCAGGGACCTGGGGTAATGGCACTTAGAAGCCCGTATAAATGCCCAACAATACCTAAAAAGTCACGTCCGCTAGCGTGACTTTAAAAAAAACGGTATTTTTCGAAAATACAGGATGCCCGTAAAAAACTAAGATTTCCGTAAAATAACGAGGCTTCTGTAAACTATGATAGCTGCCATTGGCTAATTGATTGTTTGGGCTTCTCCGTCTTGACAAATTTACACGAATTACGTCTTTTACGAGATTCGTCGTAAGTACGTGGATCCCGCGTAATTACGTTAATCTTCGTATTTACGAGTTCTCGATCCCTCGTAATTAACGGAGATACGTATTTTCGAAAATTTTCGAAAAAAAAAAAATCCGCCAGTTTGCGGAAGTCCCGGTAAGTCCGGATAAGTCCGCGCGTTCGCGACAGGAGAATCACGGGCGATCCGCGGTTAGCCGTTAGGTTCACGCAAATGCCCCGTCTTAATTGGTGTAGTTTGCAGAACAGTGGCAGGCCAGAACATCTTTCAAGGGTTACCTCTGACGGTATGGCGTGTGATGATCCCAATTAACTCTGTAGAGATTGGATCAACGGTTCTGCTAGATCGAATCCCACGTTCTCTGCGTGATAAACTGCAATACTGTTTTTGGGTGGTCGGTACAAGTTAAGTTCGCAGGAAGAAATATTTCCTGCGGAGGGAAAGATACTTGATGCCACCCATTTCATGGGGACCCAATAGTTGTGCTTTACTGGCTCTCCATACCCTCAGCGAAACTGCAGCAGTACATAAAAATAACAACTGCTGTGCAAAATAACGACCTCCGTGTAAAATAACAACCGCCATGTAAAATAAGAATGGCGTGTAAAATAACGGACAAACATAAAATAATGACCACCAGTAAAATAATCACAGCTGTATAAAATCATGACCGCCTTATAAAATAACAAAAGCCATGTAAAATAACGACCACCATGTAGAAACAACACTGTGAAAATAACGACCACCATGTAGAACAACCACTGTGTAAAATAACGACCACCATGTAGAAACAACCACTGTGAAAATAACGACCAGCCATGTAAAATAACAACCACTGTGTAAAATAACGACCCGCCATGTAAATAACAAACCACTGTGTAAAATAACGACCGCCATGTAAAATAACAACCACTGTGTAAAATAACGACCGCCATGTAAATAACAACACTGTGTAAAATAACGACGCCTGTAAAAACAACACCACTGTGTAAATAACGACCGCCATAAAATAAACAACCACTGGGTAAAAAAACGACCCCATATAAAATAACAACCACTGGGTAAAATAACGACCGCCATGTAAAATAACAACCACTGTGTAAAATAACGACGCCATGTAAAAAAACAACCACTGTGTAAAATAACGACCGCCATATAAATAACAACCACTGTGAAAATAACGACCGCCATGTAAAATAAACGACCACTGTGTAAAATAAGACCGCCATGTAAAATAACAACCACTATAAAATAACAACCACTGTGTAAAATAACGACCCGCCATGTAAAATAACGACCACCATTAAAATAACGACCACTGTTGTAATAAACGACCGCCATGTAAAATAACAACCACGTGTAAAATAACGACCGCCATATAAAATAAAATAACAAACCACTGTGTAATAACGACCACCATATAAAAATAACAACCACTGTGTAAAAATAACGACCGCCATGTAAAATAAACAAACCACTGTGTAAAATAACGACCACCATGTAAAAATAACGACCCACATTATAAAAATAACAACCCATGTAAAATAAAAGACCGCCATGTAAACTAACGACCAACTGTGGTTATTTTACATGGCGGTCGTTATTTTACACAGTGGTTGTTATTTTACATGGCGGTCGTTATTTTACACAGTGGTTGTTCTACATGGTGGTCGTTATTTTACACAGTGGTTGTTCTACATGGTGGTCGTTATTTTACACAGTGGTTGTTCTACATGGTGGTCGTTATTTTACATGGCTGTTGTTATTTTATAAGGCGGTCATGATTTTATACAGCTGTGATTATTTTACATGGTGGTCATTATTTTATGTGTTGTCCGTTATTTTACACGCCATTCATTATTTTACATGGCGGTTGTTATTTTACACGGAGGTCGTTATTTTGCACAGCAGTTGTTATTTTTATGTACTGCTGGTTTCATTAAAATTAGTTAAAAACTTCCAACAAAAACTGCCTTTAACAGCAGCTATTTTTACCACCGCGACCATACAATTACTATAGTACGAAAAACATGTATTAATGTACAGGAGCTTTCCTGCCTTCCTAGAATAACACTTAATATAGCCTCCCAAACAATTTTGTGCCAGCCATATGGCATGGTTGGCTGGGCCAAGGTGAGTGGTGGTAGGCCATGGGTGGACCAAGGCAGTGTGTATCCAAGGAAAAAAGAGTAGCTGAGGGTCGCACTCCAAATCATAAAGAAAATATTTATTATAAACCACACATATTCACGTCACAACGTTTCGGGGGGATACCCCCTTCTTCAGGTGATCAATGATTTAAAAGAAGAGGAAGGGGGTATCCCCCCGAAACGTTGTGACGTGAATATGTGTGGTTTATAATAAATATTTTCTTTATGATTTGGAGTGCGACCCTCAGCTACTCTTTTTTCCTGCAAAGCCACTGGTTCCTAAGGGAAGAACCTACAGAGGCGTCTGCACCCACAGTTGGGTAGAGTGCACCTCCACCATTGTTTATCCTGCCAGGGTGTATCCAACCTTGCTTAAGGCTGGTACACACGATGCAATATTATGATTCGATTGACAGATAATTCAGTGTATTGGTCGATCAGGCCGAAATGATCACATGAATTTTCGTGTGAGTCCGACCATTTGTCCGAGTTGGATGAAAGGACGATCGGACATGGTGGAAAACCATGTCCCATCGTGCAGTCCTCTATAGAGGTTGCTCCACTATTGACGTGACCGACATTCCTTCCTCCTGGCCGACCGGTTGGAAGAGCCAAACGGTCGGTCAGGAAAAAAGGTTGCTGGTGTGTACAAGCCTTTACAGCCATAGATAGAGGTGTACATCATCTGTCTGATGATTGAGCAGTGGCAAGCGCAGGATTTTCATGGGGGGGATTCCTAAACGGGTTACCACTGAACGTCCAGAAGGAGGCTCATGAACAAATACACTAGTGTATTCTTTCATAATAGCAATCCTGCACACCTGGAGTGCCGACCTCCTCTATCCCTCCCGCATTGTTACACAGCGCTCAAGCAAATGAATCCGTGCATTTTTAAAGCCTTGGGTTAGTATATAACATATGTATCATATAATAATATTATATATATTCTCTAATTGCCATGATTATCATCACAGATAGCCAATACAGATATCCCCTTTACTTTTGTTATAAAGTATATTCATTAAGGCTGGGTACACACACAGATTTTCGGGCCAACGCCAATAGACAGATTTCTGTGTGAGGTGAACGTTGTTGGTTGCCCATTTGACTGGATCGGACAAATGGGCAATTTGACATGCCGGTAAACCATCGCCGATTGTGTGGTTCATAGGAGACTTTTGCTGTGGCCGACCACTCTATATATCAGCGAATGGTCGGGATGGAAAATTTGTCAGTGTGTACCCAGCCTAACGTTCTGTTTTACTGAGAAATCCGCATTTCTCCTACATTACCATTAGCATATTTTAAAGTCAGAGCTGTGACACTGACAGTGGATCTGACAGAATTTGCGGATTATTGTCGGTATCGGGACATATCGGGCAAGACGGAAAATTTCCATTACCAGTCCCCTTTACTATAGTAGAAGGAGACAATAACTTCAGACCATGTATGGGAACACTGAGTGATTATTCTGTATAAAGAATATATGGAACAATCACTCCTGTATATGTATAATATATATAATACAATGGTGACAGTCAGCTATACATTCACCTTCAGGATTTCCTAATGTCCCTATTCCTGCTCACTGAGGGCCCTATTTATAAAAGTTCATTATCGTCATTGAAAAAATAACAATTGGTATTGTACCATATCGATCGTTATTTTACGATATCGATCGTAATCCTACGATATCGCTATTGTAAAACTATGATGCCGATATCGTAGAATAACGTTCAACCATATCGACTGTTATTCTACGATAACGATTGTTATTTTACAATATCGATCGTAATTCTATATCGCTATCGTAAATCGACTGTTATTCTACAATAACGTTATTTTACGATAGCGAACGTTATATAGATTTACGATAGCGATATTGTAGGATTACGAACGATATCGTAAAATAACGATCGATATTGTACAATACCGATCGTTATTTTTTCGCTAACGATAACAAACTTTTATAAATAGGGCCCTAAGCTCTATCACAGTGTAGTAGGTACAATAATTAATGTATATAAACCCAGTCCAGGCATTTACCTCAGGCAGCTGCAGGGTTAAAGGGCATCCATAGTGAAAAAAACACATTGCCCCTTTGCAAAGTTAAATTGATGTACTCTGTGCTGCCTTAATCCTTTCTCTGTCAGTGACTTTGTTTAACCATGGTGTCAGATCTCTGTGCAGCACTCCCCCCTTCCCCCTCCCCTCTGTTACCTCCTCCATGTCTCAACTTCGGCTTGCCAACAAGCTTATCATGTGCAGTAGGAGTTAAAAGTTCAACATCCTGAAAAACACACCCATACACAGTGGCCAATTGAAAGCAAGCTGTCCTGGAGACACAGAAGAAGGAGAAAAGTACAGTTTACGATCTCTCTCTTTGTGACCCATAATCAATCAGTGAAAGCTATTAAGAAGGGGGGTCAAGTACAGCCTTATATCTACCATCAAAGCTACCTCTCTCCCCCTGCTAATGATGTTATCTCTATGTTTATTACAGAGCAGGGAGGGGGGATCACGTCACAGGGATATGATTGACAGTCCAAGTAGGAGTAGAGGAATGCAATCACTATTCTTCTAACTGGTGTATCTCAGGACAGAGAGGGAATCTGAAAGTGAAGACACTCTAGGGGTTGTGGGGAATTATAGAACACATGGAAAGAAAGAAAAAAAAGTTAATTTTCCCACTTAAGATGCCCTTTAATGTTGATACAGATCTCTATGCTGCTGTCATTCACAGGGCAGACTGAATACATTTTTGAAACATACAAATGCTGCTTCTCACTCAGCTCAATTAACAATGTTAAAATCTATGTAAGTGCTAGGCCACACTTGCGCATTTTGCGCTCGTGATTGCGCCTGCAATTTTTGCTAAAATGGAAATTGCAGGAACGCAAAGATTCCCAAGATTTCTGATGCTCATTCGCATTTTGGTAAAGCATGCGTTCACCATTTTTGGTGCGTTAACGCATGTTTTTACATAACAGAAAACTGTAAAATTGCATGCTCAAACCGCACGCGCAAACACAAAACGCAAAAGAATCGCGCACACAACCGCGTGCGATAACGCTTGCGAATTTGTGCAGGATTCCTGTGCGTTGCAGAGTTGCCTCTGCCTAACAAACTATGTAACAAACTATGTAACCTTCTTAGCTCACCAGGAGAAGTAGAACACCAGACTGCACTGAGCAAGCAGAAAGGGGGGATTCCAGGCACCAGGAATCCCCCCTAAACACGCCCCTGTTGCGGTTGTGGACTTTTTATATTATACAGCCAAATAAAGACAATTCCCAGAGATCAATAACCTGAAAATCCTGTTCCATTCTTTCTAATGTCAAGTCACATCCTATAGCACTGGAGACATTTACCCAACTGCATTATTTCTGTTTTCTAATGCAGACACACTGGGCTATGTAAAAGATGTGATAGAATGTGGGAATGTAGCATGCAAAAGTGGGAGGATCTCCTATTTTTCACTCTCATATCTCCCATGCTGGGTTTTTATTTCCACCTTAACCTCAGCTCACCAACCCTCCCACCTTTCTATGTTCTTTTCATGTGCACCTCTGTCACCTTTAGCGGTGTTTTACCTGCTTCTCCTTTGCCTCTTTGATCACACTACCTTACCAGTCTCACCTGTTTTCTTTACCGCTATACTGTGCATTCCCTCCGTTCTTTTCATTTTATTTTTCCAGCACTGTCTCTCTTGTCATTCCCATCTCTGCCCTCCACCTCCACCTTCTCCTCAATAGTCCTACACTACACAGTTAATAACTGCCTATGCCTTGCAGAGATGTGAATAGAGTTGGATCAAAACCGAACCTGAGTTCGACCGAAACTTTAATAGTTCAGACAAACTCAAACTCTTTCGATCTTCTCGACCACAAACTAGTTTGGGTTTTTTGAACTCGCGGAAATATTGTCGATAATTATTGAATTCTCGAATCGGTAACTCTTGAATGTAGCCTTTGAGTTCTGTAACCCTCAAATGTAGCCTTCGATAATCCTCGAATGTATTGTTCGGTAACCCTCGAATGAAGAATTTGATTTCAGCAACCCTCAAATGTATTGTTCGATTTCGTTAACCCTCGATACCCAAATGCATAATTTGGTAACCCTTAAATTGGGCATAACCCTAGAATGTAGCATGCGGAAACCCGACAATTGCCCGATTGTGAGGAAAGTTAGTGTTAAATAAGTTTTGGTGATAGTGACATGTTCCCCAGACCCTTTCCCAGGTGCCACAGCCATTTACAGTAAGTTACCATTGCTAATTGCTTTTTTAACTTTTCAAACTCTTTCTTCCCATTGACTTTAATGGGTTAGTTTTCGAACTACCGAACTTTTACTGATGTTCGGAAGTTCGAAAATCGACCAAACTGATTTCTCTAGGATATGGATAGGCATCCAATAACCCTCCAGATGTTTTGAAAACAACAACTCCCAGAATCCCCTGACTGCCCCCTGCTGTTGCAGAGTTCCTGAAGGGGAATTCTGGGAGTCTAGATGAATTCTCTTGTCTAGTCTTCTCTCTGGTCTAACTCCACTTCAAAGGCCTCCTCTCTTCTTATTAGTTCACCCCTACATTATTTACCACTTTATATGGCAAAATGGTTCCAATTGTAATGGTTTCGCATTACAATTGGAACCATTTTCGCATATAAAGAAGAGGTAAATAATGTAGGTAAATGGAGCACAATTGACTGATAACCTTTAAACATTAAAACTAAATATGCAAATATGTCATGTATACATGTTAACATAATAATCATCACATTCTTGTAACAACACATTACAGGTTGATTCCCTGTTAGAATATTTTAAAAAATGTCATGTAACTTCTAAAGCTGAGTAATATCTTACAGGTATGGATATGACAATGGTACTGCACCGTACTGTATATTGTTACATCAAGGCTTTCTCTAATAGCAATGATAAACTTAGGGAAATTGTTTTCTAACAAATTCTTGTGTATGCTTTGTCAGTGATGTATAGTTCATTATAAAAATTCTAATATATTCCAGAATTAATAATGTGAAGAATTTCACAATTAAATTAAAACAATTAAAATAGGATGTGAATAATTTAAATGTTATCCCACTATCCCAAGCATTTCAAAACATCTGGCCATCTTGTATCACAAATGAGATGTTTAGTTTTGATGGTAAATTGCTGCCAGGAAGAAGCACAATGGATATATTAAGACCAGATGGGCTAAATGAAGTGTATAGTATGTTTTATTTGAATAGGTCCAGGTTTCTGCTGTGATGTTAGATTAGGATGCAAAAAAACCATTATTTTATATACAGCAATAAATCTTAGTTGGGGGTTATATAAATGTTCTTTTTGTAGGATACTGCCATCTAGTGGAGGCAAAAAAACAGAGCAAGTTGCACGTAAAAATACTCACAATGGATAACTGTCATTTCTTTCAGCAATTGTATGTGAATTGTCTATTTAAGTGATATACAATTTTCCCAATAGTTTTGTATTTGACAAAGACAACATACATTATTATTATTAGAATACATAAGGCTCTGGCATTTCAATGGGGAGGTGCAGTGGCGAGAATCTCTATAATCAGTCACTCAGTGATGTCACTGATGTCACGGGCTTAGACACCCGCGAGTGGGCGGGGCCACATGGGGCTGTAAGATAATGGGCCATGGGGGGCCTGCAACTGGAGGGACCATAGGGACCATGAGTGGAAGGGACCAGGGGGGCTGCAAAGGGGAGGATGAGACACAGGACAGATTGACTGACAGTTTCAGAGCAGGAAGCAAGAAGTGCAGGGGACCTGGTGATGCTGCTGCCATATCGCACACAAAAATGTAAATATCTTCAAAACTATGCAAAATAATGGAAATAAATTGCAAAAATTCTCAGGAGAGCAATTCCTATCAATTTACCTCAGTTTACCTAAAGTCTTTTTTGGACCACAGTTCCCCTTTAAATAGAAATAATGAGACCTGTTAATGGGACTAAAGGTGGCCATAAACATGCAATTCCCACAGCATGTGTGCCGACAGATCACATTGGTATCTGTCGGCACACATGCTGCGGGAACTGCACACACGGACCCAACTGGTCCCCATATGCGGTATGGAGATCGGTTGGCTGTATGGCCATATACAGTACGATCGGCTCCCTTTACTGAAAGGGAGCCAATACCAACCAATGGAAAATTTCCGTCATTCCCGACTGACGGTAATACCGACTATGGTCGTTTGTTGGCACTCGGGAACCCTACACACTGATGATAATATATAAATCCCATCGTTCCCCAATGGGATTTACCCATTATCATTTGTGTGTATTTTGAAGGTGAATTACATTGGCATCGCAAGAAACCTCAAGTAAGCGCAAATATTTTTCTGTGTTATTATTTATTTATTTTATTTGTTTTGCATGGTCTCTCAAAAATGAATGAACAAAACCCTAAAAAAAATAGTTTATTTGACAGGCATGAAAAAATAAAGAATAACTATGCACATCAGACTTGTAGTCCTTTGTATTTTATTATATCCTACACAGGAACATCAAAGTGACGTTTCGATACAGGGGTTGTACCTTCTCCAGACAAAGTGAATATGCACCAAGGTATGTAAACTGGGAAGAAGTAACCCCAAGGATCTAGTCTACAAGCTGCCAAAATCCCAACACAGTCATTTGCCCATGTTTTCCCATTTCTCTGCAGATGCTGCAGGGGAAATATGATTTGCCTTGTTCTCTAATAAGCTTCTCTGCTGACACAAACTTATCACAGAGTAATGCTGCATTGTAATGATGTTTACATGTCATCTGGCCATGGTCTAAAGCTTTATTTCTTCAGGCAATATCTCGCTATAGCAAGAAGGTAAAACTAAGCCACCTGATTGCTTTTATTCTCCAAACCTATAAGTATTACCATGTCAAATGGGATGTCACATATGATTGCGGGTGACAATATTGGTATACGCAATTTTTAGCCCACAAATTTGCTTTATCGTATTGTTCCTAGTTTGGTCTATGGGGTGAACAAATGAGCGGTTGGTTTAGGCTGAGGCCACACTGCAACGCACAGGAATTGCGCACAAAATCGTGAGCATTATCGCATGTGATTGTGTGCGGGATTCTTGTGCGTTTTGCCTTTGCGTGTGCGTTTTGCGCATGTGATTTTGCTGTTTTCTGTTATGGAAACGCATGCGTTAATGCACCAAAAATCGTGAAGGCATGCGTTACCAGAATGTGAAAGGACACGCAATCGCATGCACATCGGAAATCTCAGGAATTTCCTCGTTCCCCTGATTTACACTTTAGCGAAAATCGCAGCTGCAACCACAAGCGCAAACGCGCGCAAAGCGCGCTAGTGTGGCCTAGCCCTTACTGAGATTTATGGAAATGATTTAAATGGCTTTCCCCCTCCCTACATTAAAAAAACCTACTCACCATATACTTAGGACAACTTCACCCTTATTACATCTTGTAGAAAGAATGGCCTTTTTAAAATATGTTGATATATCTGAATTCATTACTGTATGCCTGCTATGCTTCTGAACACCTCATGGAAACTGAGCAATTTAGTGACCTGTACTGAGCCTGAGCATGCTCCGAAGAGGCAGCTTGGGGGTTAGTATTCAGTCATTGGCTGTGATGTCAACTGTCAAATCTTTAACTGACAATTGATTTAAAACTATTACAGTTTAAAGGGCAAGTCCAGCCCCAAAATGAAAACTTAAATCACCCCCCCTAAAACTCTAAACGGTAATAGTTTGTGCAGGATTTCAGGTTAGACTTATAGATTTCAGATTTCAATGTCCTGTTTCATCTGTTTCTGCTTCCTGGTTCTTCCAGTTAGTAACTGTCAGTTATGGATTTGACAGTTGACATCACAGCCAACTGTCTGCCTCTTCTGAGCATGCCCAGGCTTAGTACAGGCTCAGTACAGGCCTCTAAATTTCTCAGTTTCCATGAGGCCTCCAGAAGCATAGCAGGCATACAGTAATGAATTCATAGGACAAACTATGATATATCAACATATTTTAAAGAGGCCATTCTTTCTAAAAGATGTTATTATGGGGGTGGAGTTGTCCTTTAAGGTTTGGTGGGGTGATTTACCTGTATATAAGTTTTCATTTGAGGACTGGACTTGCACTTTAAGGGACATGCTCCACTGGTTGAAATACGTCTTCTATCCTGCTCCTGCCCTCAGAAGTATGTGATATGAGTTGCTGTGGGCAACAGTGATCTGCTATTTTAGGTTGCAACAATAGTTCTTTTTCCCAGAATGCACACTAATGGGGAATGTTCCTAACAGTAATTTCTACTGATTGGCTGGATGGATCAAACATGCTCAGATCTCTACTGAGCAACTGAATCAACCCAGGGAGTGAGACCATAATGGACACTATTAGGAGTCTTGCAAAAAGGAATTTATTTATATACAAATAAATTGCTGAATGAGAAGATTATAGTAATAAAAACAAGAAAATATTCCCCACTTTTCTTTAAAGCATATATGTTGTTTTGAACTTCCCCTTAAAAATTCAAATTTTATTATTGCTATACTTTAGATCCGTAAATCATGATTCTGAGACTCATTTATAGACAGACTTTCCCTGAATGTATCTCCCGAAAAAAGAGATCTTGGGTGCTCTCATTTTAATCAGACCTTTACTGCATCATGTTACCATCTCAGTTAGACAATAAATCACATTTACATCACTTTTACTTAGGTTTCATCTCAAAACAATTATCCAATAACTCTGTATGTTTGAGATTAATGGTTTTCTAGGATTAATATTCCAGTTTTTAGCATTTTGACATTGTGTGGGAACCAAGACAAATGAAATGCTGTGTGTGCCTGAGATTTTAGACTGCAGTGTTCACCCAGATAATGGGAGCTAAGTAATAGAAGAAACAATAGGAGGACAGAAGTGGTGAGTTCTATGGTCATAGAAAATTAGACCAAGTGCTTGTATCCATTGAAAATGTCATGGAACTCCAAGGTAAGATCTAAGTAGGGAATAAATTATTTATTAGAACACTCAAGTTTCAGTGAGTCATGTGACATTGATAAATTTTTTTCCATATATTATAGATATTGCTTCCCCAGCCCCAACCGCTATAATCATATTAGCATAAAGTCCCCAGATAGTTACTTACCTTACCTCTCTCCTTCGCCGCACTGCCCCGGCCCTCTGCTTGCACGGAACTGCAAGCAGAGGGCCGGACCGGCAGCCATGTCTGTGATTGGCTGAGAGGCAGCCAATCACAGATGCGGCTGCCGGCTGTTCAGAACGGTGGAGGAGAGAGGTAAGGTAAGTAACTATCGGGGGACTTTCTGCTAATATGATTATAGTGGTTGGGGCTGGGGAAGCAATACCTAAAATACATTGAAAGGGTTTAACACTAGGGGGGAGGGAGACCAAATCGGGTGGGAGAGGGAGGGAGAGGGGGGGGGGGGGAGGCCTGCAGTGCGACTGTCAAACTTCTCCCAGAGGGGAGACAGGAGTCCTATGTGGACTCTGCTATCCTCCTGGTGGCCAGTTTTTTGGACTTTGGGGGAGGGGATTACTGGAGAACTATTTGGAGCTGGAATATAAGGTAAGGATTTTATAACACTACAGTGGGGCCAGTAGTGGGGGAAATTATAGTTTTGGGGATGGACATGCCCTTTAAAGCAGTAATCAGTGTCTCACATCTCATTTTAATATGGTTGTTGAGAAATATAACTTTCTAACATGAGGTTTGTGTCTTATTTCCCAGTGTTCCAGTATCACACTGTGTCGTCACTAAGAATTATGTTCGTTACACATGCTCAGTCCTAAGACTGCAGGAACTTATTACAGTTGGTACAGTTGGTCACACCCACTAGTAGCCTCTGGCCATTCCTTTTACAGGACAGAATAGGCAAGGGAGCATGTGACTGAGATCAGGGGTGTGGCCAGTCACTGTACATACACACAGTTATTTCATCCAGTTCTTTGAATAAGTATTTCAGGAGTTAGGTAAGTACCCAGAGGTGAGGACTTAGCAATTTAGGTCCTCATACTAGATACTATGCAGCTATGGATTGGGTAAAAGGAGAGTATAATTGTCCTTTAACCTCCGCATAGAGAACTGCAGCTCTTGTTTGTATTGGGAAGTTAAAATGTCTGGGTAAGTAATGGGTTAAAACAAATTAGCTATCTACTCTTACTTAACATCTTTTTATGACCACAACTGGTTAACCTGTCTTTGTGAACCGGAAAAAAAGCCCCGTTCCTCTAACCCTGACAGATTACCTTCCCGATACAACAGACACTGCAAGCAGGAGGGCAGGGACTTCATTAGGAGGGTTTGAAGTGTATCGGGAAATGTCAGGGTTAGAGGAACGGGGCTTTTTTTTCTGTTTCACAAAGACAGAGGTTAACCAGTTGTGGTCATAAAAGGATGTTCGGTAAGAGCAGATAACTAATTTTACTGCAGGCAGGGAGAGTGGACAGGGAATAGGAAGGTGCAGTGGAGAAATCGGTGATGTTACTGAGAGGTTTTATAAGAATTTAAACAACTGTACCTCCCCATTATAATCAATTATAAGAATATAATGGAGAGAATATCACTATATAGTCACTATTGTAATTATAGATTTCACAGTGCTGAGTGCATATTATATAGTACTGTAGATCATGCACCCCCAACTATAAATTATAAGGATATTAGAAGTCACAGAGGAGTTCTGTGACCATGTAAAAGCACAAGGCCGCAGGCCAAGTAAAAAGTGCACAGTTGTATGTCATGGTACATTGAGAGGTTTATGTCATTGCAGGGGGCTGTGTGAATTACTACCAGGGGTGCAGGGGATGCGACCGTGCCAGGGCCCTTGGCCAAGAATGGGCCCCATTTTGTGCTAAGTTTCCAAAACGACCAGTCTGTGTGCCAACTGTTTTACCAGTGGTCTGTGTACAAAGCATTTTTACCATTGTCTGTGTGCCAAGCATTTAACCAGTGCCTGGCTGTTTGCAGTGCCAGTTTCCCAACCAGTTTATCAGTGTCTGTATGCCAAGCATTTAAACAGACTTTCTGACAACTATTTTACCAGTGGTTATATACAAAGCATTTTACCAATGATTATTTGGTTTGCAGTGCCAATTCGCGTTTGCGGCGGTGTTGGAGGGCCCATGCCCAATTTTTGCATCAGGGCCCATAGGTCTGCAGCTATGCCACTGTACAGTGCAGGCCATGCAGAAGTAGGCTGAGGGCTAGGCCACACCACATAGTTTTAAAGCACGATCCAATTGCGCGTTAACTGCATACTAGCGTTGGGAAATTGCACCTAGTGCCAGTGTGCTGCTGCATGATGTGCTGCGATTTGCATTTTTTGCACAATCGCATGCACTCTGATTGCGCAACATTAGGCAATTGCACCAAACGCGCACATCAACACGCACTAACGTAATGAAAATGCATGCGTTAGCACAGCGCACATATGCGTGCATGTTTTGGGTGCAGTAGGATGCGCTGTAGTGTTGCTTCGGCCTGACTGGATATATACAGGTTGATTAGGTAGCGACAGAGATTGCATATACGTATTAGGCTGGGTACACACAAGCTCTGATTTATTTCTATTTTAGCACCAATAAAATTCTTAATTTGTAGCAACCAATAAGATGTTAGCTTTTGACTGGGTTGACATTTTGACCCAACTGATTGTCCAATATTTTAGTCTATAAGGCAGAAATATCTGCACAGCTTTTTTTTCTGCTGCCATCCGATGTTGGTGAAAACTTCATAGAAACCAATTGTAGAAAAAAAGTTTAAATTCGATCACGTCATCTTACTGCACCTTTAATGATTGATTTATCTACAAAAACGTGATTGCAGATTTACGATCCCCATAGAATACCATTGCGGTAGTTTACATAGTATTCTACGACCGAACAGGAAAAGTTTTACACCTTTTATTCCATTAGCCCTTGAATTAGTTGACTTATTCCAGGTTTAGTTTTTTGGGCCATGGAGACAGCACATTTTGTAGAGCGGAGCCCCCGTTCAAATGTCTTGCACTATATCAGAAACAACACTTGATGGCAGTAAAGAGCCATTGTTGCCTATTTGTTGCGTTCCATTACAAAGTCGGAAATTCAAATAGGATTGTGCTATTTATAGACCTACATGAAACTCTACGAGCGGTGACATTCAAGAAAATCGTCACAAGGTTCATGGACGTTTGAAGCCAAACAAAACCAATCATAAATTACCTTCACACTTGTTCTGCAAAGACATAATCCCTGATAATATATGTTATATACAATAAATAAGATAAAGCATGTTTATTTTAAGTGATATTCTATATTTTGTTAAAGTATTTAAGCGATTAATGCAAATGTTAATGGAGGAATGAGAGCTCAGTTTCTTGCAAAGTTAAAACAACTGTCTGGCAAGGAAAGGCTGCTTCAAGCAGGACAGCGACTGAGACCTAGTGAGGAGATGTTTATTCACCTGTTGGAAACGATTGGTTTGGTCCAAATCACCATCACCCAGCCAATCCAATCAAAATGTCTTCCCAGGTGTACCAGGCCTTATAGCCAAACAGCAAGAGCTTGGCCCCACTAGGTTATTTTGGGGTATGCTGTGCGCTCCGTTAGTGCAGTGCTCAGTGCACACCAATAGAAGCGGATGGGTATGGTCCCACTTCTTCCGCTGCCCTGTGCTGAACTGATGACCCTTTTCACATCGCATGCTCTGCAATACGGTTGCATCAAAGGAATCGCAGTGTACGTGCAGGGTAGTGCACGTGAATCGCACAACATTGCTACAAGCAAGTTGCTCGGCCAGGACAAATGTCTGTCGGCCATGGCAAATTCGGCCACGGCCGAAAATCGTCATTTTTCGACACGTCCAATCATTAGTTCGTCCAATCCGGCCAGCCGCCCTACACCAGCCAATATTTTCGGCCAACCGACCGAAAGTGCCGTGAATTGGTCGGTCGGTTGGCAGAAAATATCGTCTGGTGTGTACCCAGCCTAAGAGATGGAGTGCATCAAAGAAACACACATCTGAATGTTGTTAAAAGGCAGGTCCACCCATAAAATAAAAATTATAACACAAAATGGCAAAAACGTGTGCGCAAACGCAAAACGCACAAGTATCGCGCACACAATCGCGTGCGATAATGCTTTTTCTAGGTCCCTCCTGAGCCTACCTGTGGTGATGGAAAGTTCCTGACAGACTACACAGTTTCTGCTGAGTAGTATGCTTAGTTCCGCCCCCTGAGACTTCCTGGATCTCCTTCTATAGTCCCAAAAAGTACAGTCCATTTGCTCCGTGCATGCGACGTGACGTCAGCACGTGAATGGACGCATGCACCAGTGACGTCATCACGCCACGCTTGTACGAGCGCGCACGGAGCAAATGGACTACACTTTTTGGGACTTCAGAAGAAGGAGATCCAGAAGGAGAGCACAGGTAGGCTCAGGAGGGACCTAAAAAAAGGGGGGGAGATGATTGGTTAAAGCTGCTGCTTCCAATTACACTTAACTTGTTTTTACAGTGCACTTATTCTTTAAATTCAACCAACATAGTACCGATCAATTGTCAGAAGTGATGGAACCGAATCCAAACCCAGTTCAGAAATGGATTTCAGAATTTTGACTTTGCAGATTTCTGTTTTTACAAAAAAAAATGTAAATTTCCAGAAATTTTGAAAATTTTCCCTGAGCCATTTACAGTAAGTTACCATTGCTATTTATACCTTGATTTTTAGTCAGAATTTTCCGATTTGTTAACTCCCATAGATTTTAATGGGTTCGCTTTTGGATTTGCCCATTTTTTCATAAAACTCTCAAACTCTGCAAGCGGATTAAGCCATCACTAAACTAATTGTCAGTTAATATTAACAGGAGGAATTTTTTTTGCACTTGAGAAAATCCTATTTTTTATATAGAAAAGGAAGAAACGTAGAAGTTTTGCTACAAGTGTTTTATTTGGATTACCAATCAGGAAAACTTGTAATTTGGTTATATCTTTATAGATTTTAATCTCTACAATCAGGCTCTTGTGGCAAGGCTCTAGCACTTATATAGTAATAATTCTATTTATATAATTTATATTTATGTACTGAGCTATTTATGTATTTGTCCCCCTTGTACAACATTTTTGTATTTTGTTATTGTACTGCGATGCGTCCCCAAGTGGAGCTTTATTAATAAACTATTAAAGTACATACATTATGCACAACACAATGTTTTATTAATTTCATTAATAGTTTGCATTAGGCTGTATACCACAGTAGAAGCTGAACAGTGAATGAAAAGCAATGTAGTCAAAAAGAACAATAATGACAGGCATAGAATCACATAGTAACTGTACTGGCTGATTGCAAAATCAAAAGAAACGAATCATGTGAAAACAAGTTTCCATTTAAATAAAGATTTAGGCATCTGTTTGATATTTGGCAGCTTAAAATATTAAACTTAGCCATAGAACTGAATTATAAGCTACTGAGCTAAGAAGGGGGACAAAGGCATCCCACAAACCCCACTCCAAAAGAGCACACAGGCACAACATCTTAACAGCATTAATTGAACAAACTGCAGTATAATCATAAATAACTAATGGAGGCATGGCACAAGGCAAAATTAAAGAACAAACCCAGGTGAGCTTTAAAACCTTTTAGCACCTGAACCAAAAGTTTGTGGAGGTGGGTGTGGAGGGCTGACCTAACAGTGGCTGCTGAACCCTACAGCCTTCCACTTCGGCAGACACTGTTAGCAGTCCAGTTCACCAGACATCGTTAAATCATCCCTCCAGTTCAGCAGACACTGTTAGGTTAGCAGTCTAGAACAGCAGACACTTTTAGGTGAGACCTCAAGTTCACCAGACACTGTCAGCCCTCTAATTTTCCAGCCTTTGCTTTAACCGTTGCTCTTGAATTTGAGGGCTGACTTAACTTAACTTGGCTGGTACAAACAAGTCCACAGTGACTGGTACATACAAGTCACCCACAGTGACTGGTACATACAAGTGGTCCACCCTCACAGACTGGTTTTCTTACTGTGACTGTGGCATGGGAACACAGCCACTGTTTGGTTATCCCTCTGGTTCACCAGCCACAGTTAGGTCAGCCCTCCAGTTTACCAGTTTATGCTCTTTTTTGATCCATTTTATATCTTATGGTGGAGAAATACAATTATGAAGGACTGAATAAACTGTAGTGTCTGTCCCAATGACTAGAAGAAAGAGGACATGGACATTTCTACCTTTTTGTTTCCAAGGACTGACAATCATTTGTTATATTGGCATAATCTCTGCCTTCACTTACCTGGATGTTTCATGGACATTAAATGTGAACAGTTATTGAGTTATGCGTATTAAGTTATGTTTGGCATCATGACTATATTGGATGATCGTTGTATTTATTGGTTAAGTCTGTTTATCTATGTATCATTTTATGCAGTCACTAGCTCTACAGAACTTTGGGTATTTCTGAATGGTTTTCCCTTCTGTAAAATGGCTACCCATGCTCTTACACTGTACTGCGTTTCCCGGACCTCTTAGGTTGTGATGTCACTTATGTGCATCGTGTGCTTAGTGTATCATTTACATGCACATCATGTCGCCTGCACGTTGTACGAGACACAAGCCTGGACTGGAAGCATTCAGAGATACATGTGGATTATGGGCCTCTATTTAAACCCCCAGCTAAGGTATTATTGGTCTCTCTGTACGCCACTGAGGAAGTTTGGGGATCCAAATTAAATGCATCTGGCTTTTTTTATCAGCACCCCTCTGCCTCTCTTCATTGATTTGTAGGTTTACCAACCAGTGTTGATTTAACAGTGGCTAATGAACTGAAGGGCTGACTTACAGTGGCTGCAGAGCCCTCCTCTTTACCAGACATTGTAAGGTCCGCTCTCTAGTTTAACAGACACTGTTAAGTCAGTCTTTCAGTTCTAAAGCAATAATGGATAGACACATACCTGCTAGTTATCTTCAGTGCTGCTCTGTTCAAACCCCATTCCAAAGGGCCAATTGTCACTGCAGAACAAAAAGAGGAACCAGAACACTACTCGGAACCAGACGCTATTAGGTCAGCTCTCCAGGCTGACATAAGTTGCCCACAGTAACTGGTACATATAAGTTGCCCACAGTGACACTATTCACCAGACACTTTTTATTCATCTCACAATGGCTGGTGCATACAAGTTGCCCACAGTGAACCCAGTTCACCAGCCACTGTTAGGTCATCCCTGCAGTTCCCCAGCCATTGTTAACAATGGCTGGTGAACTGAAGGGCTTAATTAAGTTGCCCACAGTAACTGGTATATATAAATTGCCCACAGTGACTGGTACATATAAGTTGCCCACAGAGACACTGTTCAGACACTGTAAAGTCAGCACACAGTGACTGGTACATACAAGTTGCCCACATTGATTGGTACATACAGGTTGCCCACAGTGACTGGTCATATAAGTTTTATCTTACTGTGGCAGGAGATGTGATGGCAGGCAGGCTGAATAGGAATAGATCCTGCTTTGAAAAATACCAATGATCAGGCAGAGACAATGTTTTGTAGCCCTACTAACTTACCATTTTGGTATCAATGTTAAATGTGTAGGCCAGGGCTTACCATAGAATAGACTGCATGTAAAAGGATTGAGAATGGCAGGACATATGTCTACTGACTTTCAACAGACAAATCTATAAATGTAATTGTTTCCTATGGGCTAATATGAGATAGGGCTCTGACACACACAGACGCTCAACTGTGTCGACTTATCAGTAAGGAACAGTCCCCCCTGGCCAATACACTGAGAGATATGAAACACACATTGCCCACAGGACAGGTTACGGGGAATTAACGCACTGCACCTTACAGTTGTGGTTTCTGCTGTGCTGAGCTGCCTATATGCCAAGATAAATCATTATTATTGTTTCCTATTGGAGCCGCAGTGACTGTTACAGAGATCACCTAGAACAACTTACCAATACTGTAGAATAAAACAGGAATCATTGGGCTTCATAGACATCAATAGATGTGTAACTGAGAGAGGCAGAACCACTGCATTGATACTGGACTGTGCTTATCAGGAGAGAAATGTCCCTATAGTTATATATATCCCAGAACCTGCAAATTAAAACAGTGAATCGCTTGACTTTCTAAGTAGGGGAGAGGTAACCAATAGATTTCAAGATGTTTGAAAACTACAACTCCCAGAATTCCCTGGCTGCATAGTATTTGTAGGGGAATGTTGGGAGTTCTAATTTTCACATCTGGAGAGCTATTGATTACTTATCCCTGTTCGAATTGTTTCCTAATCAAACTCTGTCAAGTCAGTAAAATACTTCATTCCAGGATGTCCTGAAGTTCCTTCCTTACAGTGGCCACCCACTTTTCCGATATCAAGCAAATCCTATTGGATCCACGTGTGAAAGGCGGAGAGAGACCTATAAACACAGCCTGACAATGATGTTTTATTCAAGGTGAGCAAATATTACACACACACATACACGTTAGGTGTAACATGTACCCTTTATAAAGTGTGTGGCACAAAAATAACCAACATTAATACTGATAAACTACCACTGTTGGTTGATCGGCGCAGAGACAAATATCATAGGTGCCTATCGGCTTATTTTACTACTAGCAGAGGGAGCCAATGGAATTGCTATGGGTGTGGTCCATATAATGCTTTGTAATATTTTCCATACCCTGGCCTGAAAGCCCAACCAATTGACACATGTGCTTCAGGAGAAAATAGTGGAGCTCTGGGGCTACTGACCACAATAGAAAGGTCCTTTCCTAAAAATATAAAATATTACATAGTTTTAACAAAGCATATTAATAAATAAACATACCTTTTGGGCACAAATCTATACATCACAGGTAAAAAATAATTCACAAGATCAAATAAAGTGCTAAAAGATTAACTGTATTGTTTGCTGGAACAAAAAGGAATAACCTAAAAAATACATTTTAAAATGTTGCAGTTTCGTTTCTTGAGTTTTTTGTGAGTTCTTCAGGCTAATTGCCAATGTGGCGTGGGCTCTCAGTATGGTCCCCAGCGTCCTCTGATGATGAGCAAGTGTTGATAATGTGCGTCTGATTAACCAAAGCCATGTTGGAGATTTAGGGAATATAACAGATGTCATGATTCCTATAGATAAAGTTGTCTGTCATTTGCATCCAGCAGACAACAGAAGCGAAATGAATTAACGTGTCCTCAAGAGAAAAAAAAGAAGCGATCAGAAAACTGATAAGGCATACATAAACAGACAGATCAATAACAGACTGAGATGTTCCCAATGGGGACACTAATGCAGAGGTGAGAGAATTAGAAACCAAACCAGGAGAGCCTCATTATAAATTACAGAAAACCCAATAAGTGCATCCAAAATTCTTCTTAAAAAAACATGTAAGAGAAAATTGTCAGGCAGACAGAGATGATAAAAGGCAGAAACCAGCAATGAATTCACAGAGGGACGACTCAAAGCAGAACAAGCTCTATGGCTCGTATGCCAGCTGCAATTGCTTTCTTTATTTCTCAAGAGCTTCATGGCCATTATTGAAATCCCTGAAGAACCATAGAAAGGGATAGGTGGAAATTGCTGGATTTTCCACTGACTTTTTTCAGACCATACTAGTTAGGGGGGATTAAAAAAATAATTCTGGTGTATTAGGGTGATTAATTTATTACAAACATCAATGTTATTGACTTATTACCTTGGTTTATAGGGATACAACGCCAATTGAACCAGCTTTATGAATTATATTGATTAAAAGATGAACATCCTAGAGGTTATTACTAAGAAATTACACTAAATTAAAAAAGCTTAATTCATAGTTAGGCCATACTGATATTTAAAGGGCAACTAAAGCCTCCAAACATAATTGAAGCCGTTTTCTGTGGCAGTTAAGAAATTAAACTTAACATTTGAGTGATGTTCCTAATTTCCCAGCATGCCAGGCTCACAGACTCACCCACTGTATGTTTCTCACACTTGCCCAGTCCTAAGAACTTGTTAAACTAGGTATCCACACTATAGCGGGCTTTATTTGCAATGTGTGTAGAGGCTTTCCCGAACAAGCGCGCGGCCGCCGAATGTTCCCGTCAGCTGAGCGGTCATTCGGGAAAGACCAAAAATTTCCCTCAGTTGCGGAACTCTCCCTATGGAGGGAGTCAGCCGTGGTCAAGGGAAACACACAGTCCTGAATGTTCTCCCTATGCTGTGTATATGCTGTGCAGATGAACAACGCTCGGGAATGTGTGTGTGGAATGACAGACAGGATCTCATATGTGCAGCCAGCTTTACAAGCAGGTTACTATCAAATAAAGGCTTTTAATTCTGTATTGCTATGCAAAAGTTTATATTTTGGGTTACCTTCCAATTAAAGGTATTTCCTGCAAAAGATGATGGCAGCAGCAGAAATCCCAATGTGATCTGACTTGATTAGTTTAATGGACACACACGCTCACTGTTATTAGATAATGAATCTGCCAGTAAATGACAGCAGGTGCAAATCCTGTCCCTCCAATCAAGAAAATAAACCATCATATCTAACAGATAATTACCTAATAGAGAATAAAATGTATTATTGATTATAGGACTATGGACAGTTAAGGTGGAAGATGACAGACAGATAATTACCTAATAGAGAATAAAATGTGTTATTGATTATAGGACTATTGACAGTTAAGGTGGAAGAAGACAGACAGAATCTGCGAACGTTCGTCTGCATTGGGAATGCTCGTTCATGTGGTAAACACACGGATCCGGCAAAACCCAACTTAAATGTTATGTTTAAACATTTTTGTTACGTTTAATCGTCTGTCAGTTACTGTTACTTAGTTTAAAATGATTTGTTACAGGTTGTATATTTACAGTATATTGTGATGTCTCCCAACATCTCTGGGTCTGTTTACTTTCCAGGTGATCTGAATTGCTTGTAGACACTGTAGTTATGGAATAAACACCCAAAGTAATCAGTGTTAGTAAATGCTTTTGGTCTCTAGGCACTTCATGTAAATACAAACATTCAAGGCCTGTGTATTGGCTCTCACATGGTACATTGTGACCACTTATCCTGTTTAGTCAGAGGGTAGGATTCTTTATTTCATTTACTTCATTGTACGACTCACCCTACCTGCTATTCAGACATAATCTATTATGTGATTCTGTTATTGTAGGCAAGTTTAATGACTCTTTTTCTGGATAACCAGGGTTTTCAAATCAGGAAGGACAGAGAGAATTACATAAATACTAATAAATAGGTTTCTGTATGCAAATCTAGAAATAGCAATGGGTTGGCTTTGCATATTCACACATATTCATTTCTATGATAAGGTTGGATTTTGACAGAGGAGAATTATACTCATGCAGTGAATGATTCCTTTCTGTCTCCTCCCACAGTCATTGTCACTGACAAATCTCCTATCTTTGACATTGGTGAACATAGGTCAAAGGATAAGTGCACTGTAAAATCAAGTTGTGTTCAGTTGGAAGTTGCAGCTTTAAAAATACTGTTGCCATATTTTTTTTTACCTATGTCCCTCCAGAGCCTAGCTTTGTGCCTTGAAAGTTGCTGACACCTTGTTACTGGTTTGCTGAATGTTAAGCTCCACCCCTCTGAGATTTCCTCTGCTTTCTCCTGCTTGAGCCTCAAACGATAATGCATTACTGCATTACTGATTGAGGCTCAAGCAGGAGAGTGCACGGAGCTCACAGGCATTGCTGTTTGAGGCACAAGCAGGAGAGTGCACGGAACTCACAGGCATTGCTGTTCGAGGCTCAAGCAGGAGAGTGCATGGAACTCACAGGCATTACAGGCACAGGCTCAAGCATGTGAAAGCAGAAATCATGATAATTTACCCAACACCCAACCCATACAGTATAACCTACATGAGACCTGTGCGAAGTAAGGCCTGGGGCCACATGTGGCCCTTTGGCTGCCCCTGACTGGCCCCTCAATACTAGACCTGCACCCAAAAAAATCTTAATATTAATTGATTGTCTTAGGCTGGATAATTGATTTATTTGTATTCAGTTTATTTTATAAAAACAATTATGAATTGAATTTGATGGAATGGATCTAAGATATTACACACCTTCTATAAAAATTTGCAATCAATAGTAAAAAAAAAATCCAGTGAACCAGGTATATTGATTAAATCTTTGATAAATCTCTATAATGAGAACTAAGTTGAACCTTTTGGTCTGGCCCTTCGTGACAATCCAAGTTTCTCATGCGGCCCCCTGTGAAATTTAATTTCCCACCCCTGACCTAGATACAAAGCATTAAAATTAAAATACACATAATATTAACAGGTATAATATTCTTATCTGATACTTATAAATATTGTATTCCTGCACCTAATACCAGGCAGATAAAGGTAAACTTAGAATCCACATTGCTGTGCCAGGTTTTCTGTAAGGATGGTATTGGCCCCGACCTGCTCAACTCTGGTTAAACTCATTCCATCTTCCTCTTTCTATATGACTATATAACTAAATACTCTCCATGTCGTTAGACTCAAGCATATCTTTCCATGAACCTTAATCAGCTTAGCTACACTCTGAAGGCCTTTCTAGCAGTCATTTTGACGTGACTGCTGTCTCATTGCAGTCTGTGTTTAATAATATCTACCTGGTTATACAAATACAACTATCCTATCCACCAAGCACAAAATGCAGTGATCCAAACATAACTGTATAATCAAATCCATCTAAACACAATGTGAAAGCTCATTGTAATCCTATGGCTGTGACCAAGAAAGTGAAAGTCTGACAGGCGAAATAAATATGGATTTAAAGTAAACCTATAATTTTGCTGTTTGAACTTACAACAGTAAATGTTCATACTAGGGAAGTGTTCTGTATCACACATATACTTTGCATCCCTCCATACCCGAGTCAGATCGCAGCTGTGTGGTCTCCAGTTTCAGTTACAATAAAATGTATTTTTCTTAAAGTTGTGGATCCTTCTGACCTTCCTCTTAAGGCTTATCCCCAATCAAAGAATTAGCTGGGTTAGTGGAAAGCTGCTCTTAAACACAGTAAGTCTCAGAAGGAATTACGTGGAATGGTGTTCTAAACATCTGCTGCAAACTCCAAATTCAGAAGTTGCATAATTAAAGGCAGAGATCTGCATTTTCCATCATCAAAGGCAGGTAGCGATGTGGAACATTTTCTTATACTCTGCTGTAAACAAGTAAAGTTTCCTGCATTTACAAAAGGGCAAAACAGGCTGGGATCAATTACACCTCCTGAGAAATTAAAGGCTGTTCACTACTTTTAAATGTGAATCATGGAACCATCTGTAATGATACTTCGGATTACGTTTACAGGTGTGGCAGTGAAAAGCCCCGGATTTGTACTTTTTCTCCCCTAGATTAGCTAGTTTGTTGTGGCCCTCCATATTACAAAAAATAATCCTAAACACTGGATCTCTGAAGGTTCACATAAAAGTGTATAGAAATACCAAATGCAGGAACAATGGTTACACATGCTAAACACATGCCATGACTGACATTTTCATCCAATTTTTTGCCAAAATCAGATGAAAATGTTGGTAATTTTTGGCCAATCATGTGGTCTTCAAAAGGCCATGCATCTGGTCTTGGCGAAATATCGAAGGTACCATGTTAATCCCATTAGACAGACAACTGCATGTTTTCTGGATCAGTAGTCTGTCTGAAGGGAATATAGGGTCAAGGGTGGCCTAAGGACGGTGGTAGATCTGTAAATTAGATTCTTGTAAGCACATTGCAGGCTTTGAAAAACCATTTACCTTTCCTTCTATTAAAATGATTGTCAGATAATAATTACAATTCTCTAACTAAGAATGATAATTGATAATTAATCAATAATTTCAAAGGTACCAACAGGATTGGCTCTTTATAGGGAATGTGTGTACCCAGCTTAACAGTATTGCAGTATTTGCACAGTATTTGTGAAGTGACTGTAAACATCTAAGATATATCTTTGAATCTGCACTACCTACTTTTGTCAGCCCATGGTTCTGAGTTTCAACACAGCACTAGAGATGTCCGAACTTCCCAAAATCCGGTCTGCTCGAGGATCCGTGAATTTTCGAAAAAATTCGAAAATTCGTGAGCGGACCCATTAAAATGAAAAATACCCTTGAAATTACGAGATTTTTCGTATTTTCGAAAATTTTCGAAATTAAGGGTTTTCGTGTATTTTCGGAAATTTTCGAAAATACGAGAAAACTAGTATTTTCAAAAATATGTATTTTCGAAAATACGAGTAATCCTCGTAATTTCGAAAATTTTCGAAAATACATATTTATGAAAATAAGAGAAATCCTTGCATTTTCGAAAATTTCCAAAATTACGTGTTTTCTCGTATTTTCGAAAATTTTCGAAAATATGAAAAATCCGCGAATCGGAAGTTCGGATGGCGGAAAATACGGAAAAATCTGCCGTTCGCGAACGGGATAAATCCGCGGCGGATCCAGGTTCGGATCAGCGAACCGGCCATCCCTACACAGCACCACCCAGGCCTTGTTGAACACGTTTATGCCTCTGCATTCAGAACAAGTGGAATGCAAATATTTTACTGTAGTAAAACAAACGTTAGTAAGGACAAAAGGGATATGAGTTTAACTTACCAATTAGCCATTAAACTAGACCTTGTAACTACTTAAAACACAGGAGGTACAAAAAGTTGGACTGCTAGACGGTCTACAAGATTACTTCATTTTAACTTCACAACATAATACAAACCACATTTTTAAGATGCTTCAGACTACAAATCTCACTGGAAAAACGGGAAAATCTTCCAAACAGGGTTTATATTAACTTCAGAGCATCCCAACACTCTCCTGCAGACATCCCCTGCTGAGTTACATGTTGCACAACCAGTGCCTAGGTAAATGTTGCTTGTTAGATTAGATGCCAACAAGTTATGTCAAATAAAAAAGTACACTTTGAGCCTTGACCTTTGGTGAGATTTAAAAACTAGGTACAGGTACAATCCCAATTTACTGTGGAAATGAGGGCTGAGTACCTATTGGTGTATTTGGCATGCTAATTGCTTTTCTCCTGGAAACTCCCCTGACAGTATTTGTTGTTGGGTATGTGGGGCAAGGTTTTCTCAATCTGCCTCAACTCTGCCCAACCCCTCCTTAGACCAACCAACGTAATGCGTGTTCATGTAGATCCTGGATAAAGTTAAAGAGTTCTGTAATAGAAATACTTAACCTGAAAATTGTAGTTAGGCAGCTTGGAAAAAGGCCCAGAAAAGAAGTACCATACACTGCACATAGCCCCCCACTGAAGATGCTTTATTACAGCTGTGATAGGGAGCACTTTAGCTAGGAAGGGTTGGCAAGCTTGCACTAACTGATGGCAGCAGAAGCATAGTGGAGCTAGGGTATATCTGGCTTTAAAGGACAACTCCACTATTATAATGACATCTTTTAGAGAGAGAGTTTGTTGAGATATCCTACCTTGTCAACTGAAATCATTTGCATATATCTGCTATTCTCCTAGGTGCCTCGTGTAAACTAAATCCCCTTCAGCAATTTAGTGAGCTGGTTATGATCTTGAGCATGCTCAGAGGAAGCAATTAGGGGATTAGTATTTAGTAATTTGCTGTGATGTCAACTGTCACATTCATTACTGACAGTTGCAAACGTGAAGAACCGGGAAGCAGAAACAGGGGCAACAGAATATTGTGCAGCGTTTCTGGTTAGTCATATCTTTTATCTTAATATCTATTGCAGTTAAGGGGTTTGGCATGGTGATTAACCTATATGTAATTATTTGAGGGCTTGACTTTGCCCTTTAAGAACACAATTGGTACTGGTCCCGACAAAGTAATCTCTTACCCGGTGCCAGGCAGTTATTGCCTAAGAGGACCACAGAAGGCCAAAAAGTATATCTAGTATGGGGTCCTTAATATTTTGATAGTAGCCTAGGCTGGCTCTCTAGGCCTGTATTCACTGTAGCCTTCATACAATTTATCAAAGTCTTGATATGCTGCCATCTGTGAGCCTTAAACCTGCAGATATATAAGAAACAAGATAACAGTGTAATGTATGTGCACAGCTAGTTCTCTGCCTCTTGTTCTCCAACAGCTGCAAAATCCATGAAAGTGAATTAATCACAGTAATATCTCCCCAGGGCCTGAGAGTTTATGCAGCAGAAGCAAGGTGGAACTATTTGCCTTAAAACTTTCTGGCATATAAAACATTACCTTTTTCTGTATGTTTTTTATGTTTGCTTTTTTTTTTTTTTTTGCTTGATGCTAAACATGTAAGGTACTCCTGCTTTATATGTATTCTTTTAATTAAAGGAGAACTAAACCAAATTTTTTTATACTCCAGAATCCGAAAACAACTCAGTCACATGCTTCCTTGCTTTATCTGTCCTGTAAAAGGATTGGCTAGATATTATTTATGGGTGTGACCAACTGTACCAAGTTTCTTCCATAGCTAAGGACTGAGCATGTGCAGAACATAATGGTCATTGACCAAACTGTGATATACTAGAATGCTGTGAAGTAAAGCACAAACCATATGTTATTTAGTTAAATTTCCCAGCGCCCGAATCAAAATGAGAAATAAGGCACAGATTACTGGTTTTATATCAAGGTGTTCTGCTTTCTGGTTCAGTGTTGTTCTGTGGCTTAGTTGTCCTTTAAGAAATTCTAATTAATAATTAATTTTAATTGTTAATCTGTAAAAACACATGCAGCATTCTCACATAATTCAGGGAAGATTCTGATGTAATCGCTCATTAATCTGCAGCAATATTGATATACTAAGCCCTGATTGGCCTCCCTATACCTCTGTATGGCAATGGCTCCTTTTTTTAAACTTTAAACCAAATTTCCCTTCGAAAACCAGCACAACTAATTTAATACCCTAGAAATGTATGTAGAAATGTCACAGAGGACCCAGTCGAAGACCCTTTCCCTGCCGAGACCCAGCACTAGGTGCAATCTTGCATCTGCTAACAGGGCCATGTACGGGGATCCGTTATCGGCTTTTTCAGTTTTAAAGTCAAGTCAACCCATGTACCAAAGACTTTGAGACAGTTAGCGGTTGCGGCAGTACGCAATAACTATGTAACCACCGCAAGCTATGTACCGAGCCAATAACGTTTCTTTAAGATAGAAATTTTAGCTGGCGTTAAATGTTTTGGAACAGGAAAACCCCAGTTGCTATGCACTGAAGGCCGCTATGGACTCAGTGCATTGCCTAGTGGAGGCAATAGGGAGCTATAAAGGCTCTTGATAAATAGCCCTATAAGTATCTTAATAAAAGAAATTGACCCACCAATTAGCCTGTCTTTAGCCTGAGTTTAACACTGCTGATATACACCATGGGTGAGGCAGAGCTGTACCAGTGGAAGTGTGAACCCCCCCTCAGGGGCTACTCCCAAGGTAGTTACACCTCTGGCCACAAATTTCCATTGGTTCTGGGCCAGGGAACTGCAACCAGAAAAACCTGAATATCACCCATTAATTTAATGGACAATTATCACAAAATAATAGCACATATTGTACAGCTCAACCCACATAAACATGGAGCAATCAGCCCACAGGCCACCACATACTGAAGATGTGATCACAGGTAAACGTTCTGCAATGTGATCATCACACTCAGCAACCCCTGTCTATTAATCGTCTGTGTGAGGGAGGGGCTCGCTAGCTCTCTCTACACTGAGCACCGCCCACAGACATTCTATCCACGTGACTCATTACTACTCAGCATTCATGTTACCAGGAACGCTGCGAAGAGGAGAGACAGAGACGCTGTTGCTGGGATTAAAATACTAAAAGCAGTGCCAGAGAAACCCTCCCATTGGTCCACCAGACTCAGTGACGTACAGAGCCACTATTGGTCAAGGCGGGGGCATGTCAGTGGCGTGATGCCGGCTCTGCCTATTATAAGGTAGTGCAGGGAGAGAGCCGCGTGTTTGGGCCGTGCACAGTTGTTGGGTAGGAATGTGGCAGTGGCAAGATGTGGGTCCTAATGTTTCCTGTCTCGGTTCAGTCAGTTCGCAGTTTAGGAGACAAACGTCTGTTTTATGGATGTCAGAGATACAGTGGGTATCAGCTGTGTGTACTGTTATGTCCTGTGCCCTTGACATTAACATACTTGGACATGGCAGTCCATGGAAATTACCCAGAACTTGCCTGTGTAATTATTATTATTATGGATCTTCTGTGGTGGTTTACAATTACATAGTCATACATTACATACAGGGTTATACAGTCATACACAGGTAATACATAATAAAATTAAACAGTGATGAGGACCCTGCCCAAAGAGCTTACAATTTAGAGGGAATGGAGGTAAGACATAAGGGGCCCTATTTATAAAAGATCGGTATCGTTATCGTAAAATACCGATCGTTATCGTAAAATAACGACCGGGTTTTTACCGATAACGACCGTTATTTACCGATAACGACCGTTATTTACCGATACCGGTCGTTATCGGTAAATAACGACCGTTATCGGTAAATAACGACCGTTATCGGTAAATAACGACCGTTATCGGTAAATAACGACCGGTATTTACCGATAACGACCGGTATTTAACGATACCGATCTTTTATAAATAGGGCCCTAGGTGACGGGAATCGGTAGGCTGTAAATAGGTTGGCAGTGGTGTGTGAAAGGCAGGTTGGTGCATATTGGGTAGTAAGAGGGGTAATGTCTAGGCCAGGTGTAATTAATTAATATAGAACGTCAGTGATGTGGTAATGACCATGACTGGTTTGCTCTATGTCAGTGATGTCGAACCATGTTTGGAAACTACAACTCCCAGCTTAGAACCCTTCCTTCATCTGTCTCCAAGGCTGGGTACAAACAAACCAATATTTTTACCCAACAGACCAATTGGCACTTTCAACCGCCTAAACTTATTTCTGATAGTTTGGCCAGATCGACCATCGCAAATGTGTATGCAGCCTAGGATTAAAGGGGCCCACGATGCAGTGGACTAATAATCTGTATTGTCCAAGGAAACCAAAATCATCACTGTAGGTTAGCAGGCTGTGTGTAATCTTGTAATTTATTGTACTGTATGTCCTTTTGGTCACTTTAATAAAACTGTATTGTTGTTCTAAAACAATGTTCACTTGTAGATTACCAGCTCCCAATTCTGCACATAATTTGATGTATTACAAACCAGACATTTAAGATTAATAATTGCCCCCTTTATAGCAGAGAAATCCTGCTCCTCCCTCCATGCAGTACACCAAGGCTGTGACTGCTGAGATCACAGTCAGTGATAGATAGCTCTTTTCCCTGCACATGCTCAGGTTCCTAAAAGCTCATTGAGCAGGAAGAAGAGTAGGAGTCACTCTGTGTAAAACTATGGCATGCGCAGTGGAGCTCACCCCCCTCCCCTCCGGATCCCTCTGTGCTGCATTTCCTTATTGAAGGTTTGAAAGTTTGGTGTAAGGTAACCCCATCCCACCCTAAATGCTAGATTTGATTCTTCTAAAACAGCCCCGAAATGTACTTACACAACCTTGTTCCCTTTGCTCCTGCGTCTGTGCTTGGCTGAGTACCATAATTAAGCAAAGGTCCAATGCTGGACTTGTCCACCCTGTGCTTGTGTCAGGTATTCCATCCCTTCCGTGACTCGCAGGATTCTCCTACGTCCTGGGGTGGTCTCCCACGAGACCACCCCAGACTCATGCGACAGTGAGGAGCCTCTAATCTCCCCCCCAACCATGCCCCCTTTTGCCTGCCATGCCCCTACTCTGTAGCCTGAAATGGCAGGGTGGAATGTCTGTTGTGTGGGGTTTCTCTAGGCACTCTGGATTTGGCCACAATCATAGATACACGTAGTAGGTGTAACCTCTTTGGGGCAGGGCCTGGTACGAATGAATAAATTCATTGTATAGGGCTGTGTAAGAAAAAATTACAATTAAAGGACAAATAATGCCTCAGAAGAACACAATCCGAAGGCAGAGCACCTTGATATAAAGTAATCTGTATATTAAGTTATTTTATCCAAGTTCCTCGGGATTACTTTATAAAAAGTATAAAAATATTGGTCTAGTTCTCTTCCAAAATGCTAATAATATGTCTATAATTGTTGTTCAGATTCCTTGTGTATATGCTGGAAAATGTACAGACTTATTTTTTGGGGCCACACAAGTGTAATTGTGCATGGAATTCTGAATATTAACGGAAATCGTGGGATCGCGATTTCTGCTGCTCTGTGATTTGTGCATCCTTTTTCGTTTTGGGAACGCACAAGATCACCATTTTTTTGTGCAATTATATGCATTACCATAATGGAAAATGGGCAAATTGCATGTGCGTGCAATAAGGCACGCACTTGCATGCCCAATTCCGGAGGGTTGTGTGGTCTCAGCCTTGCACAAAGAGCCTAAGTAGAGGCCATTGATTGGTATTTAGAATAGTTTGTTAGCATTACTCATGGGCTCAAAGGGCTGCATAAAAACCTGTAATTGTCAAGGAACTTAGAAATCATAATGGGAAATATTATTCATACCAAGGTTTATACACAAAACATTTTTTTTACTGACTAGGACAATAGTTTGGCTGCATTTGTTTCATTTGTTTTGGATACAGTAATTATGTCAATGAGAAAGTGTTTGAAATATAGTAATCAACATCTGTGTTGTGTTGGACTATGAAGGTTGCTACTTTGTAAAATCAGTCCACATAATACCCAATTCAGAGAATGAACTTCTTTTACAAATGCCTTGTCCTTGAGTGCTGTGTTATCAGCACATTAATAATTTAAGCTATGTAAATACAGTTGTTTTAATAGATATATTTATCTTGGGTTTTGGCTTGAGAAATGTTTTATTATTATATTGAAACCTGCTGAAACAGGAAGGTTTTTCAAACCAAGTAAAAAAGACTTTCAAGGGTAAAACAGTCTATAGACTCATGAACTTGCATAGATAATACTTGTTTCCTCACTTTTGCTTCAATACCTTTTTATTTTCTTGTAACTAATAATCCATCACTAACCTGAACACATCCACTGGAAGACTAAATCTAATTCCACTGGTTCTACCACTGGACATCCAAATTTGATGAACAAATGCTGAATCAACCTAATATTGGGCCAGTGTATGGTCTGGTACACATGGACCAATAATTTTGAAAACAGATTTACTAATCAATGCTAATCAGTAGGTTGTTGGTTAGAATTGTTGTAGTACTTTCAGCTGACTGATCATGCAACCAATTGAAGATTGCCCAATTGGCTGTGATTTCTCCACATGTCCATTCATTCAACCCTGTTAGAAATCACCCAGGCTGATCCATTAGCACCAACAGTCAGTTCACATTTAATATGTTGCGTCAGACTGAAAGGGATGATGTAAAGATTGTATGGTTTGTACCCAGCCAAATTAAGTAATCACACAAGTATAAGTGTAATTTTAAACTAATTTGATTCTGATTCCACCATTAGTGTCAGATTGGTTCACCATTACATCAAGCAGACAGAGTTCTTCTTTATTTCCCTTTAATACAGAAAGTAAAGGGAAAGATTGTGTTTAGTTTTTTTTCCTTTGTGACACAATCACATGAATCCAATATTATATCTAAATATCCGTGGTCTGCAAAGGGTTCTGTGTTTTGCTGCCTTTGGAGAAAATCTGACAGTGCATCGGCAGGTAAACCCTTTGCACTACAGTTTATTAAAACCTCTTTGACTACTAACCTTCAACTGCATTAACATTTAAATAGAGCATTCCCCAGAGGGGTCTCAATGCAGTTATAATTACCAGGAGGTGCTCTCTTCATTTCTGATCTAGTGTCATTGTGTGAATGCGGCATCACATTAAATGTAATGTAATGTAAGAAAATGTTATTTTTATGTGGCTCAATATTACTTGCAGTGCTAATTCCTGTGTTTTAATGCAGTCTCGGCTACATCAGGGAGCAAGTCATACTGATAGGTTGTGACTGTGTATTTAGAGTGCGAGCTCTTCAGGGCAGATCCTGGTGTGAATGAAGGGCTGTGTAACATGTTTTGTGCTGTATAATAAATACAATAGTTAATACATCACACCCATGTATTTAATCTCTATGTTTACTGGCAGAGCTTGTTTCTTGCATAAAGATCTAGCAACAATGTACCCTTTTCTTTTGTGATATTCTAACATAAAAAAATAAGCAGTTCTGAATTTTATTAGGTTCCTTCCAATAACAGAGCAATGATGCAAGGAACAGGGGGATTTACCACACAATCAAGCTGATCTCCTTACTGGGCAGCTGGGACTTGTCTGAATGTGAGGCGAGGAGAGAGGGGCGGGGTTTCCCATGTAAGGCAGAAGCCTGTGTTACTCTCGGTCATTTAGTGCTCTGAACTGGCTTTATCCTGCTCTGCTGCAAGGGGCTGGTCTGGCACACCTTCCTTCTCTGGGTATATATATTCATTGGGCTTGGAATCTAAAGAAGCCGGGTGCCTTATGCTTTTCAGAGGAACTAAAAGATAGCATCAATAAGACTGGTTAATTTGCAATTATACAGAGGGTGTGGGTTTGAATGGAATTCCTTCTGTTTCCACCTGCCTTCAGTTGAATTTTCATCCTGTGAGTGGATGTGAAGTTGCACCTTTTTGTCTAAAGGAAAACCATAATACAAGTGGTAAGACAAGGCTATGCAGACTTGAAACAGCTTTATCTCTATCAGATTTAAAGGAGTGGTGGTTACTTGTAAGCCGATCATTGCAGGAGCTTGCACAGGTTACAGCAATTATTTCATCAAAAGGAACCAGTAGCCCCCAGCAGCACATTGCAGCCATGATGCAGATATCTGATTCCTACAACCAAAAACACTCCCTGTTCAATGCCATGAACAGATTCATTGGAGCTGTTAATAATATGGATCAGACCGTGATGGTTCCCAGTTTGTTGAGGGATGTTCCTCTAGACATGGAAGAGAAGGATGAGATGGTGAATAGCAATGGGGCCACCAACTATTTCAGCATGAGGGACATGCACAGCTATTACATTTTGCTCAAATCCATAAGGAATGACATTGAGTGGGGTGTCTTGCAGGGAGATGACAGGAAAAAGGACAAAAACACCATGGACAAGAGCCGGGTGGAGGATGGAGATGCAGAGGAGGACTTGGAAAAGCTTTTCCACTATCACCTCGGTGGACTCCACACAGTCCTGAACAAGCTGACCAGGAAAGCCAATATACTCACTAACAGATACAAAGAAGAAATTGGGTTTGCCAGCTGGGGACATTGATAACTATCACTTGGTGTTTTAGTTTTTCTTTTCTGTTATTAATATTTTTTTATATATATGTTTGGGAGGTTGATGGGGTAGTTTCCTTTTTCATTTGGTTTTTCTATGGCATTTTGTGCTGCATAAGAAGGCCTGTGTGAATCAGTTATAGACAGATCATATACATGAAGTGATCACATTAGGGGATGCTGCTGTTTTATTATAGGGTGATCAAGCATTTAACAGGCTTCTGTTAAAATTGAGAAAACGGCAACAAAATAAAATATATATACTGTCTTTAAAAAGGATCAGATTGAATAGAGAATATTAACATTTTGCAAAGCACCTTGCCTTCAATCTGCTGTAGAGAATAATAGAATATTAAAAAATAAATTAATGTTATGTACAGTTGTCTGGCACTAGGTTAATTAACCCCCTAGTTACCAGAATCATCATCTTTAACCACCGTACAAAACAATATTATGGATAGCTTTTCTCTCAGGATGTATGAGTTGCCCTGTTTATATGCAAGAATCAGTACCGCAATGTGGTTGCTGAAAAGATCTGTCAGCCTCTGTGATCATGATAGTTGAGGATGTTACTGATGTTAAATACAGAAATCTGTTACTGAGAGGGAGACAGTCTTATGCAGATGTGGCTCCTATTATATTAATTCCTCTGTAACTAGAAGAGCCGGTGATTCCATTCAAGGGCATATAGGTAGGGTGTGGTAATCCTAGTAATTCTAGTGCAGATTGCATCACTTTGTTAACGTATGTTTTGCACAACTTTTTAAAAGATATATGATGTAAATGTTTATTGCCTATTTTGCACTGTCATAGAAAAGTTCTTGTATTTGACTAAGATGGAAGACACCGAGTGCACAGGTCGCCTTAGCGAATGCACTGGCTCCATGCTCCTTTGTTTGATCCAGTGCAGATATCTTTCATTGTCTTACATGGCCTGTGATGAGCTTGCAAAAGCCGAGCAGGCAGTTGAGGCTGATATCAAGCCAATGATCACTTCCCTTTGATTGTGTTGGAACTGCATGATACATCGATATCAGAAAGATGTTGAAAATGTTCCCTGTCTTATGCAAAATATTTAAAATGAGGTGTATGTTATTTTAATAAACAAAACAAATGTTATTAACATATTAACTAAATAAAATCCATGTGTCCTGGTTTTTATACATGATGTGGGATTCTTTAAATTTGACCTGTTTTTATATTTGCTTGGCTAAGGAGAATGGTAATCAGTTATGGTTTCTAACATAAAATATACATTAATTTATTACAGGGAGCAATGATAATGGAAATATGCAATAGTATCATCTACCAGCATTCCCACTAATTATTTATAATTTGTATGTGCAGATATACACATATGCAAAATACAGTGTGTGCTGCATCATGCAGTACCTGCCTTTCAGCAGATTATGTATGCACGCTATTTGAGGCCTATCCATGTGTGCATGCGCACAAGCACACAGCTTAGAGGCACGCTGTCCCTTCCAGTCCATTTTCTCAAGGAATAATTCTTTTATCTGTATGAGCATTTTTAGCCTTTATCAGTGGAAATGTTTCTCTCCTTTGTGCATGTAAAGTACCCCAGTTGGATCAGTGCACCTATAACTGGGGGTTGCATATTTGCATATTTTGTTTACTGCAGCTGTGTGCAGTTAAATTACATAGGAGAAAACTACATGGAAAAAGAAGGTAATTAAATCCAATGACTACATAAACCATTCTTTGTTCCTGTAGTTACATCATTATTGAGATCTTAAAATGTATTGTGTTTTGTGTCTTAGATTACTTTTTTTGAACCACAGCTTAACACACATCAATATGAATGAGAATATGTAGAATGAGACTCTTCTTTACTTTAAATCAAAAAAATCCTTCCATTATAGACATCTTAACATCTCTATTAATGGAAAATATCTGCGCAGATGTACAGTAACTTCCAGAAGTCAGGCAGACAAGCTATTATGACTCAGGTTTCTACTCTGAGCAGTAAACTCCCTATTGTTATTGTGCTACTGAGTATAGAAAACCGTACTCACACTTCTTTTGGTAACTTCCTTTAACTGGCGTAGGTAATTTATACTTTTTGAGTAACATTGCTTAGGGGGTAATTGATGTCATGCTACATATCATATATTTGTAGATCAGAAAAGCCCAAAATTCAAGCACGACTGTAAAGTTGTTACTGCCTTGCCCAGAGTGAGGTCCTAGTCCCATCCACTCAACGTAGCTGTGGGTAATGCTGCAGATCATGGGACTATATTTTATCATCCCTCTAGTCCCACTGGAAGAACAAGACAGCTATCCAGGGTATTAAATGGCTGCTTTATTTTAGCTTTCACGTTTTATTTGTCAGCTAATACCTAACTCACTTGTAGTGAGTTAATAATTATTGAGTTTTCTAATAATTTACCCAAAAGGCATATAAAGGCAAATATTTTGGGGCGAAACATGTTTGATGTCCAATCTAAAAAACAATATACACTCACTTTGTTACACCTTGATAGTACCGGTTTGAATCCACTGCCACAACAAGAACTGCCTCAATTCTTCTTGGCATATATTTAACAAGGTGCTGTAAACATTCCCCAGACGTTTGGGTCCATATTGACATGATAGCATCATGCAGTTGCTGCAGATTTGTCAGGTGCACATCCGTGTTGTGAATCTCCCATTTCACCACATCCCAAAGTTGATCTATTGGATTAAGACTGTGGACATAAAGGGACACAGTGTGCCAATGAAATGTCCCCCACACCATTACACCACCAGCAGCCTGATCTGTTGACACAAGGTTGAATGGATCTATGCTTTTATGTTGTTTACCCCAAATTCTGACCCTGCCATCTAAATGTTTGGACTGCAATCGAGATTCATTATACCAGGCAATGTTTTCCAATTTCGTATTGTCCATTTTTGTTCTCACCTGACAGATATGGCACCTGTTGTGTCCTTCTGCCCATCTGCTTCAAAGTTCAATGCTGCTTCAAAGTTCAATGTGTTGTGTGTTAAAGGGTATCTCACTGGTTTTGGTAAGTTTTCGGAATCCATTTCTATTGAAGAACGGGAGGTAAAGGAGCTGTACCTTACCTTCCGTTCTTCAAAGAACACACAGGAGCCAGGAGAGAAGGTAAGAACTTACCCGCTCGCTCGCTCCCCGGCGCGTGTCTGACAGGTCCCTACGGACTTGTCTTCTATGCGCATGCGCGATTATGCGCATAGAAGACAAGGTCGTCGGGACCTGTCAGAACAAGCGCGGGGGAGCGAGCGAGCGGGTAAGTTCTTACCTTCTCTCTGGCTCCTGTGTGTTCTATTGAAGAACGGAAGGTAAGGTAAAGCTCCTTTACCTCCCGTTCTTCAATAGAAATGGATTCCGAAAACTTACCAAACCAGTGGAGATACCCTTTAAGAGATGAATTCTGCATACAGTGATTGTAACAAGTGGCTATTTGAGCTACTGTTGTTTTTCGATCATCTCAAACTGGGATCATCCTCCTCTAACCTCAACAAGGCATTTTCATCCACGCAATTACTGCTCACTGGATGTTTTCTGTTTTTTAGACCACTCTCTCTGAGATGGTATTGCTTGAAAATCCCAGTAGATCAGCAGTTTCTGGCACTAACAAGCATCTAACATTCATTGTCACACCCCCATTCTGATGCTCTGTTTGAACTTCAGCAACTTGTCTTTACATTGCCTAGCTAAATGCATTCAGCTGTGCTGCAATGTGATTGGCTGATTAGCTAGTTATGTTAACAAGAAATTGAACAGGTGGACTTAATAAAGTGGTCATTGATTGAATATAAAATCTATCAAGGATATACTTTTATGAATAAAATGTGATAAAACACAGGGCCCCATATGTGATTATGGGCTTAAAGCACAATTAAATGCAACATCTAACACTTCGCATAAGATAAGGCAGTTATTCAGAAATATTTCACTGCCTTATTCTTTTAAAATGCTAGATTTAGTTTAAAATCGGGCTTAAAAAATGTAGAAGGCAATGGTCAGCAACTGGAAGCACCCATCTTCATCAGCAGTACCTCACTCTCTTGAACACCAGCAGGTAAACAACCCTGATAAGAGGACATTTTTTTGGACCTACCACTTGTCCCAGGAAGAAAGGTCAGTTTTTTGCCCTGCCCCTCCTCTACTCCCATCATTGACCTTTTCTCACTATCCTGACCTGGGCTTGAAAAGTCTGGCAGCAATTGTTGCCAGGCAACAATGGGAGCTAGAGTTATGCAGGGATTTACGCCTCAGGAGCCTGGCGCCCTTAGCCCCACCCCTAAACAGACCACACCCCCAAACCACACTAGTTTTCTCTTTTTTGGGGAAGAAAATAGACTTTAAAGGGGTTGGATTGGTTGGAGGAGATTGACAAGCGCCCCTAGGTGCTGGGTTTGAGGAATGTAGTGTACATCTTGTTTTTTCTCTATGGTTGCGTATACAAGTCATATTATTTTATCATCAATGGTAGCTGAAAACTCTAGATTTGTTGTTTGGAAATGGTTTTTAAATGATTAAATGCCAGTTAAGAAGCTATGTTAAGTTCCTGATGCTCAGTGATTAATCCGGTAACTGGAATCCCGATCCTAAAAATAGTGATTACCAAACCAGAGCAGCAAGGCTAATACATTGACTCTGAAGCAACACACAGATCCCCAGAAGTGTTTTGCTGTTGCCCGGAAAGCTTGTTTATTGGTCTTGGACTCTGTACAGACTGTACAGAGTCAGGAACTCAAAACCAGTAAGTCACTGTGTGGTCAGGATAGAAACATTCTTCTCTTTCAAGGCCCTGTCAGAACACCATCCTGCAGCTAGCGAAATGGGCAAAATGGGCAGCAGAATGGCAGATGAGATTCAATGTTGATAAATGTAAGGTGATGCATTTGGGATTTAATAATCCCTGTGCCACCTACACCATAAATAACTCTGTGTTAAGTGCATCTTTAATGGAAAAAGATTTGGGGGTTCTGGTAGATAACGGACTTAGCTATAGCAAACAATGCCAGGTAGCAACGGCTAGAGCTAGCAAGAATGGATTCATTGAATAGCTTTAAAAAAGGCCTGGATAAGTTTCTAAAACTAAATAATATTGAGAATTACTGGTATTAATGCATATAGATCTGGTTGATCCAGGGATACTTTCCGATTGCCGTTTGGAGTCAGGAAGGAATTTTTTCCCCCTTTTTAGCTGGGGTTTTTTGCCTTCCTCTGGATCAACTGTTAGGTAGGGTTAAAAAAAAAAAAGAAAAGAGGGTGAATAGGTTGGACTTAATGGACGTATGTCTTTATTCAACCTTAATTACTATGTTACTATGACACAAATATTTATCATCCAAATAATGCACACTTCCTATACATAAGAAAAATAGAGTTAATATTAAATAATAAAGTAATGCGTGTCTGAACTTTTGCTTTAAATATTTCTAATGTGAAGTCTAGCTTATTACATAGATTAAAGATTATTTCCCTTACAATACCTTCCACAGACAAGAAAATCTTTTTGTTTAGAGTTGTTTTCTGCTTTAAGTGGTCTAGCGGAGTTAAGCAGGCTGTACACAGGACAATTTTCCTACAAAACTTTCATCATTTCCTCTCAATTGTAAAACAGTTGAAATTTTCCACCTTGAACCATGGATCTTCCACAGATTTCAAGCTGAAAGATAGGGAATGGAAGATTGGGTTTACAGAAAATCATCTACCTGACCTAATTTGGTCAATCAATGACCACTAAACAGTCCAAATGTTAAGTTCATCTATTTAATTGGGTATAGTAGTATGTTTTTTTAAAGGAAAACTGTGGTGCTAAAATAAATAAGGTATATTGAAATGTTTTCCCCACGGATTACATTGTGAAAAGACATTTCTAGCTTGTGCAATGGATTTCTGTAGAAAGCTCAGACCAGTTATAAAGAGGCAAAAAAAACCATGATGAAATCAGTGGTATTTGTTCCCCAGTGGGATCTGACATGCTCAATTGCTTAGTCGCAGGAGTTACTGTTAAAAATACTCATGGTTTAACTAGTAACCATAGTAAACCTTATGATCTTCACTGCTTAGTTCTGTACCCCCTGGTCCTTGGATTCTATGGATCCATCAGTAACCATTAGAAATCAATGTAAAACTCTAAATATTTCCTTCACAAAGTCAACAAAAGGGAGGATATTGAATTAAAGATAAGTATGCTGTAAAACAAAGTTAAGTTTAGTTGGTAGCTGCAGCTTTAAAAAAAAACTACAGTAATGGAATT